>CM045453.1:7043662-7498740 GCA_024666655.1 Dascyllus trimaculatus
CGTTTAGTTACTTGCCCTCCTCTTTTAGCGATAATGGTACGTGTAATAAATGTAGCTTATTTGTAGCTCTGGAGGCGAGGCCTAGTGAATTGGAGGCACGGCTCCGTACCAATTTCAACAATCCGGTAGACACAGCAGCTAGCCAGTCCCCCATAGCCGGAACGGAGCGACATCGCGTAGCTACTGCTAACCGTCCCTCGGCAGTTCCCGAGCAGCCGGGAAGCCAGGCCTGGGTGACTGTCCGAAGGAAGCGTAGTCCAAGACATAAGCCCACGGTTCACCACCCGCCCCCCGTTCACGTTTCCAACCGGTTTTCCCCGCTCAGCAACACACCTGCTGAGTGTAAAACTCTGGTCATTGGCAGCTCCATTCTCCGAAACGTGAAATTAGAGACACCAGCGACCATAGTTAGGTGCATTCCTGGGGCCAGAGCAGGGGACGTTGAATCCTATTTAAAACTGCTGGCGAAGGATAAACGTAATCGTAAATATGATAAGATAATAATTCACGTCGGCGGTAATGACGTCCGATTGAGACAATCGGAAGTCACTAAAATTAATGTTGAATCGGTGTGTGAATACGCTAAAACAATGTCCGACACTGTAATTTTCTCTGGACCCCTGCCCAATTTGATCAATGATGACATGTTTAGCCGCATGTCATCATTCAATCGCTGGTTGTCGAGGTGGTGCCCAGCAAACAATGTGGGCTTAATAGACAATTGGCAAAGTTTCTGGGGAAAACGTGGTCTCATTCGGAGGGATGGCATTCATCCCACTTTGGATGGTGCGTCCCTCTTATCTAGGAATATGGAGAGATTTATTAGAAAACCAAACCCCTGATGTTCCAGAGGTGAGACCAGGAAGCAGAGTTGCAGTCCTACACGCTCTCTGCTGCTTCCATACGGCTCTCACCCTCTTACTTTCCTATAGAGACTGTGTCTGTACCCCGACCACCCAGATTCTATAAGACTAAAAGGAACAATAGAAGGGCTGTTCATAACAAACTCATCCAAATTAATACAAATTTATCAAAACCAGAAAACAGGACAATTAAATGTGGATTATTAAATATTAGATCGCTCTCATCCAAATCTCTTTTAGTTAATGATCTGATAACAGATTACCACATTGATTTAATGTGTCTCACTGAAACCTGGCTGCAGCATGAAGATTATGTCAGTCTGAATGAGTCAACCCCCCCCAAGTCATATTAATGTTCATATACCTAGAAGCTCAGGCAGAGGGGGAGGAGTGGCAGCAATCTTCCACTCAAACTTATTAATCAATCAGAGACCAAAACCAGTCTATAATTCATTTGAAAGTCTTAGTCTTACTCTCACACACCTGAACTGGAAAACACAGAAACCAGTTCTGCTAGTTGTTGTATATCGGCCACCGGCCCCTTACTCTGAGTTTCTGTCTGAATTCTCAGAGTTCTTAGCTGATTTAGTCTCAGTACAAATAAAGTCATTATAGTGGGTGACTTTAATATTCATGTAGATGATGAGAATGACAGCCTTAACTCCGCATTTAGTGACTGTTAGACTCAGTTGTTTTTTCTCAAAACGTTAATAAACCAACTCACTGTTTTAATCATACCCTTGATCTTGTTTTGACATATGGCATAGAAATTGAACATCTTACTGTTTTTCACCAAAACTCAATTTTGTCTGATCATTTTTTATTAACTGTAGCGTACGTATGCACCAAAACATGTAGCGTAGCTACGCTTTACAATTAAAATTGCACTCGTTAATGAAAGGGCACCATCTCAGATTACTGAGAAAATTATCATTCTAGATTAAGTCTCAAAGAGACTTTAATTGAATGAAGTTGATCAGTCTCTTAGCTGAAAGTCGTAAATTCTGATTTCATTGACCTCCAGTTCCCAAACAAAGAAATACACGGCAGAACCGATGATAATTATATGCAAACATTTATTAACTAACACTACAAACAAACAATAAACAACAATGACGTAACAACAGACAGTGAATGAATGAATGCAGATAAGTTAATTAACTGTGATCGTCACTGGAAGCAGCTGATAGAAAGGTGATGAATTTAGAATCACTTTTGAATTGGAAGCCAATCGTAATTTATAAATTCACCCGTTTAGCAGAAGGAAAACGATACTTGCGTAGCCCTTGATGGAGGGAGAGGGAGGCTGCTGCAGGATGTCCAGCTGTGATGGTCTGCTGGATGCGACGGATCAGGAACGCAGAGATAAGGTGGCACTTTGGTGTAGTCATGTTGTAAAAATGTAATACAAACACCAGGAGTCGAAGCTCATAGTTAAAAGAAAATGCCCGTGCTGTTGCGTTATTAATGTTAACTTAAGAAGTCTAACTTCAAGTTAATCATAGAATACAAAGCTCAAGCCTTTAAGAAACAAAAACACAAACCTAAAAAAAACTTGGCCTGATAAAAGTCCTTAAAGAAAAAGTCGAGCCCTTAAAAGAAGCAAAAAGCCCTTGAATGAAATGAAATGAAAGAAAAAAGCCCAAGTAAGAAAGAAAAAGCACCAAGTTGCATTCCAGTGACTTTCTTTTATATAGAAAGTTTTGGGGCCAAATTCAAATCAGCATCTGACCAATCGTGGCTGTGTCCATCCCAGGGGGAGGTCTTGAGTCTCACTGTCCAGGAGAGATCAGAGGCCAAATACCTTTAGAGCATACTTTAAGATCATTTCTTAAACATGCCAATCCAATTGTTAAATATCTATGATAGTCACAGATCTGAAATCTCACTAAATGTGTTATTAAAACGATACCAAACATGATATGTTTATCTCACATGGTTCATGAGATAATAATAATAAAAGATATAACACCAGAATAAACTTACAAGTTGTAGACTTCTAGGCTACATGAAAGTAAACTTTTAATGTAACTACAAATGCAAGCATATACATTCAATTATAAGAAAAATACTATTTAGTAGTATACATGCTGAGGATAAAAGTCTCTCTGTCTTTATGGTGGATGGTGACAGAGAGGAGGGGGTGTCGGTGTCGTGTGTATTCGTCTCAATAAACACTTCAGATTCAATGTGTTCTCCTTCCATGCTGGTCCTGATCAACCTGGTATCACAGAGTCCAGATGTTGGGATCATCACTCCAGAGACGTTGAATTCTTTGATTTTATTATTTAGAAGTGTTTAGTTCAAATCATCAAAGAGTTCCTTGTGTTAGGAGGAGTGCCATCTCCTCTTCTCCCGAGGTATGGTTTTCGTCACCTTTTGGCACTTTTATGACCCTTATCAGATTCTGGTGCAGAAGGGAGACATCCTGTTGTCTCCAAAAAGGGGGTGATTTGGGTTGGCTGTCTCCTGAAATGGTTTCTTACCCAATTTACAGCTCTGAGAAACCGTCTCTGGATTATGTCTCCTCTGTACGCTACATATGCCACAAGGGCAACAGTTTTTTTTCCTTCAAGTGGACAGGAGAGGATAATAATAAGGACAGTTCTGCATCCAGAAGTACATGAGGGTCCACTAGGGTCTGAGTGAACTTTATTGCTTGTACAGGTCCACAAGAGACCATGCAGACCCTTGACAGGCATCTGTGTCCAAACCAACATTTGAGTCCATGCTGACAATTCACACAGCAGTCATGCTACAAGTGTAGTGGTGCACATGTAGAATTCATCCTCAGAATACTATGTATGGAATGCATCAAATATGCATCTGTAGTGTCCACAGCTGTTCATGTGCACATCTGCAGTATAACCAGGCTCTAAGACTTTTGGAGCTTTGTCCAGGCTGCTAATTAGACTTGGTCACTCAGATAACGTGCTCATAGCGTGCTAAATTCTTTAGTTCACAAAGCATCATGAAGCTGTAACCACAGTCAGTACCTCTGGTGCTGACACCATGACAGTCTGGTGGTCAATGCTGTGTTAGCCTCCAAGTATGGAGGTAGTTTGTAGTTGATAAATGAGGATAAGACTAAATGTGAGACTCTCAGGCTGATTGGTCATGTAGGCAGCAGTAAAGTGGAAACTGTACTTTATTGCATTGATGAAGAGAGAGCTCCTTGATCAGGATGAGCAGTGGAAAACTGATGAATGAATGACAGACAAGAGGTCGTACAATGAGGCTCTAGACCTGTAACAAGATATCAGGAAGTCTATTAACTTCTTTGATTAAGACAATGAACTATAACAATCACCAGGAGCATCTGCATCCCACACAATATTTATTTTTGCATAATAACTCTACCTGTAGCCCTATAAATTTAAGTTGACCTTAAGTTGTGTTCATCAGTGCATCAGTTACAAATGTGAAATATGAACATAATCTTTCTTGGTCCTCCAGGATGACCTTCACCATGCCAGTGTCCAGTTCTCCAGAAACCAGGAAGAGTCTCTTTACTCCAACGTCACGTCAACTCAACCCCAGAGACATGTGGAGAAAGAGGACGAAGGTGTTTTGTACTCTGCTGTCAAATATAACAGTGGCAGCAGGTGAGCAGCTCTTCAGACTATATGATTGAAATGACTTTTAGTCAAACAGCTGTGTTGGTGTTACATGTGTTTGTTGTCTTTCTACCTGTTTTATAATCTGTTCCTAGATCCCATTTAATATCTGTAATACTCTCACCTGGTTGTTTTATTTCCTTCTCGGAACCAGAGGTCAAGAAACTGGAGAAGATCCTGCTGCTTTGTACAGCACAGTCAAGAAAACCCGCTGAAAACAAAGAGAATCTCCAGCCTGGTATTTAGAACGACCAGTTTGTTTATTGGAGCAGGCGACTTGATGTGAGCTGAGGCAGCACTGAGGTAACATTTTAAGCAAAAGTGTAAAAAGAAGTTACAAGTTTTTGTCTCCAGGAAAATAATTTTCATTCCTAAAATGACTTAGATGTGTGAGAATGTCTAATAAACATGCTTTAAAAACTAAAATTTTTCCTATCTGTGGATCATTTATTGAACTTCAAACTTCAAAAATTCTTTTCAGCTTGTTTTCTTCCAGTATACCATCTAACATACACAGCAGACTGTTTTGCTGTGAATAAATCCTTCTATGAATGATGAAACACCTGTGTGGGCGCTGTTCAGTGTGCTTTGACTACTCTTTTTAGTTCTTCCTCCTGCTTATCACAGCAGAAGAAAATCTTATGGGTATTGTTATAACTGGCTAAACTCTCAGTTTTCCTTTCTCCAAAGAAAACACAAATACACTATACTACCTAAAGTATTTGCTCACCTGCCTTGACTCACATATGAACTTAAGTGCCATCCCATTCCTATCCCATAGGGTTCAATATGATGTCTGTCCACCTTTTGCAGCTATTACAGCTTCAACTCTTACGGGAAGGCTGTCCACAAGGTTGAGGAGTGTGTTCATGGGAATATTTGACCATTCTTCCAGAAGCGCATTGGTGAGGTCACACACTGATGTTGGTCGAGAAGGCCTGGCTCTCAGTCTCCGCTCTAATTCATCCCAAAGGTGTTCTATCGGGTTCAGGTCAGGACTCTGTGCAGGCCAGTCAAGTTCATCCACACCAGACTCTGTCATCCATGTCTGTATGGACCTTGCTTTGTGCACTGGTGCACAGTCATGTTGGAAGAGGAAGGGGCCCGCTCCAAACTGTTCCCACAAGGTCGGGAGCATAGAATTGTCTAAATGTTTTGGTATCCTGAAGCATTCAAAGTTCCTTTCACTGGAACTAAGGTTCCAAACCATTTTAAATAATGGTTTACTGTCAGAATACCTAATAAAAAAGACCACTAACCGATTCGTGTGAATAAAAATGGCAAAAAACTAAAGCCTAAACCTCCCAAGTAACGCAGTCAGCAGAAATCTCCAGCTCATGCAAGTCAGACAGCGAGTCTGATCTGTTGATAGCATGGAAATAGAGTCGAGACATTTCATAGTTTAGTAAAGTCAAAAGCAAAGTTGTTGAAAAAAACAAAAAAACTTTATTAGTTTAATAACAGATAGTACAGAGTAAAATTGTTACAAAACCCCAGGACTGGAGTTGGACAGAAGTCAGATGCTCATTAGGAATATTTTTGTGGCTCTTAAAAGAGCCCTTGGTTTGATGCATGACGCTGATGGTCTATTTGGCTTTCCCAGCCTTCTCGGTCTTCTTGGGCAGCAGCACCGCCTGGATGTTGGGCAGCACGCCGCCCTGAGCGATGGTGACTCCACCGAGGAGCTTGTTGAGCTCCTCGTCGTTGCGGACAGCCAGCTGCAGGTGACGAGGGATGATGCGGGTCTTCTTGTTGTCGCGGGCAGCGTTTCCAGCCAGCTCCAGGATCTCAGCGGTCAGGTACTCGAGCACAGCCGCCAGGTAGACGGGGGCACCGGCACCCACACGCTCCGCATAGTTGCCTTTATGCAGCAGCCTGTGGACACGACCAACTGGGAACTGGAGTCCTGCCCGAGAAGAGCGGGACTTTGCCTTGGCTCTGGCTTTGCCGCCGGTCTTTCCACGTCCAGACATGTTTAAGTTTAAACGCTTCCTTATGAGCGCTGAAACTAGAACAAGGTCAGCGCAACAAAAGCAGCTATATATAGGAACACAGCTGGTCGCTAATTGGTCAGAATGAACGTGAAGTGTGATCGTCCAATGAGAGGAGAGTTGTTGGAGGCGGACGTTTTACCCATAGACACATACACATGTCTATGGTTTTACCTACGAGGCTTCGGCTTTGTTCTGCATAACAGTTTAAAATAAGACGGTTTAACTGCGGTTGATTGGAACATGTTTACAGTGGACTTAAAATAGAAAGAAGCGATCACATTGTGTTTGTAAAGTTATGATACACATAAAAACTACGTGTTTTCTTTAGTCTGTATCAGGCAGCAGTCATTTGCATTGTGTATATGAAGTGTAAATAATGTCCAATTGTGCATATATGTGTTAAATGTAAATGTGGTGGGAGGAGAGTCCAGTTACAAAAGCCAGGTGACAGATGAGTGCAGTGTGTGAGAAGGAGGGGTCAGGTTGAGGCTCTGCTGCTGCACTCTGCTGTAATCCATTGCACCTTGGTGACTTCTTTGTCCTGTTGGTTTTCCTTTGTGGACACAAATAAAACTAGAGCTCTGGATCAAAAACTTACTGCTGATCTGCTGCTTTCAATTGCTAAACCCTGCTTGTCAAATGTAAAATAAGTGACTGCACAAGTATTCACCCCCTGTGAGGTGATACATTTAATTCTCATTTAATTAGGTCCAGGTATATTGCTGTGAATAATGATGCAGCACTGATGTGATGCTGAGCTCTGACATGCAGAAGAGTCATGGACAGTTAGAGACGGTGGTCTGACCTCTGAGCTTTGCTCTGGTTCTCCTGTTCCCCACACAGAGCTTTTAGAGGGAAAGACTCCCTCCTCTCTGTCCTCTCACTGATCCATGCTGCTGAACTCACAGCAGCTCACACACACTTTCTACTTTCACCTGCATAGGAAACAAACATCATTGATCCACTGAAATCCTTCTGAACAACATCAGCTGCTGCACTTCTACCAGTCCAGCAGATGGAGTCATGGAGCTGCAGTGAAGAGCAGCAAACACACATTCACATCAACTGACTCGCACAGATTTATTTTCAGTCAAACACCTTCACACAGTATTTTAACATGTTTCAGTTGACGGATCATCAGTGTTAGAAATGATTCCAGTGTAGTTTTCATTTTTCAAACAGCAACAGGTTGGATCCCAGCTTTAAACAAAGCAGAGAAGCATCTGAACATGTGTTCACCTTCTTCACTCTAAAATCCAATCAGAAGTCACGTTTGAAAAGAGGAAACACTACTACATGTTTGATGTTTTCCTGGAACTAACAGAAACTAAACAAGGATGTTAAAGATGGTCAAATGGACTCAGTCTAATTAAGGCCTGATTGAAGGGGCAGCAGTGTCACAAACTGCAGGTTCTGATCAACATATTGCTTCCTCCATCAGCCAAAACCTTAGATTAGATTAGATTAGATTAGACTTTATTAATCCCACAATGGGGAAATTTCTTCAATACAGCAGCAGAGAAAGCAGTAAAACACACAATATACCCTATACAGTCAAACAGAAAAATGAACAATCTACTGTAAAAAACCAAAACATTTTAAATATACTATAAAATACAACAGTAAGTGAAGTATGAATACGGAAGTAATATTCAACAAGAAAAATTAAATAAACAATATTGCACATGGCGATAGTACTATGAATAGATCAAAACTGACCATCAACCCACTTTCACCGTTATTTCCCAAATAATTAAATCAAAATCTGTAATATTTGACAAGTGAATCAAATAATTTCTGTTTTAGGGAGAGTTAAAGTAATGAAAAAAAGGACGTTTCCTGTATTTCTCGCCAAGACACTCAAAACTGAACGTTTAAGCAATATTCACTCTGTTTCTGTCTGAAACCCACTGTTACATTGATCAGGTCTTTGTTCTATTAGTGGCAATGTGATAAAGAAGAAAGATTTCACGTTTTCTGTTTCTGTAGTCCAGATATGACTGTCTATATGCCTCAACAAAATGATTCAAGCCCTTCTTAAATGTGATACGTTTAAATTTCATTTAGTTTATTTAAAAAAATATTTATTTATACAATACACATTTGTATTCAGTTAGTGTAACATAAAATTAATTAATAATGTATTTTTGTGATTCGTGAATGCAAAATTAATGAGTTTTGCTGTGGGACAGAATTTTGCGCATGCGCGAGACTACGGCTGTCGTTCAAATTTGCGCGGTGTTTAGTACCTCAAGCGCATCCATAGACTGCACTGGAGATTTGGAGGAAACACCATACAGACTGAATGCACAAGGAAGTCCATTGTTTGGTAAGTTGCTATGGGGGCATTATTGTAGCAAAACTATTTGTCATTTCGAATGGAGAGTTGTCTATCTGTATTTCAATCTGTGTGTCCGAAGAGAGATTTGTCAATGTGTAAAATAATTTGTCTATGCGAACTGAGATTTGTCTGTCTGTAATTAGGTTTTCAAATGTGTAAAAAAAATGCTAATCTCTATTAAAAGTTGTACATGTAATAAGATTTGATTTAATATGAGTTGTCAATGCGTACAAAGATATTCGTAGCTGAAAAGTTTCTATTCGGCTTCACATCTGCAGGAAATACAGACAAATCCCCAGTTACGAGTCGTTCGGCTTCACAATTGGCTCTCATTTTTACACGTGATTTTTGCTACACTTCTGCCGTGAGAGAGATTCGTATCTGAAAAACGTCAGGGTTTCTGCTCCCTGACCTCAGGCTCACAGGCTCACAGGCTCGTTCATGCTGGCTGCGTTCCGCTCTGCTGGCCTGTACCCAGCAGTTCCCGTCGTCTGCAGGCCATCAGGGGGCCACGATCCGCCAGAGTCTTGGAGCGTTCGTGACATTGTGAGGCAGGGTGTGGACAGGATGGAGCCCCGATCGCAGACGGTGAGTACATGTTAATGTTTTGAGAGGCACCTGGCTGCAGACCTCCACTGTGAGGACACCTCCACTGTCAGGACGGGACGGAACGGGTAAAAAACAGAAAAGTACATTTAAAGCGTCCAGTCCGGTAGGTGGCGGTGACGCATGTGAAGTTGGTTTGGTAACCGCTAATTAAATCAAAAGAAGAAGCAGCCATTTAACGCCAGTGTTTGTGGCTGTTTCTCAATATATGCACTTGTCCACGGTACTACCTTGACTGTGACACAAAATGTAGTTTTAAGATTATTTGAGGCAATAAAGTGGTTGTGTAAACATCAAATCTGTGGTCAATTTATCAGGATAAATTCTGCTTAAAAATTTACTCCAACGATTTCAGAGATGTGAGTGTCCCCGTTAGACAGCTACTACCGGGCGGTCAGCGCTCACAGCACCCCGCTGACAGCAGCCTGAGCTCGGCTAGACTTTTTGAAATCTGCCGCTGGCTCTGACGGTTCTGTAACGGGATATAAGTACTTTTACGGGAATCTAACGGTTATACTTTTGTTATTTAATGTCCCCGGTCGCCGACTTTGTCATTATATTAGTAATTATTGTGTTGTCTTCATTACCTGTAGTACGTCTTTGTTCTATTCTTATGACTGTAACTGTGCATTAAAAATAACATCTAAGGATCATATTTGTGTCACAGTCAAGGTAGTACCGTGGACAAGTGTGTATATTGAGAAACAGCCACAAACACTGGCGTTAAATGGCTGCTTCTTCTTTTGATTTAATTAGCGGTTACCAAACCAACTTCACATGCGTCACCGCCACCTACCGGACTGGACGCTTTAAATGTACTTTTCTGTTTTTTACCCGTTCCGTCCCGTCCTGACAGTGGAGGTGTCCTCACAGTGGAGGTCTGCAGCCAGGTGCCTCTCAAAACATTAACATGTGCTCACCGTCTGCGATCGGGGCTCCATCTTGTCCACACCCTGCCTCACAATGTCGCGAACGCTCCAAGACTCTGGCGGATCGTGGCCCCCTGATGGCCTGCAGACGACGGGAACTGCTGGGTACAGGCCAGCAGAGCGGAACGCAGCCAGCATGAACGAGCCTGTGAGCCTGTGAGCCTGAGGTCAGGGAGCAGAAACCCTGACGTTTTTCAGATACGAATCTCTCTCACGGCAGAAGTGTAGCAAAAATCACGTGTAAAAATGAGAGCCAATTGTGAAGCCGAACGACTCGTAACTGGGGATTTGTCTGTATTTCCTGCAGATGTGAAGCCGAATAGAAACTTTTCAGCTACGAATATCTTTGTACGCATTGACAACTCTTTGTACGTATGGACAAATCTTATTACATGTACAACTTTTAATAGAGATTAGCATTTTTTTTACACATTTGAAAACCTAATTACAGACAGACAAATCTCAGTTCGCATAGACAAATTATTTTACACATTGACAAATCTCTCTTCGGACACACAGATTGAAATACAGATAGACAACTCTCCATTCGAAATGACAAATAGTTTTGCTACAATAATGCCCTCATATAAGCTCTTCCTCTACATTTATATTTACAATAAACACAAGAGTACCTATGACTGCTGCATCTAAGTACATTTCCCAGAAGCTATTCCTTTTGTTCTGAACCTGTTTGGACTCTTCGTGGATGTGAAGCTGTGATTTTGAAGAGACCCCATGACAGTCGGCAAGCCTCTCTCCATCTGTGTCTCTCTAAGCTTCACAAACTTTTTACTGAAGACACGATTATTTTTGGTTTCTTGGTACAAAGAAATATTTGTATAGCACTTTTCACAGACAGCAGTCACAAAGTGCTTCACAGTAAAAAAAAGAGAGAGAGAAAAAAACCCATATATATATATAAATATATATATATTTATATATACACACACACACACACACACACACACACATAAATATATATATATATGTATATATATATATATATACCACATATATATATATATATATATATGTATATATATATATATATATATATATATATATATATATATATATACATACATACATACATACATATACACATAAATAAAAAGGGTCATGTAGACAAATATGTAGAATAAAATACAACCAAGCACAACAATGGGTCAGTTTGGACTAGAATGCTGCTCAAACAGATATGTTTTAGGTGCTTTTTGAAAGTATCCACTAAGCCCAGAGAGCGCAGGCCTAAAGGAAGTTTGTTCCCAAGGCGCGGCGACTTTGAAAGATCGGTCTCCCTGAGTTTTAAAGCAAGTTCGAGGAACCACCAGCAGGTTCTGCCCAGATGACCTCAGGCTTCGAGCTGAGCTGTACAGCTTGATTAAGTCAGCGATGTAAGTAGGAGCCTGACTACGTAGGGCTCGGAAGGTCAGCACTAAGATTTTAAATTGGACACGGTACACAACAGGAAGCAAATGAAGAGATTTTTAAATGGGTGTAATGTGGGACCTCCTGTTGGTGCTGGTCAACAGCCTCGCAGCTGAGTTTTGGGCGTACTGAAGGCGAGCCAGCTCTTTCTTTTTGAGACAGGTGAACAGCCTGTTACAGTAGTCTAGCCGCAAGGACACAAATGCATGAATAATCATTTCAAGCTCATGTACATCCCATGATCCACATTTAGCAGGAAAATAGAAAAACCACAACATGATGTTGGAAATCTGACACCACCTCATGTAAATATACTCTTTTACGGCTGTTCTCATGACAGATCCGTGTCCTCTTTCTTCTTCCAGAAGCCATCAAAAGAAAAGTAATACAACAGTGGATCCAGACAGCAGTTCACAGTAACAATACATAACAATGGCAAATGAACCCGATCATCAGTTATAAGTAAACCAAATGACGAAGGCAAGAAACAAATGGTGAACATGACCAAGTTCAGGACAAAAATCAGCATTACATTTAACTTGTTCTTGACCTTTGCAGAGTCACTCAGATGATTGCGTAGAGTCCACGACACCATAGCAGTGCACACAATGTTGACTGCCAGCAGAATGAGCACTAACACAATCAGAAAATAAGCCACTGGTGATGTTTTAGGACCCTTATGACGTGGTACAAAACAAGACAGGGCAGTGTCGTTGTTTGAACCTCTTGAGAAGTCCACAATCTTTGGGATGTTGATCACCAACACAAACAGCCAAATGAGTCCGGCACCTTTCCAGGCGTTGGAAGAGGTTCGAATATGTCGTGACCTCAGAGGATAAACTACAGCCAGCAGCCGGTCCACGCTGATGACAGTGATGAAGATGGGGCTGGAGCAGATGTTGATATTAAAGAGCGTCTGTACACTGAGGCACACTGTGCTGCTTAGAGGCCAGGTACCTGTGGCGTAGAAGTAGACCCTCAAGGGCAAGGAGATGGCGAGCAGCAGGTCTGAGGTCGCCAGGTTGACCATGAAGACGGCGCTGGGTGACTTGAGGCTGTGGCGGCGAAGCAGAATCCACAGCGACACGGCGTTGAGAGGCAGACCGAGGACCAAGATGCAGCCAAAGAGCGCAGCGTACACCGGCTGTGGCTCAACCACTTCGTCAATGGTGCTGTTCATGTCGGCTTTTTGAGCAGAGCAACGTCTCTGAGTTATTGAGTGAATATTGCAGTCTGTCACACCTCTCAGCACTTCCTCCTTCTGCTCTTTATCTGTGTGAACTGATCAGAGATTAAATTTAGGGGGCAGGTGTTAGCAATGGAACAGGAAACTCTCGTTACTCAACTCAAGAGTTGTTGTGACTGATGTGAAATAGTCCACAGTTTACATCCTTTTGGTTTTATGCAGTTTTCAAATGTGATACCCTGTTAATCAACATATTGAGATATAAAACACAGGTCATCATAATGGCACAATGCAGGTTACATGACATACACTTAAAACAAACTTTAACTCAAAGGTGTAGTTTTATTTTTAGCACAACTCGATGTGCAACTGTTGTTTATCCAAAGGTTTCCTCGGTACAAGCTCTTCGGTGGCAATAATAACAACAGTGAATCCTTTATTCTTGTACCTCTGTGTCTCTTCTGGTACATTGTTCCTGCTGTTCAACAGAACCACTGCATTTCTTCACTCACCTGATGCCACATTAAAAGATGACCCACATAGAAACGTCTGTGGTCCTGAAAGGGAAACTTTCCAAACTCCTCTAGCGCTGCCACCGCTGTGACGACGGGATCGGACCAGTGTTGTGAGGAAAGTGAGAGTACGGTGACGCACAGCCTCCACCGTCTGTAGCTGTGGTTTTCCTCAAAAGCTCAAGAGGAAGCTTCACGATGATATTCAGTGTGATAGTGACGATAATCAAGACGCATGTTCAACAAACATCTGGAAAATTGAGAAGAAAAAGAAGAAGAAACCTTTATTTGTCATGAATAAATGTTGTTTTTGCATATCCCAGATGGGGTCTGAGCACAGGGTCAGCCATGGTACGGCGCCCCTGGAGCAGGAAGGGTTAAGGGCCTCGCTCAAGGTCCCAACAATGGCTGCTTTGGGGTTTGATCCTCTGACCTTCTGATCAGCAGCCCAAAAGAGGGACGATTGGATTTGAACCCAACTCTTCCAGATGGAGGACCATGACCCTACCCATTGAGCCAGAGGACATTCTCAATGCTTGTCTTATCAAAAATGATGCAAGAGAAAGAAAAACGTTTTCCTTGAATGCATGAAGCAAAGATTATGAGCCAGTGTGTCCTATGTAGCTTGAGTTACACTACTATAGCATAATTTATGAGTTTAATCTAAATGTGCAAACTACTGTAGATATTTTACTAGCTGTAGAGTAGTCTGGCCAAAAAAGGTGAAGGAAGGTGGGAGGCAGACTCAGGCTTCTTGAATGCAAAGACTTTATTTTACAGTGCTTCTCGTTTGATTTGAGATTCAAAGTGAAAAAAACAAAACAAAGATTATTTCTAAATTAATACACAGCTACTCAAAAAGATGTCACAGTTCGGCAGCACAGCCAATCATCTCTCTCTGGAAGGAGCATATCCCTACCCTTATATACGCTGCTCAATTCACACCTACTCACTTCAGCTCTACCATCATTCAGCATGGGGGCCTATTCTATAACCTGGAGACAAACAAATCTGTAAACAACATCACTGTACACACTACAAACCTGCAAGCATTTCTAAATGTCTCCCTGAAAGCTAAACATGTCAAATCAATGCTGACTGATGCCTTTTAATAGAAAAGAAACATTCATCAAGAAGTAAAAAAAAACCCTCCACTTGGTCTGGCCCAGTGATGTCACTACTCTGACATCACCATAAATCCAGGAAGTGCTGGGCCGGCCTCCTCCCAAAGAGGAATCCTGCACATGGTGAGTCAGAGCAAACAATTAAACCACATTTGACCTGTAACTTAATAAAGGAAATGAATTAATGGCTAAAAAAATACATAAAATGGAGTAAAATGTACAACAATTGCCTCCATGGTTTACAGTAGAAGTAGAGAGGACCATGAAATACTGCAGTTACATCTACATTGTGTATTTAGTTAAATTCAACCACTGCCTGGAGAAAGTGAAGTGTTCATCTTAACTCTCCCTAACAGTCAGTGCGGTTCTTAATGGAGGCACCACAACCTGAGTGTGTTTGTGTTCAGCTCTGTTCTGTTCTTTTACCCTTTAAACTTCTACTTTATTGTCCATGAAGTAATGTGTCATCAAACCCCAAGAACTGTTGTTCTGCTGAAGTTTCGTCGACTCGCTCAGGCTTGTCGTGCCACCCTGGGCAAATCTGCATCCACTCACGTCGTTTCTAAATGAATGCTGCATCTGAAACTCAATGCGTTCTGTCTGAGTGCACCTGTAATTAATCTAAGCTGCCTGCTGGACGTAACATTACAGCCTCAAAATGCTGCACTAGTTCTTTATTTTGTTCTATGAAGTTACTCGGGTATGAAATGCAGTTGGCATATTTATATCTCTCGAATCAAATGTTAACTCACTGTTGTTATTATTATACACTGATCAGGCATAACATCATGACCACCTGCCTAGTATTGTGTTGGTCTTATGTGGTCCAGAATGCTCTGAACCATTAGACCAGAGGACCTCTCAGGGGGTCCTATGGGGTCTGGAACCACTGGATCATTTGGGTACTCTGGCTTGTGCAGTGGGGCCTCTGTCAATCCAACTTGTTCCACTGCATCCTGTTGATGCTTGATCAGAATGGGCTGTAGGAAGTCTGGAGGTCACATCCATAGACATATATACGTAGACGCCGCATTGACTGTGGAGGGACGTGCCTAAAGCTCCGCCATCTTGGTACAGGGCTAGCAGAGGGGGGAGTGCATGTGCGTCTATGGAGGCAAGAGGTACTCTACAGTCTTAAAGTAGAATTATTCACTGAATTTTCGACTGATTTCCAAACGGTTTGGTTTGTTAAAAAGTCACACATTTAGCTTTGACACAGGATGCTTGGATACTTTTGTTCTATTTATGTCTGCCTGTCCGTCCTCCATGTCTGACGTTTGTAAAAAACAATATATGTTGACAACATAGACAACCAAGATGGCCGCCGCGTAGGCACGTCGGCTCCCATCGGCAGCGGCAGTCAACGCGGCGTCTACGTATATATGTCTATGGTGACATCAACATGTTGGACCATTGTCATGTTCCTCCACATGTTCCTGATTGGTTGGTGTTGTTGCCATGTGGTGGGGTGCATTTTCATCCAGTGACATTTGGGATTTCCATCAGCATGAGGGAGTGTGTTTGTTGTAGGACAATGTTTATTTGGGTGTCTAAGTCTGATCAAGGTTTTCCATCAGAACACCACATAGTACCAATATGATCAATGCTACTCACTTCACCTGTCAGTGGTCATGTCGCTGCTAAATACCCACCTCTGAGACGATTATTGAAATAGATGACATCAAATGAAGTCATGGAACAGCTCTTCTCATTGCTTGTCCAAACCGATGCAGCTCAAGAAATGGAAAAACTCCTCTTGTAGCTCAACCATTACAAAAAAAGCCATTACAAAGCAGAGAGGGTCGAATTACATGACCGGCCGACACTGTATTTTGCTGAGCAGTTTGTATTTAGCTTCCTGGGGACTGTCTATATAAAGGGAGCTGCAGAGTGACGAGATCCTCCTGAGTCTTTGCGTTGTGGATTTACATTAAGTTTAGTGTGAGTTGATGGTTTAAGATGCTTTTCTCACCGGTCCACTGTCTCATCCCTCTGCTGCTCTTCAACAGTGTTGATTCCGGTGAGTTGATGAATGTCTACGTACATTTTTAGTTTCATCCATCATCCTTGAATTTATAATGTGAGGACTTCAGTCAGCGTTCAGTCTGAAGATCTGCTCCGAGCGTGCCCAGTAAACCTCGTCTACCGCTCCTGCCATCCAATCAGCTTGAGTTTGAAACCTCTTGGTCCGACCTGTGTTGATGATCTTGCACCCCGTTATACTTGTATGCAAGTTTAGTTATGTTTGTAGTCCAGCTAGAAGGGATAATGAGCCAGATGGGGATGGTGAAGGGGGGTCTCTTGGGAAACTGTTGTCCGATTGTGCCTGAAATAGATCATTGTGACATGACCATCACAGTAGGCTTAGTGGAATAAAGGAAAATGTAATTCACCTGGTTTCCAGAACAGAGCTGTCATCTGGTGCATGTTGGGCTCATGCAAACTGTGGTCAAGCCTCACTGTTTTCATGCTCTCTTTTTCCTGCTTCCTTTCTCCGGCAGGTCGGATTCTGAGGACCGTCAAACAGCGTGTCCGCGACCTCCAGCTGCAGAAGAGCAAGCAGCTCCTCCTGACACTCTCGGCCGGCGGTCGGCGACACGTGAAGGAGGCCTGGATTCGCCAGCCTCTGGATCACTTCGACCGGCAGAATGCTGACACCTTCGCTCAGGTAGAGAGAGATCAGACAGAGATCAAAACAAATACAGTCGTGTGAAAAGAGAAGAAGAAGTATCTGACATATTTATGACGTGCAGCGGCTGAAAACGCGGTGGTAGAATTCAGCAGTAGTGTTTTAACCATGTAGTCAACCCAGATATCAATAGATTAGTGGAAAAGTAACTACACCCTTGGCACCAGGAGCTAGTATTATCCCTTCTTGTAGGTATTTTGCAGAACTGTCCATCATTTCTGACCACATCAGGGTTTCCTTGCATGTGCTGCCTGTTCAAATCTGTGACTAGGCTGCTGCATTTCCTCGACTCGACTGTAAAAGTCCAGTTCGATGATAAAAGAAATCTTCCATCTCTTCTTTGATCTCATATCGTACCAGAGGGCCGTGTTTTATTTAAAGCATCAAATAAGACGCCATCGTGTCACTTCTGAGGACTGTTCTGACGGCAGTGAAGCTGATGAAGGAGCTGCCTTGTCAGCTTCAGTCACATGAAAAGGCTGCAGCAGAACAAGTCGTCCAGAGAAATCAGGACTGGATCCACCTTCTCGCCGCTCCAGATCCACCAGGCGGGGATGAGATGGCGTCTCCTGTCAACGTGAATTGAAGTGTTCGGCTTCGTTTAGCTCTCAGGGCCATTTGAGGCTGCCAGTGTGCAAATATGCAGCATTAAGGAGTACTCAGGCTGTGCTGAAAAAGCTTCTCTTTCTTTATTGTAGTAAATGTCTCCGTCTTCCTGTCTTCCAGAGGTTCTTCGTGAACGAGGCCTACTGGCAGCGCCCCCGACGGTCCAGTGTTTCTCTTCATTGGAGGAGAAGGGCCCATCTTTGAGTTTGATGTTCTGGCAGGTACTCAAAGATGCAGCACACGTCTTCACCTGTACAAAAACACACTTTTTTAAGGTCAGACTGAAAAAACTTCCCGACACATCCTCAGAAATTGTGAAACAAAAGTGCAAACACCTTAAATGAAGCGTCACATTGCTAGTAAGGGGATACTTGTTGGAAAGCCTTCATCTTGTTCTGCTCTAAATGGTGTTCTGTCAGTACCAACAGTATCAGTTCACAAATATGTAGGAAGAGGAGAAAATGAGAAGAGAAAAAACTGAGAGACATGGCCACTACTTTTCATTTATCACTAATCATCATTCTCAGACTTGTTACTCAGTGGATTTTGGACTATTGATGGGGAAAAAACTAGACATTACATTGTATTACAGCAAACTGTGATGGACATTTTTCACCAGTTTTGGAGACACATTAATCTACAAAATATGCAAAATATAGCAAAATAATTAAAATAATCATTAGTTGCAAGTTATATAGCATATTTACATAAACTTATATATATATAAACCTTTATCTTCCCTGTGAAAAAGTAATTGCCCCCCTGTACCTAACAACTGGTTGGTCCCTTGTTGGTCCAGGTCCTCCAACCATCACACTACCACCACCATGGTTCACTGTTGGTAGATGTTCTTCTGGTGGAATGCAGTATCAGCTTTACACCAGATGTAACGGACCCATGTCTTCCAGAAAGTTCCACCTCTGACTCATCAGTCCACAGGATGTTATCCAAAAGTCTTGGAGCTCATCCAGATATTTTAACCTATATAACCTTTTTGGTCAGTAGTGGTTTGATCCTTCAACCCTCCATGGATCCTTTTCCTCCCAGAGTCTTCCTCATTGTGGAATCATGTAGACGGACCTTAACTGAGGCCAATGAGGTCTGCAGGTCTTTAGATGTTCCTCTGGGTTCTTCTGTGACTCCTGGATTAGATATCGATGCGCTCTTGGAGAAATGTTGGTGGTTGGTCCACTCCTGGGAAGGTCCACCACTGTTCCATGTTCCTCCATTTGTGGATAATGTCTCCCATTGTGGTTCTCTGGAGTCTCAGAGCCTCAACAATGGCTTTGTAACCCTCCAGACTGATGGATGTCAATGACTTTGTTCCTCATCTGTTCTTGGATCTCTTTAGAACGTGGCATCATGAGCTGCTTTTTCAGACCCTTTAGCTGCTTCACAATGAGCCAGACAGGTTCTATTAGTGATGTTTAGATCCAGCAAGCCTGGCAGTGATCATATGTGAGAGTGGATGGAGAGACTGAACCCACTTGACAAATGAATTTGGTCGATTGGTAGCTAAGGGGGCAATTAGTTTTTCACATAGAGCAAGATGGGCTTAAACCTTCATTTAAAACCTGCATTTTGTGCTTTCTTGGGTCGTCTTTGTCTCACATTAAAATCTGTTTGATGATCTGAAACATTTAAGTGTGATAAACATGCAAAAATGCTCTGTGTGTGTGTGCAGTTTGTGGTTTTCACAGCTTTCACCCCACTTTTCTCCCCACTTCCTCTGTCTTGTTGCGTTTGTACGTGCATCAGTCTCTTTTCAGTTTCTTAAAGTTGATTCAGTTCGCTTTTTTCTCTTCATGCACGTGTGATTATTAATGTTTTAGTAATTAGTTTGCCTCCAATAACTTAGCGACAAATCAATTTAGCATTTTCTGCATCATGGGCACCTCCCAGCCAATCACATGGACGTGGACATGTGGGCATTTCAAGCTAAATCAAACCAAAATTAAAGCTGCAAGCAGCATCGGACGGGCCCTCGCTCCCCCCCGCACCACTGCTGTGGAGACGATAGGAATGTCTAAGGCACGCAATAGCATTTGTCTCATCCTGCTGTGCACATGTACCAAATTTCATGTCTGTAGGACAAAGCGCTGATTTGATATGAATTTTTGAAATTTCTAGGGGGCGCTGTGGAGTTGTTTGAAATTTGGAGTGTGCAGATCTGTTGGTCTTGCGATACTGTACGTGTGTACCAAATTTCATGTTTGTAGGATAAAGCAGTGATTTTACATGAGTATTTGAATATTTGTAGGGGGCGCTGTGGAGCCGTTTGACCACGTCCATTCCTGAATTGTGTATCAAATGTTAGGTTTTGAGATTTGTGAGGATTTGTGTGGATTTGGTGATTTTACGTGGATCCCTTCACCTCCGAAACCCATTTCATTTCATATGGCGAATTTATTCAAAATGGCCGCCATGCCACGCCCACACCGTGTGACGCAGCCACAAGATTTTAATAACTTTTCATCCTGGAGGGGTCTAGATGCCACACAGCTAATTTGGTGAAAATCGGATAAAAATCCTGGGAGGAGTTCGTTAAATTCCAATGCCTGCGCACCACGTGCTGTAGGGGGCGCTGTTGAGCTTTTTTGAAATTTTAAAAGCAGGAATGTTTTTGTCTCGGGCTACTGTACCTGTGTACCAAATTTCATGAGTTTACGTGAAACTAGCCGTATTAACTCCACTAAAGCCCAATTTTCTAGGTGGCGCTATTGAGTCATTTTGCCATTCATATGTGTAATTCCCCCAGAATATTACATTTTTCACCAGTCCTGATGTGTGCCACATTTGGGGAGTTTTTGAGCATGTTTAGGGGGTCAAATTGGGGTTCAATAGGGAACAATAGGGTCCTTGCACTGTAGTGGTGTGTTTTTGCAGGCCTTTTGTATGTCAGGCTCTCCATGTCTTTGCATCTATACATCCCATGTGACCAAAAGTGCAGTTATATTTGTGTGTGTTTTGTCCTCTTCAGTTCCGGCTCGCCGACTTGGCTGCGTTCCACCAGTACATCAGCTGGAGCTTCAATCTGACTCACAGGAACACCTGGATCAGCTTTGGAGGCTCGTACTCCGGAGCTCTGTCCGCCTGGTTCCGAGGAAAGGTCGGATATGACATTCGAAAACATTTAGAGTCACTTAAAGCGTAGGGCTCTCTGCTTAAAGAGGTGGCGCCTCAAAAACTTTTACTTTAAATAATATTTCTGTAACAGTCAGTGATAGATTTATAGAACAGCAGTAGTTCTTGCCAGACGCTGTGGTTGTTTTTGTTTGTTCTGCATCATTTTGCAAAAACATATTAATCAGAAGCTCTGCGTAGAAGTTCACTGATAGGAATCGGCTGGTCTAGAAGAGCCGCAGTGTGAGTGGAGAGGCAATACGTCATAAAGGTCGCTCCTTTGCTCGCTTAGATAAGAAAGGAAATCTCCTTTTAAATACTTGACGAATTCATCACCTGCTGCTTAGAAACCTCCAAGTTCACCAACTGAAGAAAGATGCTTGTCTCAACCTGTGAGAGTCCATCCGGTGCACCTATTAGTTTTCCTTTCTAAGCCAGATATCTATTAATCAGTCTCTCAGCTTTCTGCCCATTCATTCCACACTGGAAATAGGAATTCGCCATTGGATATGATAGAGTCCCATGGAAGCCCATTTCCACCAGGGTGATGGAAAAAAGTAATTATAATGACATTATAATGGGAAACTTTGCTAAAAGAAAGATTTAGAAATGCTCAAAAGTTTCAAATGCATGTGTTTCCTCATACATCAATCAGCCTTAGCATCCTGACCACTGACAGGTGAAGTGAATAACATTGATCATATTGGTACTATGTGGTGTTCTGATGGAAAACCTTGATGAGACTTAACCACCCAAATAAACATTGTCCCACAACAAACAAACTCCCTCATGTACATGGAAATCCCAAATGTCACTGGATGAAAATGCACCCCACCACATGGCAACAGCATCAACCAATCAGGAACATGTGGAGGAACATGACAATGGTCCAACATGTTGATGTGACCTCCAAACTTCCTACAGCCCATTCTGATCAAGCATCAACAGGATGCAGTGGAACAAGTTGGATTGACAGAGGCTCCACTGCACAAGCCAGAGTACCTAAAGGACCCAGTGGTTCCAGACCTCATAGGACACCCTGAGAGGTCCTCTAGTCCATGCTCAATGGTTCAGACCCCATAAGGGGACCAGCAATATTAGGCAGGTGGTCATGATGTGAGGCCTGATCGGTGTATGTACCAAACCAACCGAATCAGGTGAGACAAATCTCAGCAGACCCAAATGAAAACCATCTTGAAATGGCTCAGGTGATCCACTGATTTCAAGGTTGTTGATTCGGTCTTCAGCCCCTCCACATGCCAAAATGTCCTCAGGCAGGATACTGAACCTTAAGTTGGCAGGCACCTTGCATGGAAGCTCTGTCGCCATTGGTGTGTGTGAAGGATGATTGAGTAGCACTGCTTTGAGAACCACCAATGCAGAAAGGCGCCTTATAAGGGCAGAACATTTAAAAGACTCACTGAGACATGGATTTACAAACCATGACGTCTTAGTGGTTTTAAAGAAGTAAGACGTGTCAAGCTTTGGATTTGAACATGTGCTACTTGTTAGTTGGATTAGTTGACTGTCGGTCTTCTCATATCTTGATCTCCAGTCTTTTATTGGTTGTTAAAAGGCACTAGATGCATTCTGAGGGAACAAACCACACATTATGAATACAACTGTCTATGTGTTAATTCACTTTTATCTCTTGTCTCCATTCTCTTTGACTCCTCATTTTCCTAATCTGGTGTACGGAGCTGTGGCCTCCTCTGCTCCGGTCAAGGCGAAGCTGGACTTTTCTGAATACAACAACGTAAGCAGCCACGTTTCACAGTTACATTACGAGCATCCTGCCAGGACTGACGTAAAACAAAGAAACCAAAACTGAAAGCAAACTATAACAAAACAACGCTCACATGTTAACAGATTATATGTTTTCTTTCCATTTGCATCCATAAAAGCGTTTCTCACCCCAAAGCGGGTAATTATAGCAAAAAGTAACGATAAAGACACTGTTTTATTTTCATTTTTAATTATTTTGCAACATAGTTTTAAAAGACTAATTCTAAACACCTCTTCTCAGGTTGTTAAACTTGAACTACAAAAGGAATATTTACCAAGAGCTTTACCTCGGTGTCCTCAGTTTGCCTTCATCTCTGCTCACAGAACTGCAGCTTGATATAAGATAAGATAAAAACTTTATTGGTCCCTCCTAGAAAGATGCAGGATGAGAAATTTAAAAAGTACAACAGGGCTAAAAAACAAAGTCAAACACACCAGGCATGACGAATCTACATATATGACATAGTGAATTTACAAACGGATATGTACATTATTCAGTCCCTCCAGGAATTCGCGATGCTGCGATCGCAACAATTAACGCAAATTCAACCAATCTCCATGAATTCTGCGCCGCCTTCAAATTTTGTCCAATCACAGCGACTTTTCTGCAACTTTGTCCCGCCTCCCGTGAGTTCCACCAATCACAGCAGTCCCCAGTAATGCAGGTACGTCACCAGATTCACTTCCTTGTTCTTGGTTTGAAGATACAGATACGTATGCAACAAAAACTACTGCAAAACAGTTCCCTGATGTTCTTCACCAAAGCAGAGCTAAACTGTTTTCACCCCGTGGAATATTGAGGTGGAACACAAACCAAAACCATCCACTGACAAACACTTTTCTACCGTAAACATATCAGGAGAATGGGTGAAACCAGCGGACCACAGACCAGACAAACCACCGTGATGAAGCTGTTGCATCCAGATCTGTGTCCAGCACTGAAACAATGAAGGTCAGTTAGATTCATTAACTGACGTGACGAGCTGTGAGCGTGTGCGTGTGAACACGCGTGTGCCAGGATGTGAAATTAACTTTTTAAACTTTTAAAAAAAAATGCAACTTTTTAGCAATTTTTTACTGTCTCCCGCAATTTTATCGCAACAAATACGCTTAAAACATCAAAACTTACATCGCAATTTTTTAGAAAAGCTGCTGCGAATTCAGACATTTTAGGAGCAACAATCTGGAAAAATGCCCAAGAAATCCTGGATGGACTGATTAATGATAGGGAGACTTTGCATATAGATATGTGCACATATGACATGATGAATTTACATATATACAGGTTTGACTTGGAGGATAATTGACCCACAGCTCTGTTATTGCAGTGTAAACATTACAAATGAAGAGCTGTAAGAGGACTCTGTTATATCTTGTTGATTGACCGGCCTGTTACCAATCATTCTACTGGTTTCCACTTCCTGTGTTTCAGGAACTCCTTATTTCTAAGGAGTTGTTGGGCTTCAACACAGGGATGCAACGTACCAGCTGCTCTACCTTGTTTGGGCGTTTTTGTAAGGATTTAAATGCTGATGCTTGATTGTTGAATATGCGACCGCTAAACAGGACTTTGAATCATACTATTGGGCAATAACTATAATCTACATGTTGCACAAAGCAAACTTGGTGTTTAAATCACAGGTTTCAACCGTTTAATCAACAACATATGTTCCAAATTAGCTCATTTAGATTTTAAAACTAGATGTACAGTATTAAAAGAGCTTAATATTGTTGCACATACAGTACAATGCAGACTACTACTATTAGTTGAATTTCAATCAACTGTATTACTTTTAGTTGAATATTTAAACCATTTATTTTACTTTTTAAAAACAACTTATAATGGATTCTGTATATATAAAAGGTAGTTTGCTGTTCATTTCTTCTGTGTGTCTGCGTTTGTTTTTTGGCAATTCAGTGCTTCTTTTTTCTTCTTGATCAATTAGTCATTTGTCTAGCAAACACATACACTGGCATTGTATCAAAATAAATGGCATATTATCAGGTTTTGGGCAGCTGGTTGGATCAAAAAACATTTGAACACATCAATGCAGGCTCTGAGAATACGGCGAAATGGTTAAGTTTCACGTTATTCACACAAAACAATGAACTTCTTAGTCAAAAAGTGCAAGTGCAATTTCTTCACTTATGGGAGAAGTTGCTGAGAATTTGCATGTCTGAGTGGCTGAGAGGAGGTTAAGAGGATACAAAAACAAATTTCTTCAATGCAAAAGTGTTCTTCCAAACTAATTTTTCCTCAAATTTTGACCTACTCTCTTTTGAACTGAAAGGATAATTTGGCTTCTTTGAACTTAAAATGTTAGCCTGGACCTAAACTAATGTGTTAAAACAAATTTACACAATAAGAGAACAGCAGCTCCTGTGTCCAAGCCAAGTGGCTCGCACTTTAATATAAAGCATTTAAAGCAACAACTTAACAGAAAAAAAAAATAGATTTGACATCACAAATTAATATAACAAGTTAAAATAATGGGGCCCTACAGTTTTATTTATGGTGTAAATTTACCTGAATAATTTAAATTATTATATTAAATAAAATCCTTATCTATCTATCTATCTATCTATCTATCTATCTATCTATCTATCTATCTATCTATCTATCTATCTATCTATCTATCTATCTATCTATCTATCTATCTATCTATCTATCTATCTATCTATCTATCTATCTATCTAAAGCAGAACTTGACCATTATAAATATTATGGCCAGCACCCTACAGTGTTATTAATTTACTGGACCTTTAATGGAAGTTGAAGAGTGGGGTCATATTGTCAGGCAAAACACAAGATTAAAGTCATAAAATCACTAAAAAAGAATCAACTATATAATCCTTTTGTGCGTGACTTACACAGAACATTTAAAACAGCATCTGCTTTCCAGTGACAAAAAAATATGTTACAAATACAAATACTGAAGTTACCAAAATTATATAAAACAAAACTTTAACTTACTACATAAACACTATTTTAAAAATTAATCTAATTACACACTGAAAGAAGTTTCTGTAGTTTTTACAGTAATATTACTGTAAAAAGACCAAATATCTACTGTAGAACCTGTTTACAGTAAGTTGCTGTAGATCTGCAATGCATCATGGGTAAAATTCACTGAGAGGTTAAATTTACAGTAATTTTTTTTTACTGTAAATCACATTACAATAATTTTTTTTACTGTAAATCACATTACAGTAATTTTGAGCGGGAATTTTCAGAATTTTGTATTATTCCTAACAAAGACATTTTCTTAATCATCACGCAAAGAGGGAGGAGCCGGTGTCATTTTAATATTCTCCGGAGTTTAACAGGTGTCTGCTGGAGCCCCTGTGTGAGTTAAAAGTCTTTCTCTGGACCTAACTCCCCAAGAATCTCATCTGTTTTGTCTGTTACTTCAACAGGTAA
The DNA here is from genome assembly GCA_024666655.1 of Dascyllus trimaculatus. Taxonomy (NCBI): domain Eukaryota; kingdom Metazoa; phylum Chordata; class Actinopteri; family Pomacentridae; genus Dascyllus; species Dascyllus trimaculatus. The sequence goes on from CM045453.1 coordinate 7,069,887, forward strand.
GTCAATTCAGTATTTTTATGAATTCATGTTAAATCGAGTTTCGTCATGTAATTGTCCGGAGTATCTAACGGTAACCGAGAGAGCAGAGAAGAGACTCTCCTTAGCTAGTAAGCTAGTGTACTGAACTTTAATGAACTGGTTGCTGATGAAATTTTAAGAGTTCTGGTTTTACATGCTTTGATAATTTTAAGAGAGTAGCCAATGAGTAACGTTACTGGATAAACGTGAAATTTAAACCGTGTTAATCGTGTTAAACTGCAGTCGCGCGCGTGTGTGTTCGACCGTTAGCTCGGTCCCTATGGTAAATTTCAGTGTCGCCAACTCGGCGTCTTTCTCGCTAATTCTGGCGAATTTCCAAATCCTCCTGGTGACTTTTTTGTGTCAAAAGCGACTAGCGACAAGTGTAGCGACTTTTTCTGGTGCTTTGGAGACCGTGACGTGAGAGCTCGGATCATTCGGCAGTTACTGTCCTCAGCAAGCAGCGGGTGCTGCCGTGAGCCCCTCCCCCGTCCCAAAGCGTCACAGGCGGTCACAGTAACCTGCAGCAGACCCCTGCAGCGGTGTGATCAGAGGAGATCCACACCCCTCCGCGTCCAGACGACAAATGAATTGCGCATGCGCAAAGCAGTTGCTGATCCTGTCCTGACTTAAAGAGCAGGATGTAAATGTTACATATATTATAATATATTCATTAGAATAATTTATTTATTATATAAAATGTTAATATTTCTCACTGTCACACTAAAATTAAATCAGTGCATTTGACTCTCACAGCCTCTAGTTGTACACATATTTAGGGTGTTTTTTTTTTACTCAGTTTTTGTCTCTCTCACAGCTTATTCCTCTCTCCCAAAACTTCAGTTACAATTACGGTTACGACTTTTAGGACAGCCACTGCTTACTGAGGAGTTGGCACCACTGTTCATCACTCTTTTTTTCTGTTTTTAGCTGCTGATTGAGAACTTGAGACCCAAAGCGGGCCAAACAAAACATGGAAAGGTAAGACTTTTAACCCAGCGTGACTTGTGTGTTCTAAAATACAGAAATACACTGATTTTCATAAAACATGCTTTTCAGATGCAAAAAATGTAATTTCTCTACAAACACAGTCACGCCATATATCAAGCAAGTCAAAGTGCATAGAAACCAGGCAAACTCCAAGTTTCCCTGTGGGATTTCCAAATGTCCTTGTAATTTCAGGACAGTATGTGCATTACAGACACACATGTACCGACACCACACAAAACCCAAACCAGCTAGACCTAACGTATGTGCCAACTTGACATGTGAGGTTGAGGAATGCACGTTTAAATCCTCAAATTTTTCAAGTCTTTCCAAGCATTTAAAGTCGCATATGAAGAATGGATATAAAATTGTTTGCCCTTTCAGAAATTGTCAGAAGTGCTTCAGTGTCACATCTTGTTCACCTCCCACATAAGCAGGAAGCATTCAAAGGACTTGGTGGCTGGAGTTACAGACAAAAATGATGTAGGCTGGCATGATGAGACTGTAGATGACAACATGACAGAGACTGCAGAATGTCCTGGGGTTAGGGATTCTTTGGGTGATGTTGAGAAGAACAAGACAAGAGATGTTTTTCTTACCAATTTGGCCCTCTTTTACATGAGAATGCAATCAAAGATGCTTTTGCCTGCATCTACAATATCCACTCTGATAGAAGAAGAATGCACAAATACAATGTCACAAATGTTTGTTAGACTTAGGGAAGAGCTGTTAAAGCTTGAAATACCTGTTGAAAAGATCTGTGACATCATAGATGGACTGTCAAAAGAGAACCTATTGAAAATGTACAATGAAGGCTTGTTCAGATCAGATACAACCAGAAAGACATATTTTAAGAAAAACTTCTGCTATATTGAACCCATACAAGTTCATCTGGGTTTAAAGAGCAGTTTTTCCAGTATGTCCCGGTAAAAGAGACTTTAAAAGCTTTGTTGAGCCTGCCGTCAGTGAGAGAGCAATACAATGTCTCAAAAAAGCACATGCCAGAGGACCCAAATGTGCTTGAGGATGTGAGGGATGGTAAAACTTTCAAACAAAACACTCTTTTAAAAGAATCACCTTCCTCAATATCAGTTATATTGTATCAAGAGGCATTTGAAGTTGTGAATCGGATCTGGAAAAAAGAAACACAAACTCTTAGCTGTGTACATGGCATTGGGTGAGCTATTGCCTCATAACCGGTCATCCATTGACCCAATGCAGTTAGTCATGCTCTGCAGGGAGTCTGATTATCATTTTTTTGGACAAGAGAAAGTGTTCTCCTCCCTTGTGAGAGACTTAAAAGACATTGAGCAGTCTGGCATTCCCTTGCAAACAGGTGAAACTGTGAAGGGGGTTGTAATTGCCATTGTAGGTGACAACTTGGGATCACATTCACTTGGAGGCTTCACAGAGAATTTCAGCAAGAGTATAAACTTTTGTAGATACTGTCTTATAACGAGGGATGGATTTACACATGAACCTACAAAGCTAGGTCCAGCAAGGACAGTAGAAAACTACAGGAGCAGTGTGGAGAAGTTGTCCATGGGATCTGAAAGCAGTGTAGATGGAGTAAAATTTGCAAGAGTACCTGGCTGCAGACCTCCACTGTGAGGTCGCTTCCGCCGCAGACCTCCACTGTCAGGACAGGAAGTAACGGGTAAAAAACAGAAAAGTAGTACATTTAAAGCGTCCAGTCCGGTAGGTGGCGGTAACGCATGTGAAGTTGGTTTGCTAACCGCTAATTAAATCAAAAGAAGAAGCAGCCATTTAACGAGTGCTTGTGGCCGTTTCTCGATATACGCACTTGTCCACGGTATGATCGTGACTGTGACACAAAATGTAGTTTTAAGATTATTTGAGGCAATAAAGTGGTTGTATAAACATCAAATCTGTGGTCGATTTATCAAGACAAATTCTGCTTAAAAATTTATTCCAACGATGTCGGAGATGTGAGTGTCCCTGTTAGACAGCTACTACCGGGCGGTCAGCGCTCACAGCACCCCGCTGACAGCAGCCTTAGCTCGGCTAGACTTTCTGAAATTTGCCGTTGGCTCTGACGGTTCTGTAACGGGGTATAAGTACTTTTACGGGAATTTAACGGTTACACTTTTGTTATTTAATGTCCCCGTTCGCCGACTTTGTCATTATATTAGTAATTATTGTGTTGTCTTCATTACCTGTAGTTCGTCTTTGTTCTATTCTTATGACTGTAACTGTGCATTAAAAATAATATTTAAGGATTATTCTGTTAGCAGGCATAAAACTCACAATGGGGCTCATTCTCAAAATAATCACAAGTTTCATATATAAATTAAAACGATGTATACTATATACAATGGTCGAGTAGATTTTACGTTGTTTACTACGCGATTTTATTTTGTCATGCATCCCGTGCATTTCCTGTCCTGACAGTGGAGGTCTGCGGTGGGAGCGACCTCACAGTGGAGGTCTGCAGCCAGGTGCCTCTCAAAATTTGACTCTATTTTTAATTCTTTGGAACATTACCATGTCTGCCAACCAGGGCTTCCACCATGTCTTGGCCATGATCTCTTTGAGGGTGTTGTGTCTGGAGATCTTCAACTGTATCTAAAACATCTTGTGTCCACCGGGAATCACTTTACATTTGTGCAGTTGAACAGGAGGATCTCTCAGTTGAAGTTCAGAGGTTGTGATGCTAATAACCGCCCTTGTGTGATTAAAGCTGATGGAAAAAAGTTGGCAGGAAGTGCGGCACAGAACTGGTGCTTGCTACGTCTTCTCCCTGTCCTTGTAGGTACACGTATCAAGAATCCACTTGAAGACCAAGTTTGGCAGTTGTGTCTCAAGCTAAGGGAGATAGCTGAAATTGTGTGTGCTCCCAAGATTAGCACTAACCAGGTAGCCTATCTGAAGTTACTTGTTGAGGAATATTTGGAGTCTAGAGCAGCAGCTTTTCCAGACCAACCATTAAGGCCAAAGCATCACTTCCTCCTCCACTACCCAGACCTCATACTAAAGTTTGGCCCGCTCATTCGCCTCTGGACTCTCCGCTTTGAAAGTAAACACACATATTTTAAACAGTGTGTACTGAAACTCCATAATTTCAAAAACCCCTGTAGCACTTTGGCAGAAAGGCATCAATTGCTACAAGCTTATTTACACACAGGGAGCTTGTTCCCCCCATTCTTCAAGTGAGCCATGGCACTGAATTTGATGATCAAGTATACAATGTAGCCATTCAAGAAGCTGTTAGACTAAGGGGGGTTGAAAAACAAAATGCAGTAGAAACAGCTTCTGTCACATACAAAGGTACTAAATACCGGAAAGGAATGGCTGTAGTTCTCGGTGTTAATGACAGTGGTTATGAGCTTGGTAAGATAGTTCTGCTTCTGGTCAGCCATGAGAAAGTATATTTTGTTTGTGAAAAATGTCAGTCAGTGCCAGCATTGGATCTTGGTGTTCACATTCTGCAGAATGACACACAAGCTCATTATGTTTGTGTTGATGTGGAGGCCCTTGTTGACTATTACCCACTGCCCCTGTATCAACTGTTTCACCTTGATGTAACTGTACTTCATCATGCTGTTTTTTCAGGGGAAGTATAATGGACGCTGCCATTAAAAGTGTCCTCCCCTACCTGGAAAATGAAACACTGGAAATAATTCTGCAGCATTTGTCAGAGATGGGGGTGAGAACAGCTGATGACATGGAATTTATAAATGAAGATGATTTGACACATCTCCTGCTACCAGTGGATTGCAGGAAACTACTGCATTCATTTAAGAGAAGAGGTAAAATATGCTGTATTAAGGATATCAATTGAATACCCAAAGCTATGTAACAAAAAACAACTGTGTCTCCAAATTTGAATTTCATACCTGTGAATCAAAATGATGAGATGTATATATTTTCTTAACTACGTAGCCCTGAATTATGGCAACAGCTGGTGTGTGCTTTCTTTGCTTTTCAGATGCACAACACTCAACAAACTGACTGTACCACGGGTACTTCTCAGCATGATGTAATATTGACTCTTGTGCCTGTACCGGATCCTAAGACCACATCCAATTCAGAGTTCCCTACAAGCGGTGTTTCCGTTCAGAACAGCACCTGGGTATCAACATTTTGTGTGCCATGGGACAAAACCCATGAGAGTTTAAGACGCTGTCTTGCACAGGGGAAGAGACCTGAATCTGCAGATAGGCGGCATATGGTGAGAGTCATTGCAGAAGCGATAAGAGAAATTTGCTTGAACCCCCCACTTAGGCAGTGTGCTGAACTGGCTAAGATCATTGTAGATAAATACCCTGAGTCTTTTGAAGACAGAACAGAAGAGGGAGAACGGATGGGCAATGGATATTACACCATAAGTAAGCAACTGAGAACAAGGATAGAATTTTTAAACAGAGACAATACACTAGCCCGACTTAGAAAACCAAAACAACTGGTTCGTGCCTCGGATGACGACCTACCAGGACCGTCAAGAAAATGTGCCAAAATGGATAGCTATGGCTGTGTCAACTGGCAGCCTTCAGAGCTACCTGAAGGAGAAAACAGAGTCTCTCTTTTTGAAAAAAAAGAGAGCTATTGACAATTTATTCTCAAGAAGGACAAAGGGGTGCAGATCACAGGCAAGTCAGTGAGCTCATGACATTGTATGAGCAACAGCGTTGTGATATTACAGTTTTTCTCCATAGGTTTGGCTCATTTCTCGAAACTGAAATTACATTCTCAAAACTCTAAGATCATTTAGCAAAACAGTCTTATAGTTCAGCACAACACCATAGCTCACTTGCAAAAGCTCATATCTCCCCCAAAACCTTTCACTCATGCTTCAAAACTAAGTTTCTGTCTCATATAAATAGTCAGTGCCACCAAAAATGCAAGGATCCTTCTCAATTGCTTCGGCTCATTTCTTGAAACAGACCAGACGTTCTCAACACTCTTGGTACTTTAGCCAAAATAACCTGGATGGTTCAGCACAACATCATGGTTCACCTGCAAAAGCTCATATCTCTCCCAAAACAGTTCACACAACTGGTCAAAACTAAATTCTGTTCTCATATGAACAGTCAGTGCCTCCAAAATGCATTGTTGTTAGAAGAAAACTTAGATGTCACTTATCCGCTCACTCAATAGGAGGAACCAGCGTAACTGATTCCTCACCATATATGCTCCTCACGTAGTATCTCTTAAACTATCTCTTAAACTCACATGTGTTCTTGCTCTCTGCTACTTCCATATTAGGTAACGGGCAGCCATTGAGCCACCGTTCTCTGTAGCCTTGAAATGTATGTAAACTGCTCCGAGCAGGGACTGCCCCTGCTCGGATTCCTCTGTGTGTAACTTTGTATAAATAAAGGAACAAGGGACTGCTCAGCGCGACTCTTGCGTTTGGCAGAGTGCCCTTTGTACAAAGAATCTCTCTGTGTCTGACTCTATTGATTATTCTCCCAGCAGGTCATGAGGCGATCGGGGATCCTCTCCTGACATTAAAACTTGGTCCTTCGAGCCGGATGGTCAATCAGGGCGACTGACGAGAAGCTCTCCGACCTGCAGTCCGTCGACGGCCAGTCACCAGGTGACTGATAAGTCCTCGGCCGTGAATTCGGTCCGTGGCCAGGGTTAGAACCGGATCTTCGGGTTACCCTGGTTGATCGTCCGAACAACGGAGACAATAGAGTGAGTATAAGACACATAAAGAGAGTGTTTGGATTTTTGAGAATTTTGACCAGAATTAAAATTCTAGTTTGGCTTGGCTTTGAAGACTTTGCCCGTAACTAAAGTCTTGCAAAAAGCAAACGAGCGTCGCGCTCTTAAGATTAAACTGCAGTAAGAGGAGTGGCTCCTCATAAGTACTGAAATAAGTAAAATAAAACTGCGCAGGAGGACTGGGTCCTCGTAGGGAATAACGTAATTTTCCCTGGTGAGAATGTGGATTTTGTGTGAATGAAGGTAAGACTATTATAAGAACATAGCAAGTTCTTGTCTACCTTATTTTTTCTTTTATTCTTGGAAGACTGAAGTATACATGAGGATTTGAGTCAGCTTTCCCCGCACTGTATTAGTCAGTGTAGAAGCTTGGGAGATCCACTGCACTCATTTTCTCTCATATGTAAGAAACTCTTCCTTGAAAATCATAGTAAATAAATGACGGAAAATTCTAGTGAATTGATAGTAGTAACCTTTGTAAATTTAAACAAAGACAAACCAAAAGAGATAGACTATTTTTGGTCAGATCATTCAACTTCCACGGTACGTTGTACGTATTGTAGAATAAATATTGACCCAAATAAACCAATAATTAGAACCTCAACAGTAATTCTATTAGAAGACGCTGAACAATTAATGTTTAAAATAGACTGTTTTAATTTGAACAGATAATAAAATGGGAGGCAGCAATAGTAAAGAATATACAAAGGATGGGGAGTTCATGGAGAAGAACTATGCAGGATCGGGAAAAATTGTTTTAAAATGGAAGAAAAAACATGGGTTTAAGGGAGAACTAGACACAAAAGAAATATTAGGCTTGCAAGTGCAACTTAAAACTGAAATCAGCCAAAAGAAAGGGAGAAAGAAAAATAAATACGAAAAAGAGTACAAATTCAGTGACTTATGGTTAGAAGAAAGCCAGAGAAGAGAGAAGCAGAGAGAGCAGCGACAAAAGAAGAAGTTGCAGAAAAAATTAGCAAATGTTATGAGCATAGGCGTAAAGGCAGATGAGGAGACACAGGCGAGCACACTACAAGATCATGACCTTGATAGAGAAGGGGGTGGTGAGGCAGCTGCAGAGCCTGCACCACAACAAGATAAGGACAGAGAGCTAAAACAAAAAATGGAGGAAGAGCACAGGATAAGACAAGAGAGAAAAGCAAACTCACAAAAGAGGCAAGACGAGATGAAGAAAAAGAAAGAGAAAAAGGAAGAGGAAGAACTGCTACGAGTGCTCAGGAGAATGAAAGGGTCAGGAAGGCGACATAACGCACATGAAGAAATGCGAGGCATTACTCAGAGCTATAGGCTGAACGGGTTTGAGATATTAGATTGTTATAGGGACATCCTCAAGGGAGATTGGCACCGTGTGGAAGGAAATTATACGGGAGGAGATGGCCAAGGAAACCCACATCCGCATGGGAATCTAGACCTCCAGCAAGCTGTAACCGCATTGGAGGACCGAGTCAGAGTGGCTTGGCCACGTAGAGTAGATTACACCATAATTGGAGAAACAAAGCAGCGCGAGGGTGAGAGTGCATCTGATTTCAGACACAGACTGGAAGCTATTTATCGTGCAAATTCAGGGATACCACACACGGAGGACGCAGCAGGTCCTTATCAACAACAGCTAAAATCACATTTTGTTAAAGGACTTAGAGAAGAAATCAGAAGGCGAGTTGAAAAATCATGGGTGCACCAAAGCACAGGGACAGTACAGCAGGCCGTAGAGCAGGCAATGCATGCAGAAGAAGTCCTTAAACGCCAACAACAGGGCAATTACGTTAACACTGAAATGGCAGGCGTTATAGCATATCAAAGTAGACCGCGCCAATATCATGGCAGAGGCAGAGGCCGTGGGCGAGGGCGAGGTGGCTATAGGCCACAAGATAACCGCCGCTACGATCATGATGATCAAAAGGATAGAGATCGGAAGGAGAACAGGTGTTTCACCTGTCATAAACCAGGACACAGGTCAAGAGACTGCCCAGAGCGTACATGACTAGACAAATCAAAAACACAGGAACCAGTGAGCGCACACGGCCCTGAACAACGTCAAAACCATAACAAACAAGAAACAGATGGCGAACTATATATGGACATTGAGATTCTATACAAGCAGCATTCAGAAGACACGTCACCAATGAGGAAATTAACTTTTAATGGTAAAGATTTTAACTGCCTATGTGACACTGGAGCATGCACAACAGTACTCAGATATGCTCCCCCAAAAGTACAGTTATCAAACAAACAGGTTTGGGTAAAATCGGCATCAGGCCATGTAACTTCCCTCAGAATGACAAAACCAGTAAATATAGTGGACGTTGAAACAGGGACACATGTGCGTGTACCAATTCTAGTGGACCCTGCCTGTCCACTTAATCTGTTAGGGAGAGATGTTATGGTCCCAATGAAAATGACCGTGAGACCCTCAAAAGATGGAAAAATGACAACAGAAGTTGATCCGCCAGAACATACAAAAGATACCTATCTAGTAAAAGGGGAAGGAGTTCCCCACTATTACTGATCAATTAGAACAAGATCCTGAAACAGAGGCAATAAAGGAAATGGTTTTGCAAAACAGAATGGCACTTGACCTCTTGTTGGCCTCAACAGGAGGAGTGTGTGAAATAGTCGGAGATCATTGCTGTACATACATTCCAGACCATACAGGAAATTTTACACTTATCAGGAAAAAACTAGATCAGATAAAGACAGATATCGAAAAACGTCAAGATAAGGGTCTCTTATCTACCTATGACCTTTCATCATGGTTTCTTTCTGGTGGATGGTTAGAAGCGCTAAAGAAAATCATTATTGTTATTCTTTGTGTACTTCTGCTATTCTGCCTATTCACCTCATGTATTCTGCCATGTGTAAGAGTATGTGTAACCAGACTTATCGCAGTACAATTACAAGCTCTAGTACGATATGAACCATTGCCTCCCCAAGATGACAGCTCTGACACGCAGGAAAGCGTAGACTCGTCATCGGATTCATCAGGAGATGAGGCAGAAGACTCTGTATAAATTGTGACTGATTATGTATGAATGAAGCTATAACTGAAAACTGAGAAGAGTAGTTATAGAACTGATAAAATAATAACAGAAAGGCACAAGTTTATACATTTGTACATTATGTAAATAAACTTCTATAATCATACTTTAATTTTGATTCATTGCTTAACTAACACTGTTTTTTAACATGTGATCTTCTAAGTGACAACAGGAGGGAATGTTAGAAGAAAACTTAGATGTCACTTATCCGCTCACTCAATAGGAGGAACCAGCGTAACTGATTCCTCACCATATATGCTCCTCACGTAGTATCTCTTAAACTATCTCTTAAACTCACATGTGTTCTTGCTCTCTGCTACTTCCATATTAGGTAACGGGCAGCCATTGAGCCACCGTTCTCTGTAGCCTTGAAATGTATGTAAACTGCTCCGAGCAGGGACTGCCCCTGCTCGGATTCCTCTGTGTGTAACTTTGTATAAATAAAGGAACAAGGGACTGCTCAGCGCGACTCTTGCGTTTGGCAGAGTGCCCTTTGTACAAAGAATCTCTCTGTGTCTGACTCTATTGATTATTCTCCCAGCAGGTCATGAGGCGATCGGGGATCCTCTCCTGACAATTGTCCCTTTGGCATTGTGTGAGCACTGCAAGTCAAAATGTTTAGATGTTTTGTCTCTATGGCAGATGACCATTGAAATATCCCTCGTGTCCACCTCTCAGTCTGAGCCCAGTCCTTCATTCACAATGGTTACTGTGCTAGTTTTTGTTTGTCCAGCTAACAGAATACAATTGTGTATAAAACTGGAAAAATAGGATTTCAGGGTAAGAGTAGCCTCCAAGGTTTGACATCACACATTGCACTTATACTGTCAAGGAAACTGTAACTTTTTACAGTTTTTCTCAGTTTTTTACACACAAATGCTGGTACTTTAGACACAGTGACCACAACATGTAACTCATGCACCAACCCCCTGAACAAGTTCTGCTAAACTACAAGCAAAATCCCTCCTTCACACTCACATTGCAGTTCTAAAACACACTTTTTGAAAACGCTACACACAATTCTCTGCATTTGGTACAATTTTCATTAAGAAAATCTGTTGTTTTCTCAAAGAACACACTGTCATTCAAAATTCTACAGTTAATTGTCCTGCTATGCACACTGACTCATCACATGGACAAACACCTGTCACACAGTTTTACAATTAGCAGTCAGAGCTTTAGCATAAAAGGGCAACAGGTGAATTCTTCTGTTTTGGAACAATGGTTACCAACATTGGAAACAGAGCCAGAGGAGTGAGAGTAAGAGGAGTACTGTAACTGTAAACTGTAAATTCTTCTCTTGTTTGTGTTAGTTGGGGTGTTCACTGTGTACATAGTTTTAGCGGGAAAAATAAAATATATTTGTTACCGTGCAATTGTGTGTTCTGAGTAAAAATAACAATAGTCTAAAATATTTTACAACACACTCATGCATGTACTGTCTGTAGTGAGCATAACAGTGAACAAAAAAAAGGCTTAAGTCCTTCTGATGAATGGAGAAGAAGTGTTTTCTGTTCATCATAGTGTTTTACACTGAGCACATCAGTGTTCAACTGGTTCTCATAAATGTCTATTCATATGATGGTTTGTGTCCTTTGAAAACAAAATAGCATTTTAAGAAGAAATAACATCGTTTTGAATGTAAAGTTTCATTTGAAGGAGAACTGAGGGGTTTTGTCCATTGTGTGTGTGTGTGTGTGTGTGTGTGTGTGTGTGTGTGTGTGTGTTTTCTGATTTGTGTGCAGAGTTCTGAGAGTATGAGGCATGCTTTCACAAAATGTGTGTAAACAATTGAGAAAACTGTATTGACACACAAAGTGACTTTCATACATCAGAGTAAAAAGTATATACAGCATAACACTGTAATATAAACACATAAACATAAAACAAGGAACATTATATGGTTCCTACAGTGCTGTAAATAAAGCTGTCCTCACCGTCCCTCTCCTGGCCACCGTATGTTCATGACTAATCCTGACAACTGAACAGACTATTGTGCATGTGATGACTTATACAATGAAATGATGCTGACATGTTTTGGAGTGAACAACCATTAGACTGAGAAGTCAACAATCAGTTTAGATCAACAAGATCTATTTACTTGGAAATAGTGCTAAATGAAGGCTACCTGTACTAAATCATTCGCAAAGATGTGCTGAGACATCGAGACAAGTACTAAGATGTTTGCAATTTGATGAAATGAAGGAGAAATGCCAGTCTGTTGTGAACAATTGCCAAGTAGTTTGGAGGTTTGTCCATGTTGTCTTGAGAATGTAATTTCAGTTTCGAGAAATGAGCCAAACCTATGGAGAAAAACTGTAAATCCTTCTGTTGTTTGTATGTAGACCACTGTATGTGCAACTTTGTGTTGGTTGAGATGTTCACTGTGTACATTGTTTTTGTGGGAAAAATCAAATATATTTGTTTCCATCTAATTGTGTGTTCTGAGTACAAAAAACAATATTCTAAAATATTTTACAACACACTCATGTATGTACTGTCTGTAATGAGTGTAACACTGAACAAAAAAGGCCTAAGTCATTCTGATGAATGGAGAAGAAGTGTTTTCTGTTCATCATAGTGTTTTACACTGAGCACATCAGTGTTCAACTGGTTCTTATAAATGTCTATTCATGTGATGGTTTGTGTCATTTGAAAACAAAATAGCATTTTGAGAAGAAAAAACATTGTTTTAAAGATTTTTTTTGGCCTTTTATGCCTTTATTAGATAGGACGGCAGATGGAGTCAGAAACAGGAAAGAGTCGGGAAGGACATGCTGTAAACACCTGAGGTCAGAATATAACCCAGGACAGCCACTGCACCTCTGCACATGGATCACACGACATAACCATTAGGCTATCAGGGCGCCCAAAATAATATTGTTTTGAATGTAAAGTTTCATTTTGCAGGAGAATTTAGGGGTTTTGCTCATTGTGTGTGTGTGTGTGTTTTCTGATTTGTGTGCAGAGTTCTGAAAGTATGAGGCATGCTTTCATGTGTGTAAACAATTGAGAAAACTGTATTGACACACATAAAGTGACTTTCATACATCAGAGTAAAAAGAAAATCTATACAGCATAACATACTGTAATATAAACACATAAACAAAAACAAGGAACATTATATGGAGCCTACAGTGCTGTAAATAAAGCTGTCCTCACCGTCCCTCTCCTGGCCACCGTATGTTCATGACTAATCCTGACAACTGAACAGACTATTTATTGTGCATGTGATGACTTATACAATGAAATGATGCTGACATGTTTTGGAGTGAACAACCATTAGACTGAGAAGTCAACAATCAGTTTAAATCAACAAGATCTATTCACTTGGAAATTGTGCTAAATGAAGGCTACCTGTACTAAGTCATTTGCAAAGATGTACTGAGACATCGAGACATGTACTAAGATGTTTGCAATTTGATGAAATGAAGGAGAAATGCCAGTCTGTTGTGAACAATTGCCAAGTAGTTTGGAGGTTTGTCCATGTTGTCTTGAGAATGTAATTTCAGTTTTGAGAAATGAGCCAAACCTATGGAGAAAAACTGTAATTTAAATATGAGATAATAAGACCCTGCAGTGTTATTAACTGTGGAGGATAACTTCACTAAATTAGAACTAAAGTTAGGACCGTACAAAAATATACACGAAAACCCAACAAATCCAAGGATTTAACTTAATTTTTATTCTTATGTTATTTTTAGTAATTTTATTTGTTCTTGTTTCTACATATAAAGAATTATAATTGTATTGAATACACTGACTATTTAAAAGAACAGTTTCAGAGGTTTATGAGTTGTTATTACATAGCACACATACAGAGGCAGTCCTCACAAGGTGCACTGCACCAGGTCACCGGATTCAACAATGGAGAAGTTTTCTCAGGAGCTCGGCCAACAAGTCAAACCTCAAAAGGTTCTTGGTGGCAGATTTGAGGACACCCAAGCTGAGACACAAGCTGAATGACAAGCAGCTGCACATTGCCAGTGAGGAAAACTGCTTGCACCAAGGATCAGTGTGCAGAGGTTGAGAGCCTGCAGTCAAACCAAGAGGAGGCTGACACAAGAATTATTTTGCATGCAGCCCATGCTGCAAAGGAAGGCTACAATGCTGTTGTAGTAGCAGCTGATGACACTGATGTTCTGGTGCTCTGCCTGGCATTCTCTGCTGATATCTCCTGTCCCTTATTACCTCCGCCAAGGAGGTCATGTTTTTGCTGGCGTTGGTTGGTTGGTTTGTTTGTTTGTTTGTTTGTGTTCAAAATAACTCGAAAAATTATGGACGGATTTTAATGAAATTTTCAGGAAATGTGTGATTTGGGACAAGGAACAAATGATGAAATTGTGGGAGTGATCCAGATAACTGGATCCAGGATTTTTTTTTAATTTAAGGATACTTTGTCATTGGGAGATTGTGTTGGGGGTGGACTGGAGCTGCTTAGCGGAGGTCTGCGCTCTCTGAGTGCTTTTCTAGTTTCAGAAATGTGGAACAAAGAACCAGGTTAGGTATTTTGTTATCACCAAGCTATGTCAGGGGCTTGGAGATGGTGTCTGTAATGCTGAGGTTGGCATGCGTGCATTTGCTGGATGCAATACTGTGAGTGCCTTTGCAGGCAGTGGTAAGCTTCGAGCCTTGAAGCTTATCACAAGATCAGAGCATTTTCAAGAAGTGTTCCTTGAGCTGGGGCAGTCCTGGGAAGTATTCAAGAGGCTGCAAGCATTCACATGTAAACTGTACTCAGCACCTTGTCATCAACACCCCGCTACCAACTTCTCTGTGCATGCTGTGGGGAGCTTGCATCTAGCCAGCTACCACCTTGTGAGGACTGCCTCTTTATGCGTGCTGATATATATATATATATATGTATACATAATGATACAAATGCATTGACTGATCAGTGACATACAATGATAAAAACTGTATTTTGACAGATTCATAAAGCTTATAGATCTGATACATTGATGAAGACATATTCAACATCTCAACACCTCAGTAGTTGTTCAATTTTTCATAAATAAAATACATTTGCCTTAATATTGCTAGAAATTCAGTTTATTCTTATGTTAAACTTCAGAACCAACACTTTCTCTGTTGATTATCTCTAACTATACACGTATATTTACATGAACAAGCTTGAATTTAACAGGTTAAAATAAACTGGAATCAGCACTTTAGCACCTCATGAGTTTATAATGTTGTATGAGCTGGTTCTGTGACAGAGAAGTGGGGAAAAATGAAGACATTTTATCTTAATATGTTTCAGATGAAGATTTTCAGTCTTCATCTACTGAATCAAATGCGTGTTGTCTCTCAGAAACTCTTTTTTTATTGCAACTGTCATGAGGCTGCTGTTTACAGCTGTTATCAACTCTTAGTGGTTTCTCTATTTAAATCTGCTAACATGTGAACACAATAACAATGTCATTTCAATCAACATTTATATAATTTTTTTGCCAATTTATTTGCCAATTCTAATTCTTTTGTTCTCTTATTCTACATGTGTGTTTTTTGTGACTGTTTCTCTGAATAACAGTCCTTAAGAACCTTCCTTAAGAAAACGAGACAAAGAAGCAACAGTGTCATTTTAATGCCACTGTCCTGCTTCTTGTCTTTAATCGAAAAGAAGATCATTGTTGTTCTGATGGCTTTTTCTTTGTTCTTTGTTCTTTTCTCTTCTTTTCCTGGAGCCATGTTCTTTTGGATTTTTTTTTTTTTGCGTGCATCCAGACGTTCTTTTTTCCAGAGCTGATATTTCTATGTCAGGACGCTGCTTAACAGTTAATTTGATGGCCGTTTGTTCTTTGATCTTCTTGTGTTTCTTTTCTTGTTGGCTTCTTGAGCCTCGTTCTGTTGGGGTTTCTGGTTGTATCCAGACATGGTTCTTTTGTCCGGCTGCCTCTTATTGCTGTAGTTCTGCTGGAACGGACGCCTTGGACTTTGGAAAGCTCTGTAGGTTTTCTGGTGTTTGAGCTCCTCCATCTCCAGCTGGGAGGACCAGTCTGTGCCTGAGGCAGCTTCTGTCATGAGCCGGGTGGTGTTGCTCATGTGATGCTGCTCAGCTAGACTTTTAATGGGCTTAGTCTGCTTGGAGAATGTTTGCTGCTGCGACCACGTTTCCCTCTGTGGTTGCTGCTCTCTGCGTGGCATCTTGTGACTTTGCTGGAGTTCTTCATATGCAGCTTTGAGCTCATTGAACTCCGTCCTCAGCTGCTTTTCTTCACTGATCATCAGCCCTCTGAGATTCAGCTCATCTTCCAGCCGCATAGTGGTGTCATTCAGCTCCTTCTCCATATCTCTGCAGGCTTTCTGCTCAGCTTGGAGGTGCTGATTTGCACTATTCAGTTGTTTCTCCAGATCCGTCTTCTGCTTCTTGGTCTCTGTGTGCAGTTCTCTCTCTCTCTGATACAAATCCTTCCAGTCATTTACTGACTTTTTGGATTTTTCAAGCTCAATGGTCAGATATTTTATTTGACCCCACAGAGTTTTGTTTTCTCCTTCTTCAGCTGTGAGGTAGGCAGAGAGCTTCTGGATCTTACAATCCTGGTTGGCCGAGGTTTTAGTGAGCTGCTGGATCTCAGCACGCTGATTGGTCATTTTCTTAGTGAGCACCTGGATCTTGGCCGCTTGGTCGATACTGGTTGCACACAGCAGCTGAATCTTGGCCTCTTGGTTGGTGTTGTTTTCAGACAGTTGCTGAATCCTGGCATCTTTGTTGGTGTTGTTTTCAGACAGCTGCTGAATCCTGGCATCTTTGTTGGTGTTGGCTTCAGACAGCTGCTGAATCCTGGCCTCTTGCTTGGCGATTTGTCCATTGAGCTGTTCGATCGTGCTCTTCTGAGCCACACTGGTTTCACAAAGCTCAATGTTTTTAGCCTCCAAAGAGACAATATCTTGTTGAGCTCTTAGCAGCTCAGCCTTCAGTTGTTCTACTTGTGACTTTGCAGATTTGTTTTCTAGTTTGCCGAACACTTTCCACTTACGGGGATTTAGGCAGGCCATGTTGTCTGTCTTCTGTTCTGAAGATTCTCTGGTTGTCGTACGTCGGCTGTTGTAGGCTTTGAAATGAGCAGCTGTTCACTCTTGGCTTGGCTAATTGCACTGAGAAAGATGTAGGTCAGTGATGATCACAACTGACCAAGCGGGTATTATAAACTTATTCTGACCCTCTGCTGATGTCATCGTGATGTCATCACCAACGGCATCAGTGATGTCACAAAGCAGAATTTTGGCTTTGATGCTTGGAGCTCTGCTGATGTTTACATTCGATTTGCAGAAGTTCTCTTTGCCTTCAGTGAGAAATTCAAAAGAAAACAACAGTTGGTTGTTCATAGAAGTGTGAGGAAAGTTTTTAGCATTAAAGAAACAATTGTCCATAAATATAGTGTATTTTCATGAACTAAAGTTTTGTGTGTGTCTGCTGGTCTAGTTAATGTTGCAAAACAGCGAATGCTGCCACCTCTACTACAGTATTTATATACAGTCAAGCTTGAAATTATTCATAGCCCTGGCAAATTTTGACTTTATTTTGACTTAATGTTACTTTTATTCAACCAGCAAATTTTTTCCTGATTGGAAATTGCACAGGCGTCTCCCAAAAGATAATAAGATGATGTACAAGAGGCATCATTGTGGAAAAAAATATTTCTCAGCTTTTATTTACATTTGAACAAAAGGTGGCATGACAAAATTTGCCAGGGGTATGAATAACTTCAGGCTTGATTATATATGTATATATATATATATATATATATATATATATATACACATGTAAGAGTTGAAAGAATCCCTTCATTCAGATCTGATCATCATCATATATTTAGTGTGTATTAAAACTAGAGCTGCAGCAACTAATTGATCATTTGTCAACCATTAATCATTAAATATTTTGATCATCAATTTATCGGTTTTCTAATTTTAAAAAAGTCCAAATTCTATGATCGCAGCTTTTAAAAATTAAATGCATAGTTTAATAGTATAGTAATAGTTTGTCCATTTCTGTCACAAAAAATATCAAATCTTGCTCAAATTCTATTGTTTTGTCACCTTTAGAGACCACTACAGTCGAAAAATCATCCAATGCAAAGCTAAAAACAGCAAGTCCAGAGAAGAGGAGCTGTTCGAATCCAAGGATTTAGTTCAATATTTCTGTTTCTGTTGAAGTAAAGAACCCAAAAATCTCCTTTTCAGTGGCCACAAATGTAGAAGTTTCAGCTAACAACTTTAACTGAGCAGCAACGTCAAATTTGATTTCTTTAGGTTAGATTAGCTGTAATTAACAGAGTAAAACAAGAAATAAAACCAGAAAACCTTGAGGAAACAAACCAAACTTTGTCCATCTACAGAGAAAAATGCAGAGAAATATTGAGGAATTGTTTTCATTTAGCAAGTTAAAATTATTCTTTCATGTCAGCTGGAAAGTTTAATATTCACCACATAAAAATTCAGTTCAGTGTCAAAACTTGTTTTAAAGTTTTGCATGACAGTTTAAACATCAGCAGTTTGGTCTGAAAGTTAAAAAAATATTCTTCTTGTCAGTACTACAGGATAGCTCTGGTTAACAGATGACACCGATTTACTGTGGTTTTATTTTCTCGTCTCTCTAAAGGTACTTTGGAAGCAGATCACACAAGAACAAAAAACGTCTCCTATTGAAAACTTTGACTAAAGCAGCAGTAAATTCAACAAAATATGTTAAACTTTTTGTTCTAAATTTGCCAAAGTGGTGGTTGCATCACAGACAGAGACCTCCAGGATCAGGTCAGCAATTAAAAACAGGTTTTCTGCCCTGTTCCAGCTGCTTTGAGCCGATTAAGAGTCGATGGTGAGTCTGTTACAGTTTCTTTATTTCCTGTCATTCCTCGAACCAGTCAAAAGTTAAATTATAAAACCAACCCCAGCACCGTGTCCTTGCATCATTAGTGTATCTTCATCTCAGCTCCATCCAGTCAGTGTGTTTTATAGCTTTTATAGGGGAAAACTAAACTTCAGCAGCTCTATAAAAAGCCGATTACAGTGTGGAAAGAAGACCAAACACAATGCAGGCACATAAATAAGAGATCATGGCCTTAATCTGTGTGCTTGTGCCGCCACTATGCCTTTGGGCAAACATTTAGCTTCATTTTCAAGAAAGGAAAGCAGCTTTTCTGTTCAACAGCCTCAGTGGATCATAAACATCCTTTAATTCACTCGTCCTGTCACTAGAGTCCATTTCTCAAAAGTGTGGCGGACGGTGCGTCACCAGGTGTCCACTGTTGGCTTTGTCCCTCAGCATGGTGAGCGCCGTGTTCGAGAAATCCCTCAGGATGTCCACAGTTTCCCTCTGCAGCAGCAGAGACTCCTGAACAAACTCCTGCTGGCTCTCCACCAGCAGCTGGATCGACTGGGCCAGAACCTCCAGGGACCGAGACACCGACGTCAGCAGCATCCGGCTGGCTCGCTGCTGCTGCAGGCTCTGGGACGCCAGCTGGGCCACCTGGTCCTGCGACCTGCGCGAGGACGCTCCAGCCGGGAGAGGGTCTGCTGGGGTGGAGGTGGAAGGAGTGGAGGTGATGGTGGAAGCGGAAGCAGCAGCAGTAGCAGCAGCAGCAGCAGCAGCAGCAGAGGTGGGAGATGCAGCAGCAGTAGCGGCAGAGGAAGCTGGAGGAGCTGGAGGTGGTGGGATGGAGGTGGAGGAAGGATCAGAGGTAGCAACAGTAGCTGATGTGAAGGATCCAGCAGGAGGAGGAACCGAGGTGTTGGAGCTGGTGGGAGACTGTGACGGAGGAGGAGGAGCAGCAGCAGAGGATGGAGCTGAATCTGAAGGAAAACTGGAGGAAGAGGAAGGTTCAGGTGGAGGTTTGGAGGTGGAGGATGAGGAGGAGTTCTGGCTGGGGGCAGGGTTCTGGCTGTTGTTTCTGGAGTAGGTGTGGACAGGTTTGATCCTCATCAGGGCATCGTCTGGCAGTGGGTCCAGAGAGGTGGAGGAGGGTGGAGGGGCAGATGGAGGGTACGAAGAGAACATGGAGTCGTCGGTTTCGTCAAAATCCATGTTTTGTTCTGACAGAGAAAAGAAAAAAACAGATTTAGACATTTAACTGTCTATCATGCTAGCAGAATCTGGGCTCACACATGAACTTTTATCCAAACTTTTAAAAAAACTTTTTCTAATGTGATTCTTCAAAATGCGAATAAAAATAAAAATACATTATAGAAACTCACTAACATATTGTGGGCTCGTCAGGGTTATTTAAAGTCTAATTTAGCCTAATTTGACTAAAATATCCAAACCACACAGCTACATTTAACTTCCACTTTGGTCACAGAATCCCTGTTTTAACACAAAGAGATAAAACTTGTCCGTCAGGTTTACAAGAAGTTTTAAATCCAAGCTTTGATCTATAATATCTTAATGTTTGCTGTGAGAGTTTTATCTCTGAACATTTCCTAAATCATCCTCCGATTACTTGTTTGCCATTATAAATTAAGATGTGCACACAGAACTGGCAGAAACCACCCTGTTGAGATTTGATCTGCACATTTTCAGTGTTAAAAATAGCCACAACTCATTCAAATGTGTATCTCTAGTTACATTTGTTTTGCTTTTTCCACAGGTTTAACAAGAGGCCACGACAGCAGGGATAGAGAAGAACATTTCATCGAACAGGGAGTGTTGATGATTCCAATTTAAACATCTTTATTTCTCATTGACAACACAAGGCTATAACTTGACATCATTAGAGACTTAATTCAACAACAATTGTGCATGTGTTTTATTAGAATTAGAACGTTTACAGTAAAGCAGCAATGATTAATCAATTACTTGTCATCTATTAAATTAATCGCCAACTATTTTGCTCAAAAAATGTGAATATGTTGTTTCTATGACAGCAAACGGAATATCTTTGGGTTGTAAACAAAAAACTGATAAACAGTTTTCAAGATCTTCTGACATTTTGCAGACCATTATCCATTAATTAACAATGGAAAGAATTATTTACATTTGCTCTGCTTTTTAAACTGGGGTTTATAAAAATAGAAATAAAGAAGCTTTCACCAAACCCATGTAATATACTGGTTTCATTTGAATTTAGACAATCTTTCAAATTTCCCTGCTGCCAGCTGCAAACAGTACAACCAGATTCTTACCTCCATCTTCAGCCTGGTCGAAGTCAGACGAGGAATGAAAAGGATCGCCTGCAAAATAAGAATTACCTTTTTAGTCCGGCTTTTGATTGATGTGAAAGATTTTATGTATTCTTAGAACTAATTTGATTCATTGATTTCTCTAGTTTACACTTCACTTAGTTACATATTTATCTATTTGTTTATTACTTCATTTTTTCTCATTTTCTTATTCTGTTTTTGTGAAATTTGACTTCTATTTTTCTCTTTTACATTAGCCACCTTAAAAAAAACTATTTTTAAGGTGGCTAATATAGATTTATTGCTTTGCTTTCCAACCACCATCTACTGCAGGTAAGTAAAAGATTATAAATCATCACCACATGCAACCCCACTTTAAAGAAACCAAAGCACACCTTTAATAGTTGTACATTAGATTTGTGTTTCTTTATATCTTAAATGGTTGCTTGCTATGAGGTTAAAACCAATTAAGATTTTTAACAATGAGATGTGATATTTTCAGTGCTGTACACCTTTTTCCTCCTTGCAAGTCATGTTCATTTCTATATTTTTATTCTATTTAGTTTAAAAGTAAAAAGCTTTTTTTCTTATCTACTACACAGTATTTTAATCATACCGATCTGGCATCTGCAAAGTTTTGCATCAAGTCTGCCTTTCTTAAAATTAAAAAGTTAATGAAACAAAAACTTAAACCTTGTTTAAGTTTAGTGTGTCACTGTCTCTTTTATACTGCCAGAAACAACATTTAACATGTAAATTAGTCAAAAAATCTGTATTACATGGAATATTGTTGGTTAAATGTATATAATGAATTATACTGTACGGTCTTCAGTTCTATACTAGTCAGGTAAACTGGCATAATTTAGAATATTATAGGATCTGAGCCTTAATATTTAAATTAGACAAGTACATTTGTATAATTAATCATATTGTATGGTTTTATGGTTTTAAATTGTCAGGCAAATTGGTATAATTTGTAATGTTGTAGGTTCATAGCTTTAATATTTCAACTGGCTAATGTTCATTTTATGTCTATTGAAATGCCATATAAAAAAAGGCTGACTGAGCATAGATCAGGCAGGATACCTGTATGAAAACTCTGCACACTCAATTAAAGCGGTTACTAACCTCTCCTTCTGGTTGCAAATTGGAAACTGACTGGACATCACATTAGAGCACACAGGTGAATTTCCTGACCTGTTTCTGGTGCAGGTTTATTGCATTTTGTCGATGACAAGGTCGACTTACCACCGAGGTCTTTCTCTGGCGAGGAGAGCGGTGAGATGTCGAAGGAGGCTCCTCCCTCTAAGTGAGAGCTGTCGGTCAGGCTGAGGTAGGAGTAGGCCGGAGGGTTGGAGGAAGAACCTTTACTGTACAGACCCGACAAATCCTCGTCTTCACCGAAGTCCAGGTCGCTGTCGCCGTCTGAGAAGAAACAAATAAACACTGGCGAATTAATGAGAAGATATCTAGGAACATCCCAAAATAATCCACAAGATCAGTTTATCAGCTGATAAACTGATCTTGTGGATTTTTTTTTTCTTAGGATGTTAGGATTGGGGCTGCACGGTGGCTCGGTGGTTGGCAGCGTTGCCTCACAGCTAGAAGATTCTCGGTTCGCATCCCGGTTAGGATGCCTGGGATCTTTCTGTGTGGAGTTTGCATGTTCTCCCTGTGCAGTGTGGGTTCTCACCTGGTACTCCGGCTTCCTCCCACAGTCCAAAAACATGCTGAGGTTAATTGATTATTCTAAATTGTCCGTAGATGTGAATGAAAGTGTGCTTGTTTGTCTCTATATGTAGCCCTGTGATAGGCTGGCGACCTGTCCAGGGTGTCCCCTGCCTTCGCCCGAGTCGGCTGGGATAGACTCCAGCCCCCCCGCCGCGACCCTACAGAGGATTAAGCGGTATATAGATGATGGATGGATGGATGTTAGGATTGATTTGATCAGTTCTACAAAGAAGTAACCCTTAATTTCACAGTTCCCTAGGTTCTAAGTATGTATCTAGTAAATGTAAGTATATAGTTGGGAAATGACCACTGGTCTCAAGTATGTAAATACACAGAAGTTACAGGCAAAACACTAAATAAAGAAAAAGAAAAAGGAAAAAAAAAAAGTACGATGTGATGATGACCATTTTGGGTTGGTACTACCTCAGATCTAGTACATTAAGAACTAAAACAGTTATACTACTGCTTTTATAGTTGCTAAGTAGTAGTATAACTATGAAAACACTTATACTCCTGTTTTTATAGTAGCTAAAGCAGTAGTATAACTAAAAAAAACAGTTATAATACTGTTTTTGTAGTTCTTAATATACCAGATATCTTTAAAAGAATAAACGTCCCACTGTTTTCATAGATACACCTGCACATAGGATCTTTTCTTTCATTATTTTGTATTTCCATATTTCTTTCTGTAATTCTAAAATGTCGTCTGATTGAGTGAATGTACCGACAGCATTGCAGCTTAACTTCATTGTACACTGTGTGATGGCAAAAAAGGAATTCTATTCTAGCCTATATAATTGCAGACTTAGAAAATATCTTCTCTATCATTCAAAGTAACAAATGTAGTTATTACAGGTTAATGATGGTAACATCTCACATTTAAGTATATGTTGGTCAAGAAATTCTGACAGTACTTTCCAATAAAGTACTCACTTATCTTATTTAGTTGTTCATGGTTCCACAAATTTGTGAAGGGTTTGTTGGATTTACCTTTGAAGTGTAACTGAAGTTGAAAAATGACATGGATACAATAGTTCTCCTCTAGTGTGTGTTCTTCCGGATATTTACTCTGTAGGAAAACTCAAGCTTTTCTGTAAAAAGAAGCCCTATTTGTGCTTGTTTTTAATTTAATTTAAACTATAACACAAACTTCTAACATATACATTACACATGAAATCATGCAAGTATATTTCAAAAATTAGCATAATTTAGCTAATTTAGCCTCCTTTTGGATCAATTTTAGCATCAACTTCTTTAAGCTGGAGATTCAAAACACCTACATATCACCCATTTCTTTCTGCCACAACATTCTTGGGAAATACACACAAACTATTACTGTGGATATTATATAATAACACTAAACAACAAGTTACGCCAGATACATCTGGAGCTTTATTAGGAAGATTATTCTTATTTTACCAATGCTATTTTTCATTCTAGTGTGCATTAAGTCTCTTCCAGTGGTGAAATAACAGAGTCTTTTCCTCACCTCCTCTGGGACTCATCATCAGGATCTTATGGACCATCCTCTCCACAGGACCCAGCCTCTTCTTCCTCAGGTTGCTTCCGTTGGGGCCTCGCAGGGCTGCAATGCGTCGCTTTCCATCACATTTCAGGTCCGCCCATTTCTTCATGATCTGACGCACCTGCGAGAGAAAAAAACTCCTTTACAAACTGTTGTGTTAATGTGGACGTGTGCAACTCCCACAGAGTGAACAGACTCTAAACAAATGCTCTTTGCCTGTGTCTGGTAGTGTAGAAAGGTTGAAGGATGTTATTAGTATGAACTTATTTCTAATTGGCATGTATCCAAAAGAACAACATGATGAATTAAAAAGAACAAATATTGATGGACACTAGTTTTCTAAATGTGATCCAAAAAGCTGGCACTACTGCTCTGAGGTTAAAAACACACACAAACCATCTATTACACACTTGATAAGACAAGTTATTGTAAAACTTGCCACTAGAGAGGATATATATTGTAAGATAAACATTAAACAAAAAGGAAAATATTTGGGGACTCTTTATGGACAACATGAAACATTTGTAGAACTAAACTGATGAACAAGTGATGTTTCTTCAGAAATAAAATAATTTTTAAATAACTTCTTGGAATCTGAGTATTCTGTTTTTCTATACTCACTTTAATTTTCTGTCTTTTACTTATTTTAAAAACAACTTATAATGGATTCTGTATATATAATAGGTAGTTTGCTGTTCATTTCTTCTGTGTGTCTGCATTTGTTTTTTGGCAATTCAGTGCTTCTTTTTTCTTCTTGATCAATTAGTCATTTGTCTAGCAAACACATACACTGGCACTGTATCAAAATAAATGGCATATTATCAGGTTTTGGGCAGCTGGTTGGATCAAAAAACATTTGAACACATCAATGCAGGCTCTGATAATACGGCAAAATGGTTAAGTTTCACGTTATTCACACAAAACAATGAACTTCTTAGTCAAAAAGTGCAAGTGCAATTTCTTCACTTATGGGAGAAGTTGCTGAGAATTTGCATGTCTGAGTGGCTGAGAGGAGGTTAAGAGGATACAAGTGGCCTGCACTTTTATATAAAGCATTTAAAGCAACAACTTTCCAGAAAAAAAATAGATTTGACATCACAAATTAACATAACAAGTGAAAATACTGGGGTTGGGGCCCTACAGTGTTATTGATGGTGTAAATTTACCTGAATAATTTAAATATAAAGGATTAAAATCCTTTATATTTAAATATCTATCTATCTATCTATCTCTCTTTCTCTCTATCTCTCTATCTATCCTAAAGCAGAACTTTACCTGGCCATTATAAATATTACGGCCAGCACCCTACAGTGTTAGTAATTTACTGGACCTTTAATGGAGCTTGAACAGTGGGGTCATATTTTCAGGCAAAACACAAGATTAAAGTCATAAAAAATCCTTTTGTGCATGACTTACACAGAACATTTAAAACAACACCTGCTTTCCAGTGACAAAAAATTATATGTTAAAAATACTGAAGTTACCAAAATGATATAAAACACAAGTTTAACTTGCTATATGAACAGTATTTTAAAAATTAATCTTAAATATGAGATAATAAGACCCTGCAGTGTTATTAATTGTGGAGGATAACTTCACTAAATTAGAACTAAAGTTAGGACCGTACAAAAAATTACATGAAAACCCAACAAATCCAAGGATTTAACTTAATTTTTATTCTTATTATGTTATTTTGATTAATTTTATTTTTCTTGTTTCTACATATAAAGAATTATAATTGTATTGAATACACTGACTATTTAAAAGAACAGTTTCAGAGGTTTATGAGTTGTTAGCAGCTCCACCAAATCGCAAGTTTGGGGATTTATTTTATTTTGGGGGCAGAAATTGCCCCCAAAATAAAAATAAACAAAAAAAATATCCAAAAAAAGAATAAACTAAATGTCTGTAAAAAAATAGAATTATATGTCTCAAAATATTGATAAAATATCTCACAAATATTACATGTCTGTAAGATATGCTTAAAATGATTAATTAAATGTCTTAAAACTCACCAACACTATTAAGTCAATGATAATAATGACAAATGCAGAGGTGTAGTTTAAATTCACAAAAATCAAATTACATCTGAGAGCACAGTGGCAGGTTAGGCTGGTCAAAAATCACAGATCAATACCCTGTTAAGCATATACAACTATTCACCAACATGACTAATAAATTATGAAGTCACTTTACAAACCTCTCTGTGATTCTCTCCCAGACTGTTGATCTGATTGGTGATTTCAGCCCACGTCTGCTTCTTGGTGTCAGCTGACACACCCTGGTTAAACTTCCCTACAAGGAGGAAGATATATGAACACTTAGATCGAAACAATACTATCAATATCATTTGCAGTATTACTTGCTGTGTTGAAATCATGGCGTTGTCACAGAAATATTTGATAGAGACTGCTTGTGCAACTATGCATGCCTCTGCATGTCTATCAATGGACTCTTACTAGCATAAACTGTCAAACAACATCAGCTTGTACTGCTTTTTGCACAAAAGAAACAATTCTTTCATTTCCAAAGAATGTGCAAAATTGAGAAAGAGGCAGAGTGAGTCTGTGTTGCTTCACTGTTTTAGATACCAGCTAAGGACGCTTTGCTAATCTTCAACCTGTCTGCTGTATAAAAGACTTTATTTCCTTTCTTTGCTTACCCTATTTAGCCCATTCATTTTACTGTGTGTGTCTGAATCCACCTGCAGATGCTTCTACAAGATTTTGAGAAACACAAGTTTCTTAGTCTAAAATGTACTGAAAGAATTGACTTGGAGGCAAGTAATAAAAGTGCCTTTTCTGGGAATACTGTTATCCCTGCTCATGCCTCAAATAGTGTCATAATTTACGAGTTAATGTGGTATCAAGTTTTTAAAGTAAGTCAAATTTCTGTTGGAAAATTGACAGTCCAGCCACTTTCAATGCTCAGTGCAAAAATCTGTATTAGAGCTGCATGATTATGACGAAAATGAAAATCATGATTATTTTGATCACAATCATTTTAAAATCAGTTTTGTTAAGTCAGGCTAAATTTACTCAAGCACAATAAACACCTTTGTTTGTTAAACAAAGAAAATGTAAAGCCTTCTGTTCAGTAAGGTCACAAAGGCTAACTGCGTTTAGTGTATGCTGACTGATCATGCTTACTGTCATGTGTAATCACCCATAAAAGGACAATTCTGAGGCAGGAAACACCTTGGTAGATATAAAATGTGGGGGCAAAACACACCTCCAGAACTCAGGTTTAACTTCTAAATCAAAAATCCTAGCCAAGTCTGACCCTAGTTTTAGGTAAAAAGACAGTAAGAATAACTATTATGTGTTTTCTCCAAGATGGACGGGTAAAAGCTTGATTATTATTTAGTAGGGATGCAGGATGACACTCTGCAATATGCATTGGCAATCGCTCAAAATAAGGTGGAAAATATCAGATATGGGTCAAAAATGTGCATCCATACTTTCAGTACAAAATCCTGTTCAACAGAATAAAAATGATCTCATAAAAGTAAACACTCCTTTGTACTCACTGAGGATGATGTATCTGTTCCTCTTCACAGCCTCTAGTAGCAATTTAACCTCAGTGAAGGAGAACCTCGGCTTGGCTCTAAACCCTCCTC
Organism: Dascyllus trimaculatus; assembly: GCA_024666655.1. Lineage (NCBI taxonomy): Eukaryota > Metazoa > Chordata > Actinopteri > Pomacentridae > Dascyllus > Dascyllus trimaculatus. The sequence goes on from CM045453.1 coordinate 7,097,635, forward strand.
TTCCTCCTCCCACCTTGAAGTCTTCATCGTCGTCTTGCCACGTGGTCGACATGGCTTCACCACTGCTCAGTCCAATTTCACCGCCCTCCAGGAATGTCTGGTCCCGATTCACCAGCCAGTCTGGACTGGATATGCCTGCCTGACTGCACAGGACCTGCACAAAAAAAAAACCCAAAACCCTTCAGTGAAGCAATAATCCAAATTTATGTGGAACTCTCAAGGCAACAGATTTACACCTTCACTTATTTTAAAATATATTTTTCTGGGTTGTTCATGATGTTTTTTTAAAGATACAATTAATTTACAAGTTCATAAATTTAAATGAATGCAAATGTATAAATTCTTACTAAACTGTTTCTCTGATTATCAGGGGCATAAATATCTCCAGGGAAAAAAAAAAATTATGTAAGTGGCAAAAATGGGTGGTTTCTGCACTGTGGATCATCCTGTTCACCACTTGGTGGCAGTATAAACAGTATCCAGTACAAAATTGGAAGACTGACGTCTTTTTTAACATCGAGGCAAATAAATACAAGTTTCATAGCAAAAATGCACAAAAAAATGGAAAGAGAAACACAAGTGCGAAAGTATATTGTGCAATAGCTTTTATAGTGTTAGACTGAAGTAGCTTTCACTACCGTAGATAAGAGGCTTTTCTGTTTTTTTCTATTTTGAGCCTCCTTTTTTCTTCTGTCCTCTTGCATGTAACCCCGAAATCAACCTCATTTGTCATATCAAACGATGTCTCAGTTCCTAAAGTTTATCTCAAGGAGGGAGGACATTCATGTATAATCCAGCTGTGTGTCCTCTTTACTATGTCATGGATGCTGAAAAGACTTCTGTAAAGGATAATGCAAGAAAACACCTGTGCATCTTCGCTTATAGCACCTCCAGCAGTCTCTTCCTCCATACTCGATATGCACTAACTGACACATCCTTCAAGATGGCACTAAGATTGATTTTTGGTCACGGGCAGAAGGATGGAGGACAGAAGAGACCCTACACAGAGGTGCTTGTTGCCTCAATTTGTCTCTCCTCACATCTCATGTGGGAAGATGCTATCAGAGAGGAGAAATCGAGGGTATGCAAACAGAAAAAAGAGAAAGAACATCTTGTTTTTCTTTAGGATGTGTCTCCATACTGCCCCCTCCTGGAGGAATTTTAACATAAACATCAGAAAAAAACCTTTGTGAAGAGTTACACCCAAGGATGATTAATGGTTTGTTGTTTGTAGCATCTTTATCAAACTTATTAACTCTTGCTAACCATAAAATTAATTGCCAGTAATCTGATAATAGCTTAATTAGTTTGAGTAATTTTTTGACAAATTAGTCTTAATACTGTGATTGTAGCTTCTTTAATGTAAATATTTTCGGGTTTCTTTCTACTCCGTGACACTCAACTGAATAGCATGTGGACAAAACAGGGCATTTGGCCATTCTGGGCTTTGAGAAACACTGATCGACATTTTTAAAAATTTTACAGACCAAAAAAGCAACCCTATTAAGCGGGAAAATAATCAACGGATTAATATTAATCACAGCCGTAATATAACAAGTACAAGCTTCTCAAATTAATCGATTTGTATTTTCAATTATTTTGTCTATTAGGACTTGTTTTTCCCACATTAATGCATTGATCAACACTGTACAGAACTCAGCTGCCAGACTTTTAACTGAAATCAAAAGATGCGATCACATCAATCCTGTTTCAGCTCCTTTACACTGGCTTTCAGTATGTTTTCAGATAGATTTCAAGATTTTACTGATATCACAGCAATATCTTTAACCTTTTAGTAACGTACACACTCATGGACTTTAAGAGAATTTTTGGTGGGTTGTTGGGGCCCAAATTAAAACTCAAGTGGACAGAGCGTTTGCAGTCGAAATCATTTCGGCTAAGTCACCTCTTACTTTAATCGGAGCATCATTTCTCTTTTTACTGAGTTTCATTCATATTGAGCTTTCTTCAATTTTCTTTAAACATGCGTTCGTCTTTTTGGACAATAGATTTATGTTTATACACCAAATTGAGTCTTTCTTTGTATTTTAAAACCTAAGGTTTTTAGGAAATGTCTGTTTTGTTTTGCTATTTTAAGAAGAACTTTTACCAAAACAAGATAAATATTAATATAACAATTAATATTATTATTATTATTTATGTGGTGTTAAATTTTTGCAGTTAAACCGTCCAAAAAGTAAACTTGTTAATAATTTGAACGTTAAAAACTTCTTATTACTACTTATGACTGAGAATCATAAACATTGCGTTATTTCGGGTCACGTGGTTCCTCTGAGCCAATCAGCGGCACTGTTGCTGAGTCTTTGTTGAGCTCGTGCCTGCCTCTCCCCCGACTGCCGCTGCCTGACGGCTAACGAGGGGAGCTGCCCACCGATTCCGCCATCTCTGTCCGCTCCACCGGGCTCTACGTGAAATCTACCGTACCGGACTCACTCAGAATGTCGGTACTGATCCGCACATTTGTCAGGAACATTAAACGGGAGCTTTAAAAGCCGTTCGTTGTGTCCGTTAGCGTCCTCCGCTGCGTTAAGTAGAGCTACGCGACAATCGGTGTCTGGGACAGAGGACGACATGTCGGCTAGCTCTGGTCGGTTTTTTAGCGCAGTGATAGCTTTTCGTGCTTTTCTGCATAAAAACGATCCGTTTGAGGGGCTTTACAGTGAAACAGCGCCTGTGAGTGGCGTAAAAAGTGGAATAGGTAGGAAATAATTACCAGTTAAAATGGCGCAGTTCTCCCCTCCTTCCTCCGCGCTTCTCCCGAAAGTTCGGAGTGACGAGAACAAGCGAAATGCGCAGACTCCGCAGCGCGTGAGATTTTTTTTTCTTTCCTTGAACGCGCAACATGTTGAGGCGGATGCGCGCCCCCATCTGCCCCGGATCACAGTGTGCAGCAAAGAGCCACTTTTCCCCACAAAACTAACACAAAACTCACGAATTCTGCAAATTAACTCATTTTAATGATATTTCATTAAATAAACTGATAATTAAAACAAATTATGATACTCATTATTCCTCCCAAACATTATTAAAGTGTCCCAAACCATGCAGGCCATACTTGTGTGCACACTTTAACACAAAAAATCAACACGATTAACTCCAATTGTTTGTATATCACGAAGAAAAACGATATTAAACCTCCTCCCCATGCTCATAACTCCTCCCAGACCACTCCTTCCTCTAATGAACAGAATTTTTCCAAAGTCATGCATACATCTGTGCACGTTTCAACGCAAAAAAAATCTGCACAATCAACTCATATTGTTGTATATCTTGAAATAAACTGATGATTATAACTCAACACGATGCTCCTCAGATAGCCCCTCCCCTTCAACCACATAAATAAGTTGTCCATAGGAATGCACGCCATGTTTCTGTTCACAGTTTTATCGGTATTTTATGAAAAATATTGACCACTAAACGTCATCGCTGCTGGCACAGAATTTGTCCGAATCCATGCACGCCACGTTTCTTTGCACACATTTAAGCAAAAAATCGGCACACTGAACTACTATTGTTGGTATTTCAGGAGAAAAACTGTTGGTTAAACCTCTTCTCACTGCTCTATTCATGCCCCTCCCCTCAATCCACATAATGAACTTGTGCAAACCCATACTTCTTTTCTTTCATTTACAACAAAAATCTGCCCAGTTAACCCCTACTGTTGGTATGTCTTGTGAAAAAGTGATGATCAAACCTAATTTCAGTAATTATAGTTTCTCCCTTTAGTGCAGTTAGTGTTTCATTTGTCTGCAGGAATGCACATTGTGTCTCTGTACACACTGTTACACAAAAAATCTGCATGATTAGCTCCTATTGTTGGTGTTTCATGAAGAAAAAACTGGTTAAACCTCCTGAACAGTGATCTTAAATGCCCCTCGACAACCATTACCCATAGTCCATATAACTAAGACATGCACGTCATATATGTGTACACACAAAAAGCGTGAATTCTGCACAGTGAACTCATGCTATTGGTAATTTCAGAAGAATAACTTATGATACAGCCTCGTCTCGATGCTCCTCTGGTAACCCCTCCCCTTAATCCACATGATGAATTTATTTTTGTTGATATTTCTTTAGAATAACTGATGATTAAACGTCATCACAATGCTAGTAAGTCCTCCCCCTATAATGCATTTAATACTTAACTTATCCAAGGGAATGCATGTCATATGTTTGTGCACTCTTTTTTAAACAACTAAAAAAAGAACTACACTATTTCTCAATATTGTTGGTGTTTCATGTAGAACGCTGATGACTAAACCTCTTCATAATGCCCAGTATTTCCCCACAGACCACTTATCTTCCCTTATCCACGTAATTAGTGCATCTGAAGGCATGCACGCCATATTTCTTTGCACTATTTTACACAAATTCTGCACAATTAGCTCATATTATTGGTGTTTCATGATAAACACTGATGACTTAACCTCCTCTCAGTGCTCATTATTTGCCCACCGACTACCTTTATACTGTAATCTATCTGAAGACATGCAGGCCATAATTCTGTCCACATGTTCTGCACAATTACCTCCCGTTGTATTCCATGATAGAAAAAAGTAATTCAACATTGTCACAATGCTCATAGTTGCCCTCTTGATAACGCTTCACTTTAGCCTGCATAATTAAGCCCTCCACTGCTTGTATCCATATCACTTGTTGGTGTTTCATGAGATAAATGATGAATAAACCTCACAAAGCTCATAACTTCCCTCCACACAATGAATAAATCCCAGTGCATTTTTCATATTTCAGCATTAAATCACAACTAACACCAGTACTTCTTATTTGTCCTACCTGCTGTGTGAAATGATGGAGGCCCGTTTAAGGTCATGTTTATACAGATTTATTACTAAAAACAGCACCATTTAACACAATGTACAGGTCTGACTTCCAGCATCACTCCACACCACAATACAGACTGCCGTATTCCTAGTAGTTCCTGAAAATACAGCAGAAACTCACACAAAAAGCACAAATAATGACATGCAGTGTTGGAGAAATGCTCTGATTTTTGGCCTTGGAAGATAAGAAAAACACCAGTTCAATCTGTCTTTTCACCACCATTTTATACCAACATGGAGAGGAAAAAGAAGATGGAGAGAGCTGGAAGAACTAGTTCCATGTTTGTCCGCTTGGTGTCGCCAGAGATCCTCCTCTTTTAAAGAATACGTGTTTCTTCACTATGAGCAGTTCCCAGTTCGGCCAGCAGAGGGCGCCACTGGTTTCACTTTAACCACTAATTCCGACCAGAGGAAGGGAGGAGGAGGAGGAGGGTTGTGTAATGATGTTTATGTTGGGAAATTAACTTTTTTTCTTTTAAGAACATGTTTTCTGCACAGGTGGAATCATTTCTACATCGAAATATGCGACACCACGACCCAGAGAAGCGTTTTTTGTTCAGTTTTTCTTATATTTAGGCTTTTTCTACGTTTGTTTTTGTTTGGTTCTGCTCAACGCTGCTGCTGCTGGTGGTGAAGCTGATGGTGCGTTTCCACATTACAGCTTCAAACTTTCTGCTGATGGCGAAACGCATCGTAACTAAGGCCGTCAGATTCCCACAAAAATCAAGTTTCAATGATCCAACGATGCATTTCCCTATGAATGTTATAGGAGTTCATATAAATATTAAAACACAAGATAAGAGATACAGAACACATGCTATGGAGAATAATGCAGGAACTTCACATCACATGATGAGAATTGCAAAGCAGAGAACGACACACTGGCAAAAGCATGAGTAAAAAGCTTCTATCGCTTCATGAGGTTGTTGGCTTTCTGGTTGGCAGCGTCGATGCGCGACACGTTCAGGATCGCCTGCAGGGAAACAGGAAGAAGAAAAGCTGATAAAAACACATAAACTGGTCTTTCCAAAGCAGCCATGCAGGCCTCCAACTCAACCATTAAAATCCAATGTTGCAATGATAAGAACCATGTTAGCTGCTGGTAGCTCCGATTATGGAGCTTACTTTTAATAAAGCTTCTCCCGGTTTTATTTGAGCTTTTACTTCCTTTCACCTGTCTTTTATTCCTTTCAATAATGTTTCTCTCTTTTAACACTATGGTGGTTTTATCTGACCTATAAACTCTGAAGACTTGATGACGTTTCTGTTCTCTCTGCTGCTCTGTGAAGCTCTTTGTAACCTGGCGCTCTGTAAATACACATTATTATTGTACTTCTTGCGTACCTTCCCCTGTATACGTTCTATCTGGACATTCTGCGTGTCGATCTCGTTGCCCATGTCCAGAGCCATACTCTTCAGGTTCCCGATGATGCTGCCAACATGAGCCAGGTTCTCCTCCATCTCGTCCTCGCGGGCGTCGTTAGTCACCCTGACAGGAGGCAGAGCAGCACGCCAGGTGAGTGTCAGGTGAGGTTTTGTGTCGGTGTTTGAGCAGCTGCCTGGTTGCGTTCGACGTCATAAAGCAGAACAAACACGCCGCAGCTGCCTCCCTTTAACTCGTCCTTACCTCCGGATGTATCCGCCGCTCATCATCATCTGTTCCCGCTCGTCCACCACCCGAGACGAAGGCGGCTGATTGGACACGACGCCGTCCTGACCAGAGGCTCCGCCCCAAACTGCCTTGTAGGCGCCGCTTTCTTCAAACGCCTTCAGTCTGACACAGAATGAAAACGTTAATCTTGATTATTGTAACTCTGATTCTGCAGCTCAGTGTCTGGTTTTAAATAGAATAGAGGATTTGTAGTTTCATTGCCCCACCTTATGCATACCAAGGCCAAATTTAGATTTATTTGTATCATTTGTATTAGTCCAGAAAGTTTCTTCAGGTTAGAAATGACATCAACAGGCAACAAAATATGTCAACATGGGTTTTAATTATATTTACGTTTGTTTTTTGCAGTATTGCTTTAATGTAATGTCCACTATGATTTTTACTGACATCATTGTGAAGGTTTTTATTTAAAACCACATTAGTCAAAGAGTTGTTTTCTGTCTCCTTGTGACTTTAGGTTTTGTGTCTTTTTGTAAGATTTTTTTAAGTCTCCTTCTGATTGTTTTATCTTTTTGTGTCTCTTTCTGGTTGTTTTGTGTCTTTTTCTGCTGATTTTAAGTGTCATTGTGGTCATTTTTGAATTTAGTGATCATGTTGTGTCTCTTTGTAGCTGGTTTCTGTCTTTGTAGTTGTTTTGTGTCTTTTCATGGTTGTTTTGTGTCTCACTGTGGTTGTTTTGTGTCTCTTTCTAGTTATTTTGCATATTTCTGCATCTCTTTGTGGTTGTTTTGTGTCTTTTTGTATTTTTTGTCATTGTTTTTTGTCTTTTCATGGTTGTTTTGCGTCTCTTTCTAGTTATTTTGTGTTTTTTGCGTCTCTTTGTCATTCTTTTGTGTCTTTTCATGGTTGGTTGGTGTCTCTTTCTAGTTATTTTGTGTATTTCTGCATCTCTTTGTAGTTTTGTGTATTTTTGTGTCTCTTTGTGGTTATTTTGTGTCATTTTAGGTCTCTTTGTGGTTGTTTTGTGTCTTTCTGTGTGGTTTTTTGTGTGTTTTTTTCTACTTCTTCTGTATAATTTTGTGTCTCTTTCTAGTTGCTTTTGCACTTAAAAACTCTTGAATATGTCTTTATGTCCTTTTATCATCTCGTGAGCGGCCACAGTGCACAACAGGAGGTCTGGTTTTAGCCATGACTTGAAACTATCTAGTAACTGACTGGAAAACTGCATGAGCTGTTCTCAGTCTATGGTGTGTTTGAATGCTTTTAAACATGGTAGAAATAAACAGAACCATCTGAAATGGTTGAGAAGCTGCATTTTCTCAAAATTTTGCAATGTTTTTTTTTTTAGTAAAAGTGTTTTTAAAATGCAGAAAGTAAAAGTGTATCATGAACATCTTCAACACAACTGTCTATCACTTGTTTGTGTCATTTCCAGCCAAAAAAAACCCCTCATCATTGTAAATCAAAATCTGGCATTGAGATGGATAATTTCGGGTTAAACTGTTCATGTAATCAGCTGAAACTCTTTAGAGCAGCAAAGCAAGCAGCAGCAACAACTGAAAGGAACTGATCAACCAAATATGAAAATGAAATGTGTCTGAAATCAAACTTCTCTGACTGTATTTCTCTCTTTACTCACTTTCTAATGAGGCTCAGCAATACTGGCAGTGTTATTTGTGTCTGCCAGTGTAGATTTATTATTCATCATCAAGTAAAAATACTTGAAATAAACAAATATAGAAATATCACGATGTAAAAATGCACCGCTACACTGTTAAAAAATAAAAAACTGTAAAATAAAAAGGTAGTTTGTCGTTTGAATTATTATTATTATTATTATTATTATCATTATTATTATTATTATTGTTATTATTTTAATTATTATTATTATTATTATTATTATTATTATTATTATTATTATTATTATTGTTATTATTTTAATTATTATTATTATTATTATTATTATCATTATTATTATTCCAACTGCTGGGGCACCAGAAATTACTGTACAATGATTGAGTAATTCAGTATAAGGAAATTTTCCATACAGTTTCCGACATTTAATTTGTATTTTAATTGACATTAAACAATACGATATGATAACCTATAATATATCAGATGGAAAATTAATAGATTTAACTGTATTTTCTTTAACAATTTAATGTCAATACGTAGATTTTCTCAGTTCTATTAAATTACAGATAATATTGAGTGAAATCACACTAAAAAAGTCACAATTTCATCGTTTTTAATGCATCTTCTTTTTCTGTTAATTGCCACTAATTGTAGCTATTTTTAATGTATATTTACAATATTAAACCTTAATTCAACTAGTTTGTTGATTAAATCACAAGGAAATATTTGTAAGATTTGGATACATTTGCAATTGAAATTTGAACAGTCGTTTTAGGTTTAAAAAAGAGACATTTTCTGCTCATACAAAGCTCAGGTTTGTAAAGTTATTTTGCATTAAACGTGTAAATTCAGTGTATTTTTGTAATTTTATTAATATTTTTGTGTTTTTTAAAAATTGAAAAATTCCAAAGAACTGCAGATTTATTTTACAGTGTAGCCCCGGTGATCATTATTCACTTACCTCTGAGTAATCAAACAGAAACACACAAACACAGATTTATCCACCTACTTCTCACAGGAGCACAGTCCACAGCACTTTCCCAGGTCGGTCAGGTTTTTTTCGGCCTCCTTCATGTCAGAGTTGATCTGATCCAAACCTTCCTCTATTCTCTCCAGCTGCTCTACGAAGACGACGAAGGCAAAGCAAAACCCAAAACAGAAATAAAACAAAATCACCAGCTATTCCCTGAAAGCAGATGAACTGAAGGACCAGCCACCAGCAACTGAACATACTGAACAGAAAGTCCCGCAAACTAAAGACCAAATCATAAACAACTGAAGCCGTGAGCTGCTGCAGCAGAAGGGAGCTGGTCTCAGGGCTGGTGTTCCAGCTGTTCGCCTCAGTGCCCAGTTCCATTATGAACTCTCATTCTGATATTTACTGCAGACTAAACCTAAGAAAAACTGGAGAAATCTGTATAAAACATGTTTATTAATGTCTAATTACTTCTTTACATTATTTCTACATCAATCAGCCACAACATTAAAACCACTCAGAGGAAAGACTCCTAAACAACTGGAAGCAGCAGGAGAAACTTCCACCCCTGTTTATGCCTGTGGGGAAAAATCCAGATTGCATTCATAATTGGTGAGTATCATTCATCTAAACTCTTATCAATATTTTACACATATTCACTGTTATTTCAATGGAAAACAATGAGAATGTTTTTTTTTACATTATTTCTACATCAAGCAGCCAAAACATTAAAACCACTCAGACGAAAGACTCCTCAACAACTGGAAGCAACAGGAGCAAATCCTGCTCCTGTTAACGCCGTGTGGGGGAAAAATAAACTTGCAATATATTAACTAATGGTAAGTATCATTAATCTGAGCTGTTAGGGTCTGTTATTAGTTATGAGTTCTATTATCATAGACATTTTATTATGTAGCCTAACAGAAGTGACTCGTTCTTTTATGTTTGACTATGAAATAACACTATATGTTAATGAATTTAAATCAGCAAAAATAAGTATGTATAGTAAGATTTCAAAAATAGTACGTAGTTATGAGTGGATTCTCCCTGTTAAGTAGTGAAATCAAAAATAAAGTCAGTTTACATGTTAATTAAAAAAACAGGCCAAAACTGTAAAAAGTATGCCATCAAGACTGTATTTCTATTAGTTTATTCTGTATTATTTTTATATTTTATTTTTAGATAAGGTATTTAAATAAGCAAAAAATGTCATTATTTTGCAGATACTTGCCATTATTTAAAAGAGAAGTTATGCATTTTCAAGACTGAAAAATGGTGCATCTTTTTATTTCATTTTTTTTTATTTTTCTGTTATTTCACCTGCTTTGTTGAATTACAAGTAATAAATAGTAAGCCACAGAAAAAAGAAAAAATGTAGATTTTTTTACAAATAGTAATTTGTTCTTTTACAATGTGTGAGCATACATTTACACTGTTTACTACATTCTTTTACACATATTTTCCTTTTTTCACACCATTTTTACCATTTATTAATGTGACGGTATTCCACACTTTTTGTAACATTTTTTTCTGGCAATGTTTTCACTGCTTTTTATTGGATTTGTTTGTTTGTTTGTTTTTGCAGTGCTGGACACCTTTACAGGACTGTGGAGTCAAAATATTATTCAGGTGCTTTTAATGTTGTGGATAATCATCGTGTGTATTAATTTTCATTAAATCACAAATGTAATCTGGCTGAATGGAACTGGGCACCAGTGAGGGTTTACTGGTCCACCAGTTGGGCGGAGATGCTGGAAACTGGAGCTGCGTACTTCCTGATTGGCCAGATACAAAGTCCACAGCACTGAGCCATGTCTGTCAGGTTCTTCTCTGCCTCCCTCATGTCTCTGTTGATGGAGTCCATCCCTTCTTCAATACGCTCCAGCTGCTCTGTTAGGAACAGTTTATAATGTAGAAACACACACTGGTCTGACTGGTCTGACTGGTGGAGGGAAGTAAATAAAACTGTGCGACCAATCCTCATAAATCACAGCAGAGAGGTCTTCTAACTGAGTATGTTTTATACAAGGACTTAAACTAAATGAACAGGATTATTAGTTACTGACTGACTGGAAAGACAGTAGAAGGCTGGTCCATAGAATAGAAATAGAAATGTACGTTCACACCACATGTTTTGTTTTCTTACATTACAGATAATAAATAGTAAACTAGCACTGATAAAGCAGAAGTAAAGACCTACCTCCTTGTTCATCTAACATCACAACAGTTCTGATCCCGACATCTTTACTCTGAAGAAGAACAGAAAAACACATTTATGAGCACAAGCTGCTTCAAAACAAATTCGATTTCAGGTCAGTTTTCAGAAACTGGTTGCAGAGAAGTGATATGTGATTTGCTGCTGTTAGGAAGAAAACGGAAAGATGCTTTAATATGTAACTACAGCCATGAACAAAAGCCTCCATCGACTTGTGAAGTCCATGAATCATGTTCGTCTTGAGTTTCTCCATTATGACCATATAACTCTGATTTTTCTATGATCATTGAAACACATGAATCTTTATCACAAGAACAATCATGTATTTTGCTTCTTTGATAGATTTAATAAAGGACCTCTGGAAATATGACAAAATCTGCTGGATTGAAAATATACATTCAGCAACTTGAGTTATGGACAGGCAGATTAGCGCAGCATCAGAAGTAATGCATGCGTGTACCAGACCGTCCTGGTGAAGAGGGAGCTGAGCTGCAAGGCCAAGCTCTGGATTTACCAGTCCATCTAGGTTCCAACCCTCACTGATAGTCTGGGTAGTGATTGAAAGAACCACATCGCGAGTACAAGCAGCCGAAATGAGCTTCCTACGCAGGGCGGCCGGGCTGGGCCTTACAGATAGGATAGGATAGGATAGGATAGGATTGGATAGGATAGGATAGGATAGGATAGGATAGGATAGGATAGGATAGGATTGGATAGGATAGGATAGGGTGAGAGGCTCAGACATGTGGAGGGAGCTCGGAGTAGAGCCGCTGCTCCTTTGCGTCCAAAGGAGCCAGTTGAGGTGGTTTGGACATCTGGTTGGGATGCCTCCGGGGAGGCTTCATTTGGAGGTTTCCCCAGCACGTCCGCCTGGGAGGAGACCCCGGGATAGACCTGCAGACCGCTGGAGGTTTCATATATACAGTATATACATAGATATGTATGGTCTGACCTGCCTGGGAACGCCCGGGGATCCCCCTGGAAGAGCTGGAAAGCATTGCTGGGACCAGGGACGTGTGGAATGACCTGTTTCGTCTGATGTCTCCGCGACCCGACCTCGGGTGAGAGGAAGAAAATGGATGGATGCATGGATGGGTGGATGGGTGGGTGGGTGGATGGATGGATGGATGGATGGATGGATGGATGGAAGTACTCTTTTTTTCGATTTCTTCTTAAATCATGATGCTTTAGTGTGTCCTAGGGTTTGCTATCCTAACTGTACAGCGCTTTTGTTCAACTTTTGCTGGTTTTAAATATGCTTTCTAAACAACGCTGACTTGTTTCAAAGCTCTTTCTCCAGCAAAAGCAGCAGCAGCGTCCTCTGCTGGTTGTGTAGACAAAAGCTTACAGCACCTGGTATTCCCAGGCGGTCTCCCATCCAAGTACTAACCAGGCCCGACCCTGCTTAGCTTCCGAGATCAGACGAGATCGGGCGTATTCAGGCTGGTATGGCCGTAAGCCACAGCAGACTGTTCACATACGCTTTTTATAAGTGCCCAAACTCTTCATTTGGTCTGTTGTTGCTTCAGCATCTGGGAAAGAGTCTTTCTGAACTCATCTTAACATGTTTTGCTGTTTTATGTTTGACTTACACTACTGAATATGATGTATAGTATCTCCTTTCTCTTTATTCATGTCAATTGGGCAATTTTTTTGTGTGTGCTTTTTTTTTACTTTGGCAACCCCTAGTGGATAAATACTTCAGGGGATTGTTTCGCTTTGATATTTAATGTGTTTCATTTGATATATGATGTGATGCATTCATGTTAGAAACGTGTAAGTATCCCACATTCATGTTTTTTGGTCTGTTCAAATATTAGCTGAGATATTAACAAAGTCAGCCTTATATGAAGGAGATTTCAAAATGAAGATTACAGTTTGCCTTGATAAATAGTCTGTTTGTTGAGTTTGTTGTCGCTTACGGCCATACCAGCCTGAATACGCCCGATCTCGTCTGATCTCGGAAGCTAACCAGGGTCGGGCCTGGTTAGTACTTGGATGGGAGACCGCCTGGGAATACCAGGTGCTGTAAGCTTTTATCTACACAACCTGCAGAGGACGCTGCTGCTGCTGCTGCTGCTGCTGCTGCTTCACTGCAAACACAGCTGTGACAAACAAGTCAACATTATTATTCAAGTACACTTAACAACAACATCAGCAGCAGCAGCAACGGCGTCCTCTCTCTGTCACGTCTTATCATGTTTCGGGGGTGCTTCCCCAAGCGACGGGGTTTAAGTATCTCGGGACCTTGTTCACCAGTGATGGGGAAAAAGGAGCGTGACATGGACAGGCGGCTCGGTGCGGCGTTGTACCGGACCGTCTGCTCAAACGGGAGCCGGAACTCAGCCGCAAGGCCAAGCTCTGGATTTACCAGTCCATCTAGGTTCCGACCCTCACCGATGCTCGTGAGCTCCGGGGAGTGACCCAAAGAACCACATCGCAAGTACAAGCAGCCGAAATGAGCTTCCTCCGCAGGGCGGCCCAGCTGGGCCTTAGAGATAGGATAGGATAGGGTGAGAGGCTCGGGCATCTGGAGGGAACTCGGAGTAGAGCCGCTGCTCCTTTGCATCCAAAGGAGTCAGTTGAGGTGGTTTGGACATCTGATTGGGATGCCTCTGGGGAGGCTTCATTTGGAGGTTTTCCAAGCACGTCCGCTTGGGAGGAGACCCCGGGATAGACCCAGAACCTACTGGAGGGATTATGTATCTCGTCTGGCCTGGGAACGCTCCAGGATCCCCCAGGAAGAGCTGAAAAACGTTGCTGGGAGGAAGGAGGTCTGGAATGACTGGTTCGTCTCGTCTGCGTCCACAACCCAACCCCGGATAAGCAGAAGAAAATGGATGGATGGAACTCGAATTATCAGTTTTGGTGATGTAGAAATTTGTGTTAATCAAATTTTCTTATTTCACAGCCTCTTAGCTTCTTTGTGTGATTATGATTGTCTACAGCTGCTGACTTCTCTGAGCCAATTGAAATTGGACCCATTTGATCCATTATCATTAGACTCAAACACTGCAGTGGGAAAGTCTGAGGAGCTCAGCAAAGATCTAAAAAAGTAAATCATTGACTTAAACAAGTCAGAAAGTCACTAGGAGCCATTTCAAAGCAGATTCAGATCCCAAAATCATCTGTTTGTACGTATAAAGTTCATGGTACAGTTGTGTTACTGCCACGATCAGGTAGAAATCACAAACTATCACATCCTGCTGAGAAACAATTGGTCAGGATGATCAAGAGTCGACTAAGAATCAGCAAAAATCAGGTCTGAATGAATCAGAAGCTGCTGGACCACAGCTGTCAGTGTCCACAGGGTTTTACATCAACATGAGCTGAGAGGCTCCATGAAGAAGAAGTTCTTCCTCCAGAAACAGAACCTTAAAGCTGCACTGAAGTTTGCTGCTGATCACATGGACAAAGAAAAGGCCTTCTGGAGGAAAGTTCTGAGGTCTGATGGAACAAAAACTGATCAGAAACATGATTGGAGGAGAGAAGGTGAGGCCTTTAACCCCAAGACCACCAAACCTACCATCAAGCATGGAGGTGGCAGTATCATGCTCTGGGCTGTTTTGCTGGAACGAGTGCTTTAAACAAAGTAAACAGAATAATGAAGAAAGAGGATAACCTCTACATTCTTCAGGAAAACATAAAATCATCATCAGAAGGTTGATTTTGGACACAGTTGGATGTTTCAACAAGACAATGAACCCAAACACATCAACAGTGGTACAGAAATGGTTCAATCAGACTAGAATGAAGGTTTCAGACTGGTCTCTCTAAAGTCCTGACTTAAACCATCAAGAACCTGTGGACTGATGAAGAAACAAGTCTGAGTCAGAAAGACAACACATTTAGTTGAACTGCACCAATTCTGTCCAGAGGATTTCAAGATACAACGAGAAGCTTGTGGACGGAAAGCAAAAGAACCTAACTGAGGTGGAAATGGACAAATTTAACCAAACATTAACATTTCTGTATGTATATTTTTGACCGAGCAGATTTGATCATATTTCCTGTCAGATAAATGTAGTGGAGTAGAAAGTTGAATATTTCCCTCTGAAATGTAGCAAAAACTGTACTCAAGTGCAGAAATTGAGTGAATATATTGAGCTACTTTCCACTCTGAACTGTACAAACACTTTATGCATCACAACATGACAGGAGATGTGACTTTTTAAAAAGACAACAAACATGTTGCAGATTTTATTTCTGCAGCAGCTTCAAATGGATTTTGATAGAAATAAACCAAAGCCTCCTGGATGATGTCAGCATGTACGTATCAGACTGTTAAACCAGAACATTGTTTCTGTGCTCTCGGTTTTCAGTCCACCTTTAACTGAATCTTGCCTCCACCCTGTTCACAGTCATCTGGTTGTTTCCTCTCGGTGACATGACAACACAGTAATGATGATTAACCTAATTATGACGTTGATTCTCTTCATGTCTGATCACCAGTCCTAATTCTTATTAATAGCTGTCATGTGTTTTTACCTCCTCGACCAGCTGGATCATCCTCCGTGTGCTCTCCAACGACTAAAACACACAAAAATACATCATTTAATACACAATCATTGCAAATTGAATTCACAACTTAAGCAGTGATTGTACTGAAATATAGTTTTAAACAGCACAAATTATAAGGCTCTAAAATTGGCGTAGCTTTCCAGGCAGGTCAGATTATTTCTTCAATTTACAAATCCTAAATACTAAACTTAATTCTTTATAATTTCTTAAGGATAAAAATATCTCTTTAATCAGCTGTAGGTCAAATGCAAAAAATGTTCGGTTCATTTACAGTCAAACACGAAACTCAACAAGTGTGAAGAATAAAGTTTGAAACAGTACATAAAGTTATTTTAAAACAACAAGAAAAAATAATCAGTAGCTGAAAATTTCACTTACTAGAGCCAATCTGATGGAGAGCTTGAATATTTTGTGATGCTGTTTTATGCATCTTGTTTACAGCATCAATAAATAAATAACACTTAAATGAAGATAACCATAATAATAGGACATAAAAAATACATCTATTATATTGTGAACAACAAACAAATAATTAAAAATAAAAATACAATCAAGTCTTGCTTACAGGGGATACAGAGGGGTTGGGTTTTTATTTATATTTTTAAAGGTTGTAATTAGAACTGACGTTAATTAGTGAAGGTATTCTACATAATTAATAACACTCCAGCCTCATATTTAAATTAGTGAGGCTAATCTAGAGTCTGGACACAGATAAACAGATAGTTTGATGCTTTATTCATCAAAAAACCACTTTTATCTACATTAACTGTATAACAGAGTTAAATGAAGGTTCTGAACTCTTTGGTTCCGCAGCAACATGATGACAGCAGTTAGCAGCGTTCTGTTTGTGTGTGTGCGTGTGTGTGTGGGTGTGTGTGTGCGTGTGTGTGTGTGTGTGTGTGTGTGTGTGTGTGTGTGTGTGTGTGTGTTGTGTTGTGTAAATATCATGTCGGTCTGCAGGGATTTTCCCACTGAGGGGACAATGAGGTAACAAATGGTTTCGACCTGCAGTAACCTTTAAACCCCACAGTGTGTGTGTGTGTGTGTTTCTGTGCGTGTGTGTGTGTGTGTGTGTGTGTGTGTGTGTGTGTGTGTGTGTGTGGTTGCACCGGGAGACCAGCTGTCTCCACGGTAACCAGGTGAGGCAGGTGTGCTTAAAGCGAGGCTGCAGGCTGTGACACAGAAATACTCCTGATGAGCTCTCGTGTTGTTTAGTTTCGGTTTGTTTATTAAAATCGTTGTTTTCTGTGCTCAGACTTTGTTAGAATCCACAGAACATTTCTGACACAGCAGACGGGTTTTTGATCATCTATCCTCCTCAGAAGCTCTAAAGGTGTTTTGCACCTTAAAAATTTTAAGTTTTAACTGTAATTTGAAGAACAATTTACTATATTACTCAGTATACTTTATTTTGTAGATTTTCCCTGTTTTCTTAAATTACAGATAAAATTTTAAAACAATTAATTTAGACATTAAAAACAAATAAAGAAAGAAGAAACTGGTTAAAACTGTAAATAAACTATAAATCCCCATTGAAATGAATGGGAAGTCTGCTGGACAACTACCAAACCCAGCTATCTTTGGAACCCTGTAGCTCTGGCAGATTTTACAATAGAAACTTAATTCCAAGTTTAAACTTGTCACAAGGCTTTGAATGCTATTAGTCTAAATCTGTGTTTGGAAAACTTTTGTGGTTTTTATGCTGTCCCAGTTTGAGTTTTATTAATGTTTTGAAAATCCAGAATCTTTGTTCAGTTACAATGGCATCATGTGTGATGATGATGAAGAAAGTGCAGTTAACCTCGTCTCCTCCTCACAGTTTCTACTCCACATGAACAATGTACACATGTAAATGTAGGTATTGTTGTCCTCTTTCACCCAGTGGGAGTCTTATTGCTGTAGGATTCATGTTTTTTAATAAATAACCTCAGAGCTCAGAGTGTGTCAACCAAAACTCTCACTGACTTATATCTGAGCTCTAAAATGTGGGCTGAAAAATAGAAAAAGGTGAGTCTCTCTAACCTTCCACCAAACCTTTATAAAACACAGTACAGACATGAAAATACATCAGAATGTTCAGAACCAGACTGAGCTTCTCACGCTGAAAGAATTCCCTCAATATGACTTCTAGTCTTTGAGCTGTGACAGTTTGTTTGAGGGTCTAACCCTTAGTCTGGGTGTCTCTGATCTGCTCACTGTAACCAACCAGTGACTCACAGCTGATTGGCTGATTGACACACTTTCAAATTAAAAGCTCAAATATGTTAAAGGTTACTGAGCATGGTTTGTGAAATATGCTGGCTCTTCAAAACAAATGAACTCATTTAAATGATAGATTGTGTATAATTATGGTCGAACATATTAACTGGAATAGCTGCTTTGGCACACTCACAATTTCCTCAGAAATTTTCTAGGGTGTCCATTATCATAAGTTCATTGAATCTAACCTTTCCAAAATCTATTTGTGGTTCTTTCATGTGCACATTTTCACAACAAAAGATTCTCAGATTAAATCTTCAAACCATTTTAATGCAGGAAAAGTCTCCAGCTGAGGTTTTAATAATTGACATGATGCTAAGAATCTCTCACCTCATCTGTGACCTGATTGGCTCTCCTCTGCAGCTCCTCCTGCTCTGATAGGACCGGGGGGTCAGCCATATTTGTGTTTGTGTGTGTGTGTGTGTGTGTGTGTGTGTGTGTGTGTGTGTGTGTGTGTGTGTGTGTGTGTGTGTGTGTTCAGTCCCAGGTGACCAGATTAAGCATCAGGTGGTTTTGTCACCTGCAGAGAAAGACACTGGAGAAAGAGCCATTATTTTAAATGAGAATCGAGCAGAGAGGCAACCAGAAACACACTTTAGTTCAGTTTTATTCAATAGTTTAATCTTTTTTCATATGAATACAGCTTTTAAAACAAACACCTGTCTTGTTGTTACAGCAGATGTATTGTGATTTGTGTTGAATTATCATTAGTTTCTCTGTTTATTTCCAGTATCAGTGTGCAAACATTCAGTAAAATCATTCTCATCCACATGGAGACAGCAGCTAACTCTGCACAAAAAATACCAACACACAAACCCTAATGAACACTAGTTTTTGTCTCCTGCCAATAATTCTGCTTCATTTTTACATGTCAAAATAGCAAAAACTGGCAAAACGTAGACACAAAATGAGAAAATACACAGTAAAAAGGAGACAATGTGTGTGAAATGTGACAGAAAAAAAGAAAAATGAGACATAAAACGAGAAAAAACAAGGCACAAAATAACAGGATGAAACCAAACAATGACAAAAACGAGACAAACAGTCTGTATTTTTAGTAGGAAATAAGAATCCATCCATATATATACATTTATAGGAACTATCTGGGGCCATAATACCAGCGTTGTTTGAAAATTTAGCAGTTTTTCTATTTTTAACGGGTCAATAGTTATTCTCATTCTGGACAATTCTGAGTTGTTTTGGAAAAGTTTCAAGTCATTTTTGGCAAGTTTTAAATTATTTCGGGCGCATTTTGAGTTATCTTGGAGAGATTTCCCATCAAAATAATTAAAAACTGAACCATGTCAAAATCACGATAAACACATTGCCCACAACATGACGCAAAATCACCACAAAACCACACAATCCTCACAAAAAAGACTCAAAATCTTGAAGAAATATAGAAAATCACCAAAAAGGGCGAAAAATCTCCTCAAAAAGAAAAAAAATCACCACAAAAAGGTGCAAAATTGCTTCAGTAAACTCAAAATCAGCACAAAAACATGCAGAACTGCCTTCAAAAAAACCTCAGAGACGTGACATCTCGACAAAAAGATTCAAAATCACCTCAAATAAACACAAAATCACCTAAAACAAAAGACCAAATCGCCCCAAAAGGACATGAAATCACCTCAAAAACTCAAAACCATCACAAGAATCGGCAAAATCTCCACTAAACAGTGCAAAATCACCACAAAAAGATGATAAGTCACCTAAAAGTCACTACAAGGATACCTGAAAAGACCTAAAAACTGGAACCAAAACCACCACGACAAGCACAATCACCTACAAAATACTTGAAATAACACAAAAACATGTGAAATCACCTTAAAAACTCAAAATCACAACAACAAAAAGCTAAATCGCTGCTAAAAGATGTGGAATCACGACAAAAACATGCAAAATCATCTGGAAAAAAATGTAATCACCACAAAAAGAGTGTTAAAATCAACACTAAAAGAAGTAAAGTCACATAAGAAAAACCACAAACCCCTATGAAAATCATCACAACAAGACATCAAAACCTCCAAAAAAACTCTCAACAAAAGATATGAAATCACAAAAATCAAGCAAAATGACCCCATAAAGACCAGAAATGACCGGTTGGTCTGTTTTCAGAAAGGATAACTGCTCTGCTCCCGGCCTGTTCTCATCGTTCCAGTAGAAAACAACCAGGTTACAATGATTTCACATGCTGCTAATACTAACTTTTACAATCCATTGAGGTCATTAAGGCTGCAGGTGGAGCATTTCACTGAGGAGAAGATACGATCTGGTCCAGCTTCAGTTGTCCTGAAGCAGCAGAAGCTTGTTTGTCAGACTAGAAGTGATTTTGGAGTTTGAATGTTCTGACGTTTTGCTGTGTCTGAACTTGGAGTCCATGATTTATATGATGATCTGTTGTAAACTCAACATTTCCAGGACAGTTAACTGTTTTATTAACCAGCTGGGTCAGTTTATATCAATACCTTCAGATCCTCCACACAAAGCTGCTCCAGAGAACCTCTGCTTTATAGTCTGATCCAATCCTGAACACATCTGATGTACAGATGTGTGTGTCTCCTACAGTCAGTCTGTCTTCTCTAGTCAGACAATCGGGTGGTGATCCTCACAGTATCATAAAGTTCATGCTCCTCCTCTGTACAACTCCATCAACTCACAAAAAGACACACAGTAAGAGTCAAATCATCACAGGAAGATGGAAAATCACCGCAAAATTACACAAAATCATGCCAAAAGAAAACAAACAAACTCAAAATTAGCGAAAAAACATGTAAGTTACTTAAAAAAAACTCAAACCACTTAAAAAAAAGGTAAAATCACTACAAGAAGATGCAAAATCATCACAAGAAGATGCAAAATTGCCACAGAGAGAACCAAAATCACCACAAACACTCCAAGTCAGCACAACGTGACACAAAGTCACCAAGAAAAATGCAAAATCCACACAAAGAGATTTAAATTAAAAGAGAATTAAATGAAAAGATGTGAAATCACGACACAGGCCCTCAAAGTCACCACTACAACACTAGAAAACACCTAAAAATACATGAAATTAACGCTCAAAATCATGACAAGAAGATGCAAAATCACCTCAAAACAATCGACAAAACCATTAATGAAAGACGGAAAGTCACAAAAAGACGCTGAAACACAAAATAGCCACAAAACCACCATGAAAAGACGTGAAATCACCACAGAGCACATGGCGTCACTGCAAAGAGACATAACATCACTACAAGAACACTCAGAATCACCACTAAGACTCTAAATCACCACAAAGAGAAATCATATCACTTCAAACACTCATACTCAGCACAAAACATTTCCCATTAAAAGACTCAAAATAACTGCAAAAAGACTCAAAATCAACACAACGACTGAAAATCATCACCAACAGATGCAAACCGCCACAACAATACGTCCTCCTCTATTAGACGTCAGACGTTTGATCCTCACAGTACCACTGAACTCCTCCTGCTGCTCCTTCACACTCTTTTCTTCTCAGACGTACTAATTAGTCCTGAACCCTCATCAGCAGCTGCTAGAATAAAAACCACCGAGGAGGAGAAGGAAGGGGAAGAGGAGATGTTCTGAAGAGCAAAGAGGAAAAACACAAGAGAAGAAGGAGAAGCTGCAGACTGAGAGCTGAGGAGCTCTAAACTGTTCAGTTATCCTGGGAATATTTCCACGATCAGTTTGAGTAATTTAAAAGTAAGTAAATAAAAAAAAAGAGTGAATTCTGTGATTTTCTGCTTTCTTTCCTCCTCTATGACCAAATAACAATGTAAACAAAAGAAAATGTTAAGAACCACGGATAAAATGTCTGACAGTCTGTTCATATAACGCATACAATTCTCATTAAAATGTATGAAAATATATTTTTAAAATGTCTGAAAAAATAAAATGTCAAAAAATTAATAAAACATCTGATATTATTGATAAAATATTTGAAAAATATTAATAACATATCTGAAAATATCAATAAAACATCTGAAAATATTAATAAAATATCTGAAATTATTGAAAAAATATCTTAATAAAATATCTACGAAGTATTAAGAAAAAATCTGAAATTATTGATAAAATATCTGAAAAATATTGAAAAAAATCTGAAATTATTGATAAAGCATCTGAAAAATGTTAATAAAACATCTGAAAAAATTGTTAAAATATCTGAAAAATATTAATAAATATCTGAAATGATTGATAAAACGTGAAAATATGAATAAAATGTTTAAAAATATGAATAAAATATCTGAAAATTTTGATAAAATATCTGTAAAAATATTAAGAAAATGTCTGAAAATGTTATTATTGTTATTGTTATTCAATAAAACGTCCCACTCCATTTGCAATCTTTTATGAAAAATATCTAAAATGCCTAAAAAAATAATAAAATATCTTAAATTTTTAAAATATGTATGAAAATAATTGATAAAATGTCTAAAATATTAATGAAATATCTGAAATTGTTGATAAAAATGTCTGAAAAGATGTATTAATGAAATGTCTAAAATTGTCCTAAAACTAACAACTGTCTTAATAAATGATTCAAAGAAACAAAGTCACCCCAAAAAGACTCCAAATCACTTCCAAAACATTTCAAATCACCACTAAGATACGAAACTATTGCAAGAAGATTCAAAATACCAACGAAACGTCATGAAATCAAAACAATGGAACACAACATCCCCACAGACGAGCAGCATCACCACAGAACGACTCACAATCATGGCAGAAAGACACACAACCAGCCCAGAAATGTTTAGAATCAGCACAAAAAGATTCAAAATCACCAAAAAAAAGGCTCAAAACCACCACAGAAAGACACAAAATAAAACATTAAACACACAAGATTAAAGAAAGTCCTCCACAGAAAAGCGAAATCATCACAAAACACCGAGAATCAAACTAAAAGATGTGAAACTATCATTAAAAAAGAGTCAAAATCACCACAAAAACACAGGAAAACCCTATTTTGGAAGTATGACAAGTCCTCATTCTGTTTGTGTTGTTGTTTAGAAATGTACAGTAGAAGACTTTTCAGGTTTGATCCAGTGTTGTTGTTGTTTTGTTCAAAATCTTGTTGTTATGCTTCAGAACCTCTGTAACACTTTGGCCTCCTCCGCTGTTTTAAGTTCAAACCTGATGAATCAGGAAGTGTTGGGCTTCACGTACAACACACACACACTGAAAACACTCCCATGATGAGCAGCTACAGTCAAGTACACCTGTTTCATTTGAAATCATTATTTCAGTTGTGGTGTTTATCAAACTTGCAGACAGTGACTTCTTTATTTACCGTATTTCCATCTCAACAGGTGATGTATGAAGTAAACAGAAGTGAGTGTTGGTACCTGTCATCAGCTCCTCTTCAGTTTCGCCTCTTTCCGTCCAGATTTTCCACAATAAACCAATAAACCATCCACAGCAGAAACCTGTTGGTCCTCCTCCTCCGACCGACTGATCAGCATCTCTGACTCTGTTTGTCTGCACCGCCTCCCTCCTCTACAAACCCCGCCCCTCTCAGCAGTAAGCCCCGCCCACTCCACGCCCAGTTGTTTACCAGTTTTAAAGGAGCGGTTCACCTCTAAAAAGTTCACCACTAAACAGAGACTCCAGCTTCTACACTGTGATTAAACGTTGTTATTACATCAGAATGAGTTGATTTCATTCAGGATGTTATAGTTTCAAGATTATAGCTCATATTTTCTTTATTTTATATGTAAACTTCAAGTGTAAATCATGTTCAATGCAGCATAAACAACAATATCAGACATATTGAGCCCACACAAGTTGAATGTCAGAAATAAAACTATACTGTTACTTTTAATCATCCTAAATGTCAGGCCTGAAATAAACAGCAAACACAGTGAGTATGTCAGGAACGTTAGAGGTCCATACAGACACACTTTTGCTGTAAATACAGACAAAATATTAGGAGAGTTTAAACCAGATGAAAGTACATTTAGATAATTACAAACTGGAGATACAGAGTTAATGTGAAACATGCAGCTTCAGTTATTAGTTATCCAGAAAGTCACTGTTTGGTTCTGCTTTTAAATGTTTTACACTGTAAAAAAAATCTGTTATTTAACACAACAGGTTGACTCTGTAAAAACTGTCATGTTTTATATCTATAATATATACAAGTTTTCTTTCAAATAACGGCAAATATCTATAAAGAGCAATCATTTTGTTGATTTTAAATACATAAAAACAACAAACAACAACAGATTTTTAATGTGGACATTATTTACAATTTTAGACTGTTTTTTTACAGTCAACATGTAAATTAATACTTTATTTTGTGATTTTAACAGATATTATCTGTAATTTAACAAGCAAAAAAACAAAAAAAAATTTGCTAGTTTAAGTCCTTTATATGCATATTTTTTCTTTCAAGAAACTACAAATATCTGTAAATTAACAACAGCTTTTGTGTATTTAAATACAGTAAAAACAACTATTTGTAAAAAAAAAAAACTGATTTTTAATGTGGACATTATTTATAGTATTGGCTTTTTAGGTTAACAAATACATCACTACTTTTTTCTGTGATTTTACCAGATATTATCTGTAATTTAACAATACAGGGAAAATCTATAAAATAACAAATAGTTTTTTTTATTTTTAATTACTGTTAAAAAAGTATTAAAGTTGATTTTTTTTAGATGTATGTAATTTAATACTAAATGTACAAATAGCTTAACCATGTTGTCTTTGGACCTGGGTCGAAGGGTAACTGTATGAAGGCATTTCTTATTGATTAAAGGTTAGTTAAACTATTTTAATTCCAAATATTCTGGCAGAAATTGAGTAAATAAAACGTGTAAAAGAGTAGGAGCTGTTTTCTGCCACACAGTACATCAGAAACGTGTCTCTAATCAATGAGACAGTTGGATGAGTTGTTTGGAATAAAGAAACAGAACATGCATGAAAAGCCAGGAGAAAACCCACGCAGACTGCACTGTCAGTTATGTCACTTTATTCTTTCAAACATTCAGAGTCAATTTTATAAGCCGCTTCATCCAAATATAAATTTGAATCATATCATAGAAATCTGTAACATGGATGTTGTAGCGTCTGACAGCAGCATCAGGGTTTGGTCCGAGGCGTCTCCCTTGGCTTCAGCTCTCAGCTGGTTTATTTGGTCCCGTCAGGTTTCACACAGAATGAAACATCAATAAGCACAAACAGAGTCGAATGAGATGAAAAAAGATGTTTTGTCTCCTGTGCGGCAGCTTCTGTCTTCATGAGTACATCGTCAGCTGAAGCCACTAAAAGACACAAACACAGAATCAGTGTGAACACGGCAGCTTCAGAACACTCATCTGATGTTTTCACTGATCGAGTTTTATGTTTTATGAGTCTTTCTGAACACTGATTTTACTTTCTGAACACTAGAATCAAGATGAAAGAAGATCTGAATTTATAAAAGACTCAAATACATTTTCCCCTGCACTGTAAAAAACAATATTTTTTAAAAAATTAATTAATTAAAATGCATTAAAAAGATATGAAATACTGTAGCAACTCAAAACCATCAAAATAAGAGCAAGTATCTGAAAATAACAGTTTCTACTTTAAATTTAGTAAAATCAGTAGAATGTTATTTTTACACATGACAAGTTTATTTTTTAAAAATGAAAAGTTATTTACAGTTTTGGTCTGATTTTTACTGCTAACGTGCAAATTAAGAAAAAATCTGTGCTAATTCAACGAAACAGAAAGTCTGTAAAGTAACAGTAATTACTGTTAAAAACGGTAAAACCACGGCTTATTGGTGGATTATCTGTAGTTTAACAATACAGGGAGCATCTGTAAAATAAGAATTTTTAATTTTTTTTTTAATTACTGTTAAAAAAGTGTTAAAGTTGATATTTTATTTGATACTAAATGTACAAATACCCTAATCATGTTGCAGACAATTAAGACTAATAAAGATACTCTAGTTGTGTTTTCTGTGCTAAAAATTCAATCCATGCTCTTAATTCCTAAAACATGCAAAAATCAAACATCAGTCACAAACATGACAAAGTTTGCATCATCCAGAAAAGGATTTCTAGTAAAGCAGAGCATTTTAAACTTATTTCTACTTCATACGCAGATACAAACCAAAACTTGTCAGCGGTTAAGTTCTAGAAAGAGAAGAATCCAGAGTTTGCTTTACCTCCTTGATGTCGAGGTCGATTGAGCCGCTGTTGTTTTTATCCAGAGTCTTAAACGCTCCTGCAGAAACACACAGGACTCATTTACTGAAGCTGATGAATCACGACAGTCACATAAGTAGTTAGAGTTTATAAAGAGAAGCTACCAGCTGCTGCACTGTGATCAACAGATCAGATCACAGATCACTGCAACTACTGATTATTTAGTATTCTGCTGCTTAGTTTCTTGACTCATGGATCACGTCTGGTCTGATCAGAGAATAGTAAATATGACGTCCTTAAATGTTTTGTCCAAAAATATTCAGTTTACCATCACAGAGGAGGACAGAAACCAGAAAATTGCCATTTGTACAAATACAGATTGTTTTTAAATGGACATTATGCACAATTTTGGTCAGTTTGGGTTAACATATAAGTTAGTCAACATCTAAATTAATACATATATTTTTTTGTGATTTTATTAGAAATTATCTGTGATTTAACACAACTGGGAAAATCTGTAAAATAACACTTTAAAATATTGACCATTTTTCACTCTTTAATGTCCACATTTTTCTTTTAAATAACAGCAAATGTCTGTAAAATAAAGGTACACTCTGCTTTTATTTTTAATACATTAAACTGAAACATTTCTCAAGCTTTAATTTGTGTTTAACAAAAGAGGAAGTGATGGAGGTGATGAGACTCACTGCACATGGCGTCCAGTCGCACCAGGCAGCCAATGAAATTGTCAAAGTCCATGTTGCCGTGCTCATCGCTATAGCGACGGATAATCAGCTTGTAGAGCTGCTCGTTCAGAGGGAAACCTGCAAACACACAATAACACACATACACACTTAGTAACACACAATTAGTCAGAAGCTAACTAACCAGGATTTTGCTGATTATTTCCACTCAGAGTAGTGTTGTTTTTTTTACCTGCAGCCTTGAAGGCTTTCGGCAGCTCTCCAGAGCAGATCACACCTGATCTGTCAGCATCATTGGCCAAATAGACGCCCTGCACACAAGCACACAAATAACTTGTTTAAAAAATGATTCAAAACTTGTCCAAATGGACTCCAGTGTGAACCAGAGTAACTGTAAATGCAGTAAACTGACCTGCCATCTCTTGATGTTGTTCCAGAGGTATTTGAACTCATGGAAGCCCAGTTTGCCAGTGCTGTCGCTCTGAAGGAGGCTGAGTCAAAGGTCCAACTCAGAAAACAAACTTTGCACTTTATTATATTTGATTTTTAATGGTAAAGAACACCAGGAATACTGAAAAATGGGTCTCTTTTTTTCTCATTCTCTAAGGATGGAGGAGTTACAAGAAAGAGACCAGTGAGGGAGGC
The DNA here is from genome assembly GCA_024666655.1 of Dascyllus trimaculatus. Lineage (NCBI taxonomy): Eukaryota > Metazoa > Chordata > Actinopteri > Pomacentridae > Dascyllus > Dascyllus trimaculatus. The sequence goes on from CM045453.1 coordinate 7,125,223, forward strand.
CACCAAGACACCTATGACTCCTCTGAAGGAGTTACAAGCTTCAGCAGCTGAGATGGAGAGACTGTTCATACAACAACTGTTGTCTGTTCTTCACCAGTCAAAGCTTTATGGGAGACAAACGGAAAGACACTGTTGGAGAAAGCTCATATTAAATCTGGACTAGAGTTCAGCAGAAGACATGAGGGAGACTCTGAAGTCAACTGGAAGAAGGGTCTTTGGTCTGATGAGACCAAAATGGAGTTTTGTATCTATCAGATTAGATGTTATGACGGTGGACACCAAACACTGCACATCATCACTAACATATCATCCCCACCATGATGCATGGTGATGGCAGCATCATAAAGTAAAGCATGGTGGTGGCAGCATCATAAAGTAAAGCATGGTGGTAGCAGCATCATGATGTGAGGATGCTTCTCAGCAGCAGGCCCTGGAAGGCTTGTAAAGGTAGAGGGTAAAATGAATGCAGCAAAGTACAGAGGAATCCTGGAGGACAACTTGATGCAGTCTGACAGAGAACTGAGACTTGGGAGAAGATTTGTTTTCCAGACGATGGGCCGAAGTAAACAGCCATTTCTCACTATCATGTTATGTTTTAGCCACCTGATATGAAGCATAATATACTTAGTTTAACTCCTTCTGCGCTGTTTTTGCACTACTTTTTGTGGAAGGATACGTCCATGACAGCAACCATACTCCTGCAGGACTCGATGCTGAAGCCGTCAGTCTTCAGGCCTCCATCTGTAGCAAGAAATTGACAGCTTTAGTTCAGTTTAGTTACACATTTGTTATATTTAAACATGAATGAATTAAACCTGGAATAAAAAGCATTCTAAAGTTATTTATTCTAACAAAGTGAAGTGCTCTCACGTTTAGAAATGACTTTGTTGAGGATGTTCTTCAGTTCGGTGGGACTAACCTCCATGTCCTGTTAACACACAAACATGCTCACATCAGATTTTTCCACAGAGGAAGCAAAACAACATGACTCAGAGCTGCTTCCGTTTATTTTCTCTGATACTTTTCCAGCTTCTGACTCACTGCTGTAAAAAAAAAAATTATGATGTCGACTGTTAAAAACTCAGATCTGATCTCTGTTGCCAACAACTTTCTGTCAAAACACTGTGAGGCAACATGTTCCTCTGGTTTCTCCACTCATTTCTATTTTAATACAGATATTCAAATGTGGTGAAACTTCCAGAGATGAAGTGAAATCGGACGCTGGAGGGTTTTCACTAAAAATGATGTATTCATTCGTTTTCACATGATCAGAAGTTCATTTGTGGCTTCAGCACACGAACGTCTTGTGTTCAGCTGAAGCTGTTTGACTGTTTCTCAATGACTGGTGTTGCTGTTAATCTTTTTTACTTTTTCTTTTTGCTTACAGCAAATATCTGTAATTTGATGTCCTTTTTCCTTTTTTATTCTGTGTTGAAATATACAAAAATATCAATAAAACTACAAAATATACTAATTATTAAAATGTTAAAATAATAACATCAAAAACCTGCAAGTGCAAATAACTATAAAATGTTAATTTTCAAAAAATGTAAATGTATTCATATTAAAACACACACATAATACATATTTCACATACATATATATGTAATGTTGTGTAATTTTCACTCTAACTTTTACCATTTTTTTCTGTGTTTGGAAATACAATTTAAATGTTAAATAATATTGTGATTATATAAGGTTGAAAATAAAATATATAAAATAATTTTAAATATATATAAAACAATAATAACAAAAAATATAATTAAAATGTAAAATAAAACTGAACATACACAAACGTCTTTTTTAAGATATAAAAAATAAAACTGTATATGTATATATACATGTATGTGTATATACACACACACACACACACACACACACACATATATATACGGCTCGGTGGTTAGCAGCGTTGCCTCACAGATACAAGATCCCCAGTTCGTGTCCTGGTTAGGACACCTGGGATCTTTCTGTGTGGAGTTTGCATGTTCTCCCTGTGCATGCGTGGGTTCTCACCAGGTACTCCAGCTTCCTCCCACAGTCCAAAAACATGCTGAGGTTAATTGATTATTCTAAATTGTCTGTAGGTGTGAATAAGAGTGTGACTGGTTGTCTGTCTCTATGTGTAGCCCTTTGATAGGCTGGTGACCTGTCCAGGGTGTCCCCTGCCTTAACCCTGAGTCGACTGGGATAGACTCCAGTCCCCCCAACGACCCTACAGAGGATGATGGATGGATGGATAATTAGTGACACTTAACATTCAAAGGCGTATTTTTTCTGTAATTTTACGCAAATTTGTTCATTAAATGACAGATATTTTGCATAAATATAGAACTTTTCATCAAAAAACAGTTGAACAAATGTGTTTTTATCAGTGTATAATATCTTTAAGCATTGATAATCTGTCAAAATGCAGTTTTATCATTTATGAATTTGTCACTAATTATTTATAACACTATTACATATTATTGGTAATTTAATTATTTTTGCACCTTAAAAGTCAAAAAGCCAAAAAATTACAAAAAAATTAGGTCACAGGTTACAATTAGCTTACATTAAGGCTATAAAACGTATCTTAATTATGGAAAATGACTATCAGAAGCTTATTTTATAATATTTCTTTGTTGTCCAAACAGATTGTTTGGGGTTTTTTTTTACAGTGTTTATGACTGTTAAGGTAATAAAAAAGAACAGTGTAGATTGGGAAGATGCGGGGGTGGGGAAGCTATGAGTCAACCCTAAAACATTCATCCATGTTCATGAGGGAATAAGATTTTTATTCTGCGTTTTATTCCAGTAAAGAGCCACCAGGAGTCAGTAGAGTCAGACTCCACCTCTACCTGCTGCCTACAGATTCTTTACTGCAAGCTTCCTCATTATTCCTGCTGGTTCAGAATGGATCCACCCACCAAGAGCAACTGGTCTAACTGGTGAACACTCCCCTCGATGAGTCAGACCAAACCTCAAAAACACAAACAGCTCGACGCCTCTAAACTTGAGCGCTGCCCTGCCAGACAATGGCAGGAATGCGGAGGATCAGACTGAAACACGCCCTGCAGCCAAACTGAAGCCTCCACATGCTTGTCAGAGACACAAGAAACCCTCCACTGTTTATCTCTGCAGGAAAACGGCACTCTGTCATAAATCTGAGCTACAAAATCACCACATGAGCACATTAGTGGGTCAGAATAACAGTTTTATAGTGAGACTCTCTAAAGGAACAAACCAGCAAACTGTGACGTTCAGCTGGAAAAGTGACTTCAGCTTCGACTTTGGAGGGTTTTCTTCTTACTTTACAAGTGACATCCCTTCATAAAAAGGCATGTTTCTACTCTCTGAAACTGTCAGTGTAAAGAACAAGATTTCTTTTTCATTCCTTTTACTCCTTAAGAGGAGTCACAGGTGTCTTGGTGGCCTCCCTCATTTGTCAGGTGCAATACACTAGTTAAAGAAAGACTTAAAGACAAACCCACAATACTCACTGAAATGACTTGAAGCCGACAAAAGTAACGATAAATTAAATGTACTTAAGATTAATAAATGAAAATCAGACATTGCTTTTGAATTGTGTTCAACAGAATCATTTTAAAAAAACAAACTAATGAAACTGGCCTGGACAAAAATGAAGGTACCCTGAACTCAATATTTTGTTGCACAACCTTTGGAGTCGATCACTGCAATCAAGTGATTTCTGGAACTCTCAGTGAGACTTCTGCACCTGTCCACAGGTGTCTTGGCCCACTCCTTCTGAGCAAACAGCTCCAGCTGACTCATGGTTTGAAGGGTCCACTTCTCCGGACTGCATGTTTCAGCTCCTTCACAGATGTTCAATAGGATTTAGATCAGGGCTCATTGAAGGCCACTTCAGAACAGTCCACTGTTTTGTTCTTGGCCATTCTTGTGTGTGTTTAGCTGTGTTTTGGGTCATTATCCTGTTGGAGGATCCATGACCTGCAACTAAGACCAAACTTTCTGACACTGGGCAGCACGTTTCACTCCAGAATGCACTGATAGTCTTGAGATTTCACTGAACCCTCCACAGATTTGACAGCCAGATGCAGCAAAGCAGCCCCAGAACATTACCCATCCTCCTCCATGTCTCACAGCAGGTACAGTGTTCTTCTCTTTGTGTGCTTCATTTTTGTGTCTGTAAACACAGAGCTAATGTGACTTGCCAAAAAGCTCCAGTTTTGTCTCATCTGTCCAAAGAACATTCTCCCAGAAGCTCTGTGGCTTCAACAGTACATGGTGTCCTCCTCGGTCGTCTTCCATTAAGTCCACTTTGGCTCAAACAGTGACGGATGGTGATCTGACACTGGTGCACCTTGACCTTGGAGTTCAGCTCTCATCTCTTTGGAAGTTGTTCTGGGCTCTTTGGTTACCATTCATATTAACCGTATCTTTCATGTATTATCAATTTTCCTATTGCGGCCACATCCAGTGAGGTTGACTACAGCCTCATGGACCTTAAACTTCTGAATAATATGTTCAACTGTAGTCACAGGAACATCAAGCTGCTTGGAGACGGTCTTAGAGCCTTCACCTTTAACATGCTTTCTATCGTTGTCTTTCTAATCTCCTGAGACAACTCTCTCCTCAGCTTTCTGTGCTCCATGTTCAGTGTGGTAAACACCCTGATACCAAACAGCACACTGACTACTTTTCACCTTTTAAATAGGCAGACTGACTGGTTACATGTTTGAAGACACCTGTGCAGCTAATTACAGGACGCATCTTGGTTGAACATCCTCATGGTCAAACTATTTTCTATCTTTTCAAGGGATATCCTTGTTTTTGTCCAGGCCAGTTTCATGAGCTTGTTTTTTAAAACGGTTCTGTTGAACCACAATTCAAAAGCAATGTCTGATTTTCAGTAGTTCATTTTTAGTAATTTTTATTTATTATTACTTTTATTATTATTAATTTACAGCTGAAGTCTTTGATGAGGACATTATTACCAGCTGCACTGGGAAAATGAAAAGGAGATCATTTTAATGCTGATTTTAATTCCTTGATTCTGCAGACAAAGGAATTTTTACGGTTCAGTGGAACATTTTTCTTTCTTTGTTTTGAAACCGTCTTGTTAATGACAGAGGCGAGGTGTGGAACAGGAAGTATGACACAGACAAAGACAGCAAACAGGGCGGAGTCTGAAGCAGCAGGCAGACAGGTGGGGCAGAATCACCGGCAGACCTTTAAGAAACAGAAATGAAAACCTGCCTTGCAGCTAAATCACCTGGAAGCAGGTCAACATTCAGCAGTTATGAAGCAGCATCAGAGTTTAAACTGTTTTCATTGAGGAAAACAAGAAAGTCCAGAAACAGGGTGGAGCAGAAAGTCTGTCATCGCTTTAGAGTAAAGAGTCACAGCTCTCATAAATACACCCAAGTGCAACGTACGCAAAGAAATATCCTGATATAACGACATAAAACTGAAGGATTCCAGCTGAAACATGAGTCGAACTCACACTGCATCGATACTAAATGCATTACAGTGACTCCAGACATCAGCCAGGTTAGCTCTTTCTCCACAGCTTGTAGGGTAATGCAGTAGAAAGCAGGAAAAACCGCAGTATCAGGACACAACATTGGAATTATCCTCGTAAAAATCTGCTTTTATGTTTCCTTAAATTATTTTGAAAGAATCAGGATTATAAAAAAGCACAAAGTGAAGTTTAAATGTGAAATCTCCTCAACAAGCCCTGAAAGCAAACATGAGGCGCTAATCACAGAAAAGCTCGTCGCTGTCTGGATGGAGCCGCTTTAAAGTCTCCTCTTCGTGTCTAATTAGATCCCCTGAGTGAGAGGAAACCAGCGACCGATGTAAACATCTGTAATTACAGAGCAGACGCAGTTTATGTGGTTTGTTCTGAGACCTGAAGTCAAGCGAGGCTGTGACTGTAAACCAGCTGCAGATTGAAGTTCACTTTGTTCTGTTCTGAACCAAAACCTGCTGAAACTCTGTCAACCTGCACTCTGAAAAATAATCCAGTTCCCCCACTTTATTAATCGCATGGTTACAAGATAAACAAGAGAAACATCCATCCATCCATTATCGATACATCGCTCAATCCTCTGTGGGGTCGCAGAGGGGGCTGGAGCCTGACAGGGAACAAACCTGGACAGGTCACCAGTCTATCACAGGGCTATCATATAAACACAGACAACCAAACACACTCTCATTCACAACTACGGACAATTTAGAATCACCAGTTCACCTCAGCATGTTTTAGGACTGTGGGAGGAAGCCAGAGTACCCAGAGAAAACCCACGCTGCACAGGGAGAACATGCAAACTCCACACAGAAAGATCCCAGGCGTCCTAACCTGGACGTGAACCGGGGATCTTCTAGCTATACGGTGATGCTGTTAACCAAAGAGCCACCGTGTAGGCCCAAAGAGAATTATGAATAAAAAAATGATCTAATTTACTCATGTACATAAACTGTATATATGTATATTTTACAGGTGGTCCTTGGTTTCTGAACAAGATCCATTCCTATGGCGTGTCGTAAGCTGATATTCAGTGTAAGTCGGATTTTATACCTAAATGAATGATAATGGCCTAAATGACACTTTCTTCTACTTTCTTCTTCGTTGCTATGCCGTGTGACTCAGTGTTTCCCCATGACTGTGTTCGCCGCTGCGCACCAGCAACTAGTTCTCACGCCAGTATCGTATTATTTACGAACCAAACCACTAATGTCAAAACTAGGTTTTTGAAGCAATTTATGGAAGTCGTTCAAAACCACGAAACGTTATAATGTCGTAACCCAAGACGCCATAAACTGAGACGCTGTAAACTGAGGACCTCCTGTAATGGCTTACGTTTACATAATAACGCTGCATCAACATAACATTTTGTTAAAATTACATTTCTATGTTAAAAACAATAATAATCATGATGCATTGGATTTATAGAGTGCTTTTCTAGACACTCAAAGACGCTTTACATTGCATTATTCATTCACTCCATACTCCATGGTGCTAAGCTATGTATGTAGCCACAGCTGTCCTGGGGTAGACTGATGGAGGCCAGGCTACCAGTCTGTTCCATCAGCCCCTCCAACCACCACCAACCACTCACTCACTCTCACACTGCATCCACCCAGGCTTCCTGGTGTTCCCTAACGGTCTCCCATCCAGGTGCTGACCAGGCCCAACCTCACTTAGCTTCCAAGATCTGACGGGATCGGGGATCCACAAGGCGGCATGACCCTGTTAGTTGATTCTTAAATTTAACTTTAAATTTGTGTTGTTTTTGCTTTCAGCACTTAAATATGTTGAAACACACCGTTACTTAATTATGAACAGCTCTGGTGTTGCTACAAGCAGAGCCGGCCCTACTCAATGTGGCGTCCTAGGCGAGCTTTCATACGGCGCCCCCCCTCCATCAGTGATTTACATGCACTTACAAAAGAAATCCAATAGCATTGTTTTGTAATAATCTTAATTGGACATTGCTTTATGTTTGAATCAATGTGAGCTTTTCCATTTTAAGAGTTAATCGTAATAACTAGTTTTGATATAATTATTTTACTTAAATTAAATGTGTGTTACGTGCTTAATTTCCATTTTTACGTGAATGATTAGTTAAAAATTGACTCTTTTGGTACTTCCTGACCTCTTGAAGTTGTGCTCTTGTAGCAGCAACATCAGCATTGTCCATAATAAACTTTTTAAAAAACTGTAACTGTTTGTTTCAACAGACGGTAATTAAGTCCAAACCAAAACAGATTATTAAAATATTAAACTAAAGCAGATTTTAAATGACACAAACTATTAAGTTGATGCAACATTATTGTGTCAGCACAACCCATTCGAGTAATGTTGGCAACTTCAATAGTTTTTGTCGTTATTTTTGTGTGTGTTAAATTACCATTATTATGAACAGAAGTTTTCAAGTTGACAGACACTTAAAAATTTGAGTTGCTCCAATCAGATTTACTTTGTTTATTTTAACAAGTGATATTAAATATTAAAAGCAGAAGAAACACAAGTTTAAAGTCATCAACCAACACAGAAAGTTGGATTGAAATTACACAAAATATTAAGTTGATGCAACATTATCAAGGCAACGTGGCCCAATCAAATAATGTTTGCAATTTAATGGTTTATTTCGATCCGTGATTGTCTTTTTTTGTAGTTTTAATTGGGTGTCGGGGACAGGTTCATTTAAATTACTTTCTAAAGTGCAGGATTAATCCATTATTTTTGGCGGTGGGAGGAACAGACTATCTGTGAACACCCCCATGTTTTGACAACGTTGGACTGGTCCAACCTGATGGAAGGTGCTGAAGTGTTTCAGCTGTTTATTAAGATGATGGACAGCTCATTTAATCGATGATGCATTGTGATGAGATGACAGTTTAACCTGCTGGACCACAATCTGAACACATTCAGGGTTAAACATGCAGGTATGTGGACTCACATCTCCGGCCAGCTGCTGGAAAACCCTACGAAACTGCTTCTCCTCATCGTTCTCATGAGCCGCCTGGAAGTTCAGAGGTCTGCGAGGAGGAGGCTGCAGAAAAAACACAAGAAGCTCCTGTTAGCTGGAAACACAGATTCCTCAGTCTGCTGCTCAAACAGTCCGTTTGCTTTAAACCTTCCACTGAGTGCTGATTCAGTCAGACTCCCTCAGTTTGTTCATTTCAGGCTGCAAAACACAGTGATTTTGACTCTGAAGCACTGAGTGGTTACTTTTCATTTTATATGAGCTAATATCAAAAGAGACACAAACTGAGTCTGATTAAACCCTGAAGCACAGTTCAAACTGTCTTCAGATGAATAAGGAACAGGGTCCACGTTGACTCTGGGCTCTGGATTTGAATTTTTCTGTTATTAAGTCTCATTCTTATGAAGTAAAACACAATTTTTCATGCACTTTGAAGTATTTTCTAGGAAAGAGAAAGAATCTGACATGTGAGAAGACGTAGGTTTGTTGTGTTTTAAATACAGAAATAAGCTGAAATGTGTTGAAATGTCCTTCAGCCGAATCACGTCAGTTTAAACCCTTCAGGCTTGTTTTGTTTATCCAGTTATAGGTTAGAAATGCTTTTTATCTTACAGAAAAATTAATATAAAAGGTCAACTAATAACTGAAACTGCTTCCCATACAACAAATGAAACAAGTCCAAGAAAAACTGTAAAAATCTGGCAGCAAAGTGCCAGAAAAATACACACAGTAGAATACTGTATCATTTATAAACAAATAGATTAAAGGACCAGTAGGATTGGAATTTTTAGTGAATTTAAATAAAATAAAATTGTGTGATTTTATGAATTTATATAACTTAAACATTTCTAATGGTACAGGTTTTTGTTGTGGACTTTATTTATTGCTTCAATTTTTATATTTTTTCTTTCAAATAACAACAACAGAAATGACAGTACTTGACTTAAGCACAGTAACAGGTTTTTTTTTGCAATTTTACAGTAAAATTTTGTAAAAGAACAAAATTTCCATTTGTAAAATTACAGATCATATTTATTTGTTTGTTTTTTTTACATTTAACATGTAAATGACTACATTTTCAGTGTGTTTTTACGAGATATAACCGGTAATTTAACAAAACATGGATGAATAGTAAATTAACGGTTTAAAGAACGATTTACTTTAACAGCATTTGTAGAAATTTTTTCTTTACAGTCAGTGTATGAATTTAATCTTGTGGTTTTATTAGATATTATAATTTAACAAAGCTAGTAAAAATCTGTAAAACAACTGTTTAAAAACATTTACCATGTCTCCGTCCGTACATGTATACATATTTTCTTTCTTTCAAATAACAGCAAATATCAGTACATCCAAAAAAAAGTATAATTTTGTGTAATTTTACAGTGAAATCTTGTCAATGACTGAAACACTGTTCATAACATATATTTTTTGATGTGGACAATATTTACATTGTGTGTGTTTTCATGGGTAACAGGTAATTGATACTTTTTCTGTGATTTTACCGATTATTTGCGGTAATTAACCAAAACAGGGAAAATCTGTAAAACAAATCAATTATTTAACCTTTTTTTAAAAATAATTTATATACATATTTATTCTTTTAAATAATGGCAAATATTTGTAATGTATTTTGCAGATTTAAATGCAATAAATAAATTAAAAATAATAATTTTTATAGTCAAATGTTGTTAAAGAACAAATTAGCATTTACTAAAATACAGATGGCTGATTTGTGCATTATTTAGAGTTTTAGTCTGTTTTTATTTTTGACTTTACAGTCAAGATGTAAATTTATATATTTATTGTGATTTCCTTTTTTACTATATATCAACATTCCTAAACAGGAAAAATCTGTAAAATAACCATTTAAAACAGTATTTCTCTTTTTAAAAAAAATAATGGCAAATATCTGTAAAATAATCATATTTTGCAGATGTAAATGCAGTATAATTTTTCTTTGTGGTTATTTTTTACAGTGTTGGGAAATGTATCGTTTTAAATATAGTTTTTTGATGTGGACATTATTTATTGTTTTTTTTACAGTGAACATGTAAATTAATATTTTGCATGTGTTTACTTGTTATTAGAATTGAACAAAACATGGAAAATCTGTAAAACAACAGTAAATTGTTCAAAAATGTTAAAAATGTTAATTTTTACAGTGCGCAGTCAGGTCAAGGGGAAATGTGAAAGCTGTATATTTACTTTTACTGAAACCAATAAACATCTGAAGAGAAAAATCAGCTGCATTACTTGAAATATATCTGTTTGAGAGGACCCCATCAGTGACTGAGACTTAATGAGTGTAAAAGCAGTTTTTGTGGTACTTACTGGGTCTGAGGGAACAAAGGAAGCAGGATCGATGTCGCTGTTGGAGGGAGAAACAGCAGGACGGTTAGCCTAGCTTAGCCCAAACACTGGAAGTAGAGGGAAACTGCTAGCATTGCTCTGAGTGTGTACTCACGTCACAGCATTAATGATGCCTTTGATTAGACCTCCGAGAAACATTCTGCCGTCTGTCCGAGAGAAAAAAAGGATAATCAGTGATTATTGGTACATTAATGCACCAGAATAAAAACCACAACAAGTACAGCAAAGTTTAATAAACACTAACACACATGAAAATAAATCATTTTTAAACAATTCAAAGGCATAAAATCTGTTTTAAGGTGTTGAACTATGATTGTCCTGTAAGAAATAGCAGTTTTTCATTTTAGAACTATTTAATGTTATTTTAAAGATTTATCCTCTCTTATTAAATTATTGCTGAGATCCAGTAAAATCACGGAGAATAGCATTAATTTACTCATTAATTGAAATTTTTAAAAAATCCACAAAAGTCTTGAAAATCTATATTTTATTAAATGGTAATTTGTTCTTTTATCACATTTGTCTATAAAAATTATCCATTTTTTAAATACTGCAATTAAACCTGCAAAAGAAATATCATTTTACAGATATTTGACATAACTGAAAAATACTAGTTTAAATGGTTATTTTACAGATTTTCTCTCTTTAATAAATTACAGTTAATATATAGTAAAATCATAAAAATTTGTATTAGTTTAAGTATTGACTGTAAAATCAAAAACAAAAACGGACCAAAACTGTCAGTAATGAAACAAATAAAATAAACATCTGTATTTTAATAAATGGTCATTTGTCCTTTCACAACATTTGACTTTGAAATTACAGTTTTTATTGCATTAAATTCAGCAAAAAACATATTTTTTCCATACATCGGTCAGTATTTGAAAGAAAAAATATGTATAATAAAGATTAAAAAAAGGTTGATAATATTGTATGGTGGCGAAAAAACTGTAAATAATTTCAAAATCAAACATTTATATTTTTAATAAATAGTTATTTGTTCCTTTTACTGTATTCGGCTGTAAAATTACACCGTTTTATATTTTTTCCTTTTCTTCTTTTAACTGCATTTAAAGTAGCGTTTAAAGTAGGAAACAACACTAAAATGCTGCAAACCCTTTCATGCACCAGTAAAAATAATCAAATATGTGCAGTTTGCATATTCACAGTACATTTCAAAATGTTAACAAGTGATTTTTCTACTTTTTAAAAGTTCTTTCAGTGTCTTGTTGCTGCTCTGAGTTTAATAAAGGATGTGAATAGTTACTCCACCCAGCAGAGTGAACAGAGACTCCACCTTTACTCATCATAGGAGTCTGTTTTACTCTGAAGGTTCTTTTCAGCTCTTTTATTTAATCACTGACTCACATTTTACTTCCACAACTTGTTGACTTCAACTCTGACCGCAGGATTCTGGTATTTTCCACTGGACCATATTCAGATCCTCCACAGAGTATCAGGTGTCAGACAGCAGCACAGCCCAGATCAGCTGGGATCACTTTAAACTCCAGAAACGAGACAAAGAGAAGGTTTTGTGTTACTTACGGAGAGTTTGTGTTCAGCCGAGGACAGACAGGGACGACGGAGAGCTTCAGACAGACTGCAGCGGAGAGACTGAAGGCTGCTTTATCCACCAGGACACTCCCACTGACAGAGTCCAGAAAACCAGTCGAGCAAAAGTTCCTTTACAGTGCATCATCATCATCATCATCATTAACATCCAGCTCCACCCAGTCACACACACACACACACACACACACACACAGAGAGAGAGAGAGAGAGAGAGAGAGAGAGAGAGAGAGAGAGAGAGTCAGGTCCTAAAGCCCTCCATGTTCCTGTTCCGTTAAAAGAAATGAGCTAAAATAAGTTTGTGGTGCGTTCAGAGACCAACAGGTACGTTCAGACCTTCCTATGTCGATCTGTTTTTGCATCTGTGTCATACATTTGTTTTACATTTTAAATGGCCTAATTGATTCTTAATGTTTTCATTATTTTACTAATTTTGCTTTTTGAAACTTTTGTTGTCATTTTATCCTAGTTTCTTATTTGTGCACCCAAATCTTCTGTTTTCTTATTCGGCCTTACAGTCGAATACAGTGTCTATATAGACTTTATTGTTATTCAAAATACAACAAGACACACAGAACGAAATTCTGTCACAATTAGCTCAGCACAGGTTTAGAAATATAAAAATATATATTAAAATATAATCAAACTAGAATACACTCAAGCGAGGCGCAGACCAACGCCGGATGCTAAACATGGCAGGTAGCCCTGTGACCTTGACCTTTGACCCCAAAAGTAATGGGTGACCAGGATAGGTCAAGATCAACATCTGTGCTGAGTTTAATTGTACTATCTCCATTTGTTCTCGAGTTACGGTGCGGACATAGCCCCAATATACAGCAGCAAAAATGCTATATGGTGCAAGTAGGGAAGCAGCATGTATATATACATGTATATTTTTACATGTGTGTGTGTGTGTGTGTGTGTGTGTGTATGATGCACAGTATACAGCATACTATGTATATATATATATATATATATATATATATATACAGTATACAGACATATATGTATGTCTGTAATGTCTGTGTACCGAATCTGTCTATCTACTTATTTCATCTATATACTGTATTCATATGTCTAAATCAGGGGTGCTCAATCCTGGTCCTCGAGAGTCCCTATCCTGCATGTTTTAGATGTTTCCCTCTTCTAACACACCTGATTCAAATGATCAGGATGGTTATCAGGCTTCTATACAATTGCATATTCTATCTATCTATCTATCTATCTATCTATCTATCTATCTATCTATCTATCTATCTATCTATCTATCTATCTATCTATCTATCTATCTATACACTTATATATGTGTGTGTGTGTGTGTGTGTGTGTGTGTGTATGTCTGAAAATAGTACACACACACACATGTCTGAAAATAGAGAAAAATATCAAATGTCAACACTGTTTCAGGTCTAATAACATCTTTATTAATAATACAAAATTACATCAAAACCAGGTGATCTACTTTTTTGATCTACTTGCAGACTGGGAAGCATAAATATGTGAAGTATGCTCCTGATCTTTCTTGTTTTAATGGGTGTGTCTGAGGGTGTTTTCCTAATGTTCCAGCTCTTACAAAGATAAACAGACCCTCTACTGTCTTCAAATGTGTCTGTAAAAATATCATCTTCTGTGTGGAATTCATATCACAACTGTCACTTTATCATCATAAATTTGGTAATTTTATCTGCAGAAACCCACTAAAACGTGAAAACGTTGACACCTCCCACAACCAGTTTTGAGGAATTCAATAAAGTCAACAAAATGACAAAGTTATTGCATCAAAAATCACCTTTCCTCATGTTCATAAACAATCTAAGTACAAATCATTTCTTTAAATGTGAACAAATGAGATGCTGATTTGTTTGAAAATAATTTATACTGACAACAAACAGAATTTAACTTAACTTCAACATGTCTGACTATAGAAATATACCTGCAAATCTTTGATGTGACTCATTATTGCCTTATATTTAAACAGTGTGTGAATTAGTTTCAACTACTGTTTGTGTCACTTTGCTGCATGGGTAAAACAAAAACAATGTCAGTTAAATGGATTAGAATTTAAATAGTTTGATTACATCAACAATCAATTGTTTTGCGTCTCTTTACAGCCAGTTTGAGTTTAAGATTTTAAAAAATGGCGGAATGTAAATCCTGACTGTTTACTGCCCTCTGGTGGTGACAGTGAGAAAAAGAAAGATTTTACAGGAAGATGATTAAATTCAAGTGGAAATAAAATGTATTGAAGAATGTTAGAACAATATTCCACAAGCTAGAAGCCAGTGATGTTGTCAGTTGTTGAATACACAATCTGACCCATCTGAGCCCCTGAAGCTTGTAACTCCTTCAGAGGAGTCATATGTGTCTTGGTGGCCTCCCTCATTCTTCTATTTCTTAGAGGGAGTATTTGTACAATTACTTACATCTTATATTTTTGTTTAATTGACATTGCTTTGTAGAAACGTGTTCACTTTGACCTTAAAGAGAGTCTCGAGTCTATTCTCTGTAAATTTTTGTTCAAAAAGCCCATTTGATTGACCACGATTCAGTGGTGACAAGCAATGAAAGGGAAACATCCTTACAAAAGTTTTTGTGTTCATCTGGAAGTTCATATCAGGTAGAAATGTATTTAGAATATAAAATGATGCATTTCACAACAAAAATATAATCATTTTATGCAGTCATGCATGAACATAAAACACTGAATGTGTATGTAACATGAACAAAAGAGGATTGAACTTAAAAGGAAATTTTGAGCTAGTAGAATCAAAAAATGCAAATACATCCAAAAAGCCAAATTAAATTGACTATAGTTGAATATTATAAAGCAATGAAAGTGAATGAAATTACTTTTTTTGAAAAGCAAAAATAACATAGTCAGATTCCTTGCATGTGTTCACTAACTTGGCAAATAAAGCTCAGTCTGATTGTGGTTTTAAATTTCCTATCGGCCCGTGAACGCAGCACGCCTCTCCGTGTGTCGTCACTCGAAAGCAGGAAGTGTGCAGCTTGTTGTGAGTTGTCTCGGTGGCTCCAGTTCTTCTTCCTAGTGGTTCTAATGGCGGGCTCCGCGGGTCCGGGTCGGTCCGGTCCAGGACTCTGGTCCTCGGCTCTGCTCCTGCTGGTGCTGGCGGCTCTGTGGGGTCCGGTGGTGTCGGTGTCAGAACCGGGGAAGTGGATCGTTACCATCGACAGCGTGAGTTAGTGCGTGTGGCGGCGGACTGACAGGCTGGACGGCGTGTTGTGGCTGTTAGCTGTTAGCTGGACGAGTTTAGCGGCTGTCAGAGAGAAGTGAAGCTGATAAAATGTGGTTTTTCAGGCTCAGCGGACCTAAAACTCTGCTAATGTGGCGCAAACCGAGCTGCGTCAGAAAGCAGCAGCGTTAGCGACTGTTAGCTGAGTAGAGGAGTGAAGCAGAGGAAAAGGAGCAGGTTTAAAGTCTGTAGTTAAAATAAGAGACAAGTTGTTAACATGTGGACATGTGTCGGGATGCTTGAACATGTTCCTGATGTGTAAAGTTGTTGTAGTTCATCACAGTGCACTGTTAAACCTGCAGGTAAATGAAAACTATCTTAATAAAATGCCATCATGAAGTCTTATAATTCTCTCTACATGTTGAGATTAAAAACAGTTAAATTAAGATCTTTACTTGACAGGAAAGTACGTAAAAGTGAAAGTCTTGCTTTAGAAATCCCTTTAAGTAAAAGTGTAGTAAACTATTCAATTCAATTTTATTTATATGGTTCAAATTCACAATATATGCCATCTCACAGTGCTTTACATGGTAAGGTACAACCCTTACGAATTATACACAGAACAGAAAACAAACACTGGATTCCCTCTGAGCAAGCAGTCAGCAATGGTAGGAAGGAACCAAAAACCCCCTAGGATAGGGAGTGGGGAAAAAGCTTCTGACAGAACCAGGCTCAGGGAAGGTGGCCATCTGCCTCGACCAGTTGGGGTCGGAGTGGGGATGAGGGGGGAGGGAGTAGCAGGAGAGGTTGGAGTGTGGATGGCAGGACAGCAGGTGAAGGAGCTGCTAACTGAAGGCTCTGCCTCCCATTCTACTTCTGGAGACTCTTGAACCACAAGTAAACCTGCAGTCTGAGAGAGAAGGGCTCTGTTGGGATGATATGGTACAATGAGGTTTTTAAGATATGATGGAGCTTGGTAAATTATATCCTGGATTTTACAGGGAGCTGATGAAGAGAAGCTAATACAGGAGAAACCTGATCTCTGTCACTGGTTCCTGTCAGAAGTCTGGCTGCAGCATTTTGGATCAGCTAGAGGTTTTTAATGGAGTTATCGGGACATCCTGATAATATGGAATTACAGTAGTCCAGCCTAGAAGTTACACATGCATGGAGTAGTTAGCATCATTCTGGGACTAGATGTTCCTGATTTTGACAACATTACGTAGATGAAAGGATGCCGTCCTACAGACTTGTTTTATATGTAACTTGAACGACACATCCTTTTTCTTTTTTTTTTTTACAGTAGAACTGGAGGCTAAGGTAATGCCATCTAGAGTAACTATCTGGTTAGACAGTGTGTTTCTGAGGTGTTTAAGACCAAATACAATAACTTCAGTTTTATCTGAATTTAAATGAAGAAAGTTACAGGTCATCCAGGCCTTTATGTCCTTCAGACATGCCTGGAGTTTGACCAACTGATTGGTTTCATTTGACTTCATAGATTAATATAACTGTGTGTCATCGGCATGACAATGGAAATGTATGCAGTACTTCCTAATAATATCGTCATGTACAAAGTAAATAGTATTGTTCCTGACACAGAGCCCTGTGCAATAACACTTAAATGATTTACTGTTGTATCACTTTCCAATAGCAGCGTTATGTTTACGTCGGACAGTCAAGTGTTACTTCTTCTCAAAAAAACAATTACTGTAAAATGTTGAAAATTCAGGCCCAGAAGTAGGAACTCAATGCATCAAAAGTGAATCTACCTGTGATATTGTAGCACACAAGTTAGAAAAGTTGAGTTGAGAAAATCAGAACTTCACTTTTGGACCTATGGGCTGTGTTTATGACTGCATCATGGCTCCATCTGTAAAGGATTGAACAGAGGAACTAAAATATCTGACTGTGACACTTCACAAAGATGGAATGGATTTGGAAAGATTGGCTAAAAATCAGTTGAAGCAGCAGTAATCAGAGGGTATAGAAGGAGCCATAGTATCACTAATCAGGGCTGCAGCCATCATCCTCCTAAAATGACTACAGACAATGAACTACTTTCACAATTTAGTTCTGAAAACTAGACTGGCAAGTTCTTCAGACTTGGCACAAGACCTATCAATGGACATCGGAGTTTCTGTGACAGCTCAGATAGTGTGAAGGTCAACTCATAACGAAACCTTTATGGGCGATATCCAAGAAAAAAACTTTTATTGCACTTCTGCAAAAAACTGCACAATGAAAATCATGTTAAGGACATGAAAAAAGCCTAATGAATGTTGGGAGAACATTCTTTAGTCAGATAAGACCGAAATATATTTGTTGGGCTCAAACCCCAACAAGACACGAAAACAACCACAAAAAGATGCAAAATTCCTGCAAATTTATGCCGAGTGATCATAAAACGATGAAAATGAACTTAAAAAGACAAAAAATGACCACAGAGTGGCAAAGCAACCACACCTTTAGACACCTGATGAATGTTGGAGAACATTGTTTAGTCAAATGATGGTAAATTTCTTGGGCTCAGATGGATTCCAGCATGTTTAGTTTGAACCTGGCCAGGACTACCACAGTGAATGCATAGTCCTGACAGTGAAGCATGGAGGTGGGAGTGTGGTGATATGGGGCTGCATGTGAGAAAAAGGTGTTGACAACTTTTATAGATGCACCATGAATATCTGTGGATAAACCAGAACACTAAAGAATGGCAGAACGTTGTATCCTCTAAGCTGAGGATATATCAAAGACTATGAACACTGGACTAACTTCTGGTGTAGAGTTCCTCCTGCAGTGCCTTATATATAATATAGGAGATTTAAACTGTTTGTTTTTAAGTTGACATAAGAGCAAATACCAAACTGTTCAACTAGGAAGTAATCTGATTACTTTGAGATGATACATTTTGAATCATTTGATATTTAAGTGATATTGCACAGTTCTGTAGGTGAAAGGTTCTTGAATTTCTGTTGTGAACTGCCCTTTTTGTAAGCTAAATACTACTATGGAAGATAATATCTTTATAGAATCCTGTAATTATCTCACATGTTGATAATACTTTTGGTTTGTGACATCAAGCACATTATTTATGGTGGGATGACACCAAATTAGTCAATTGATTAACCAGCAGGCATCATTTTCCTCTATCGCTGATCCCCAGACTAAAACTCTGATAAAAGTCTCTTCCTGGATTCGGGTTAAAAACTCTTTCTCTTTGAGCAGGAAGCTCCGCTCTTGCTTCACTTCTCGTCCTTCTGTGTTTGCCTTCAGGGGTGATTCATGTGCAAACAAGTCATTAAGAACCAGTGAGGATGAGATTTAATAAGGAAACGCTGCTTATCTTGAACAAACTGTGTGAGGGCTCCAGGAGACCTCAACCAGGCTACTGACAATTTCCTGATATCAGTTGCAATGTTTCCTGTTGCTTCTTCTGTAGTCGCTTCTTGTATTTCCTGGACAGAGTTTCTGTCTGAAAAGCTTGAACCTGATACGAAATCAGATATTGAAGATACACGAGAATGTGTTGTTGTGCTGGACGTCTCCTCACTGGAAAACACAGCATGTTGATATTATTGAGTGCCTAGAAAGAGTTTAAACTGGGGCATGCAGTGTGGAGGGAGGTCTGTGGTTTCAGGGTTGCTAGGTAAAATATCAACAACAATATGTACAACATAAAGAGACTCAAAGTAGGTCAGGAAAAAGAAATCCGTTGGGTTCAAAGGTAAAAAGTTCCCCCATGAAGTCCCATAATACAATAATACCCCAAATAAGTAATTAAAAATAATAATCTGACCAAAAATTCACTTGTAATTATAATTTATCAAACTACACCAACTTATGGTTCCAACTTATGTGTGTAGTTACTTGAAATGTCCATGTGCGCAATAATGACATACAATATGTAAAACTATATAAAACTTGTCATGACGGAAAAATATCTTTGAACTCAGTAAACGGACTAGCCTTTTACAGTAAAATTCAAAATAGCCCCACTATGTATGAAGATTTTAAATAATGTTCTGAACAGTCAGTGTGTCTCCTGCATTAACCATCAATCACTGATTAATTGTAGAAGTTTACTAAGTGCAAAGGCCGAGTTCCCATGTACTGATGCAGCTATTTTTGATCGATTTTGATGGCTACGGAAACTCTACATCAGTTCACGTGGGCTTGTTGTCTGGTCAGAATCCATTAACTGTCATTAACCACCACATAAGTCTCTGTCATGGTGGCCCTTTGCTAGCTAAACTCTCCGCAGTGCTCTCAGCCACATGAACACTGTAAACCCACCCCAGTCGCAGCAATCAAAATACAAACACAGCAAATAAATATCAGTCACAAAACTTCTTATTTTACTTATTTTCTACTAATTTTCCCATAATTCTTAGCACTTGGATACACAAAACTTCCAGTAGTTTGAGCAGTTAGCTGATTATTTATTGGTTGACTGTCAGGAAGTTTTTTGAAATTTGCCTATTAGGGATGCTGATCTTCTGCCTTATTGGCCAGTACGTTTTTAAATTTGTGTAGCAGAACTTTGCTTTTTAATTCAGTCAAAGGTAGACCTGGACATGTTTGGTGGTGGTGGGGGGAGATATGGTATTGTGATCACATTTTTACCACGAGGTACCATAAAGGTGTGAATTTATCAAACCACTGATACGAGTGTTTAGACTGATCAGATGTGCTGCAAAATGTAGAATGTGTGGCTGTTAAATATTTAGTTAAATAGGCAGTGGGGCCACATTCTGCGCGTCTGAACCACGTAGAAAGTTTCAGTCTGCTCGAATTAAGTAAATTGAAATGACCTTGTTTATCCTAAATTGCTGTCTTGGTGATTTGCCAGTTGCATTTTTCCAAATTGGCGTCTGACATTGGTTAGCTGTCCAGCTGTAGTAAAACGTTTGTTCATTCTTTGTGACGGTAACAAAAGCTGAAGTCGCAGCTCAGTTCAGAGACTGAAACAAATCAGGGAGAGAATACGGGTGAAGTAAATTATTTACCCAAACAAACCGTATAATGTGTGGAAATCAGTGTGTCAGTAGTATAAAGTGTGTGACTGTGTCGTCATGTAGTACAGATTAAACAGAAAAGCCTCATGATAACCCTCCATGTACCTGCAAGACACAACCAAAAGAACAAACAAGGAACACCTGGGTTTCCATCCAAATATTTCGGATTTTTTTTTACACAAATATTCAAGAAATCTGCAGATTAATCTTTCAGATTTTTCACTAGTCCTGTACAAATATTAAGTTGTTTCACTGAGATTAGCTGTTAGGTGGCCTTGATTGTTCTGTTACTTGCAAAATAAGAGAGCACAATGAAATGATGACAAGAGCATGGAAACTCAAAGGAAACAAAAAAGAAAACAAACCATGAATTTATTAAAACTCTGTGATGAAGACAAAGAATCACTCGCACTTTATCTGCGGAGCATTTTTTATTTAAATAAGACTTATTACAAAATGCTTCAAGTAACATGTAGTAAAAGAAACTAAAAACAAATGCTTAATTAAATAGATGTTCTAAATGAAAAGCTGAATAAAAACAGGGACTGACAAACTAAGGAAATATTACTATAAGAATGGAAGACTATGGATGGAAACTAAAGGCGAGGTTTAGCTGTTGCTCAGTAAAAGTCACCTGATGAATTCTGATTATGTGTTTGTTTCTTTCAGGAAACTCTGAAGAAGCAGAACTATTTCTACTTCACCAAAACTCTGTTCAACAAAAGCTTCATCCACCTCAAACGTGAGCAGATTTCTTCTGAAAAGTCTGAGAGCTTTTTGTGTTTTACTGCGAGTCAGATGAGAAGTTCAGTTTTTGTCCTTCTTACAACACAAACACTGGAGTCCAAACTTCTGTTCTGACTCTGATGAACTGAAACTCTTAATTCTGTCTTTGTGAAGCTGCAGTTTGTTGATCAGGTTTGTTTTTGTGCAGCTTTGGGAGAAAAATGTCCTTCTCCGGTGAGCCTGAACATCTCCTGGTATCTGAGGAACTCGCACTGCTACGACGAAGTCTTCGGCCTCAACGTAAGATGCTGTAAAATAAAAATCAGGGCTCCACGTGTTATAGATATTTAACTGTTTACATTTTCACATTAAACACAGCCTGCAGTTCAGAATAAGTTTGAGTTTTTTACAAGATCTGGTCAGAGCAGATGGTATATTTTTGGCAAATTCTTGAAGTAAACAGGTAAAATTAAGGGATTAAAAAAAAAAAATCACCATTTTAAGGTCAGATTTGTGAATGTTCCAAACAAATCCGTACATCAGTCACAATACATTCAAGTACCTTTGGAAAGTTGAAAAGCTGATGGTTTTTTCAGTTTTTACAGTTTCTTTACTGAAGCTAAAAAAAAAAAATTGCATCAACATATCCAACATGTTTCCAGGTGTCCACAGGTTGTTACCAACACTGGACAAAATGTGGAGGCTCCACATGCTCCAGACATGTAACAGTTTCCATGTTTGAAATGTCTTCCATACCTGTCCACTCTGTGCTCTGTGTAAACACTGCCTGCAGTTCAACTAGAAACTCTGAACTTTTGTCAGGTCACTGTTGGTCACAGCTGAGCCCAGCATGACTTGTCAGTTTCACTAAGTAGCACAGAGTTTTGGAGTTTTTTACAGAATGTGACGCAAATGCTTTATTTTAGGTGGATTTTTGAGTGAGACATGTAAAGTTAATGATTTTAGGGATCCTTTCGTGTCAGTTCAGGCAGAATTCAGGAAATATGTGGCGGTATTGTCTCCGATTTTGTTCAATCTTCATAAATGTGTTAATTCGAGACAAAAACTAAGTTTTATTCAAGATTTTTTTCCAGAAATGTGTGAATTTCACATTTTTTCACACCTGATATTATAAACATACACCAATCAGCCACAGCATCCTGACCACTGACAGGTGAAGTGAATAACATTGATCATATTGGTACTATGTGGTGTTCTGATGGAAAACCTTGGATTTTAACATCCATGTTGATGAGACTTAGACACCCAAATAAACATTGTCCCACAACAAGCACACTCCCTCATATAAATGGAAATCCCAAATGTCACTGGCCTACCCCCACAGGAAAATTCACACCACCACATGGAAACAACATCAACCAATCAGAAACATGACAATGTTCCTCCTAGACAGAAGGTCAAATCAAACCTTCACACATATACACAGGAGGTTTGTGTCAGATCAAACCTCCTGTTGATTTGGAGGTCAAATCAAATGGCAGATGGAAAGCCCAAATGTCACTGGCAACAGCATCAACCAATCAGGAACATGTTGAGGAACATGACAATGGCCCAACATGTTGATTTGACCTCCAAACTTCCTACAGCCCATTCTGATCAAGCATCAACAGGATGCAGTGGAACAAGTTTGATTGACAGAGGCTCCACTGCACAAGCCAGAGTACCCAAAGGATCCAGTGGCAACGTCCTGGTTCCAGACCCCATAGGACACCCTGAGAGGTCCTCTGGTCCATGCTCAATGGTTCAGACCCCATAAGGGGACCAGCAATATTAGGCAGGTGGTCATAATGTTATGTCTGATTGGTGTGTATATGTGTGTGTGTGTGTGTGTATATATATATATATATATATATATATATATATATAACATAACTCCTAGTGAACCTACCAATGAGTGCACATCATCATTTAGTCAAAATACCACAAAACTGGAACCTTGTCTTGTCAAACTCTCTACACATCAGATTCTACTGATGTTAGAGCCTTTAAAAGTTGGTGAAATGTCGACCAAAGTCTGTATTTTTTAGTAGAAAATATGGATCCATCCATATATATGTACACACTTACAGGAACTTTGGAGACACAATACTAGCCTGATTGAAAATTCTATGCTTCTTTATTTATATATATATATATATATATATACATACATAATATTAACTAAACATGTTTTGACTTCAGTTAGTGGAAAAGAAGTCGGACACATAGGACTTGATTGCAGGTGCTGTTCCAGACCATTTATTATTATTCTGTTGTTTTATTAATAGAAACATTTTTCAAAATAGGATCTTATTCGCTCTTCTGTGCCACTTTCAAGTCTTTTTATTAGTTTTATTAAATTACATTGTTACGTATTCATAATTTCACTTAGATATTAATAATCAATGTGTTTTTTCAATTAACTTATTTTTAGTTTTTATTATACAACTATTTTTCTGTTTATATTATTCAAATCATTTTATTTATTTATGTATGAGTCATTTCACATTTTTATTTACCTTTTAATTTATTTAATACACAGATATTCTTTTTTTAAATGTATAAATGGGTTTAATTGAATTTTTGTTTAACTTTTCTTTTGCATACTTTATTTATTGTCTGTGTGTGTGTGTGTGTGTGTGTATATATACACTGTGTGCACAATTATTAGGCAAGTGAGTATTTTGACCACATTGTCCTTTTTATGTATATTTTCAAACTCCAACCTGTATAAACTTGAATGGCTATTGGAGTTAAGCATACCAGGTGATGTGCATTTGTGTTTTGAGAGAGGGTGTAGCCTAAGGACATCAACACCCTATATCAGGTGTGCATAATTATTAGGCAGCTTCTTTTTCCTGGGAAAAATGGGCCAAAAAAGAGATCTAACAGACTCAGAAAAGTCTAAAATTGTAAAAAGTCTTTCAGAGGGATGCAGCACTCTTGAAATTGCCAAGCTATTGAGGCGTGATCACAGAACCATCAAACGTTTTGTGACAAATGCTCAACAGGGTCGCAAGAAACGTGTTGAGAGAAAAAGACGCAAGTTAACTGCCAAAGACTTGAGAAGAATTAAACGTGCAGCTACCAGGAACCCGTCATCCTCCAGTGCTGTCATATTCCAGAACTGCGACCTACCTGGAGTGTCCAGAAGTACAAGGTGTTCAGTACTCAGAGACATGGCCAAGGTAAGAAAGGCTGAAACTCGACCACCACTGAACAAGACACATAAGCTGAAACGTCAAGACTGGGCCAAGAAATATCTGAAGTCAGATTTTTCAAAGGTTTTATGGACTGATGAGATGAGAGTGACTCTTGATGGACCAGATGGATGGGCCCGTGGCTGGATCAGTAATGGGCACAGAGCTCCACTCTGACTCCGACGCCAGCAAAGTGGAGGTGGGGTACTGGTATGGGCTGGTATTATTAAAGATGAGTTAGTTGGACCGTTTCGGGTTGAGGATGGACTAAAACTCAACTCCCAATCCTACTGCCAGTTTCTAGAAGAAACTTTCTTCAAGCAATGGTACAGGAAAAAGTCTGCATCATTCAAGAAGACCATGATTTTTATGCAGGACAACGCTCCATCTCATGCATCCAAATACTCCACTGCGTGGCTAGCCAGTAAAGGCCTTAAAGATGAAAGAATAATGACATGGCCCCCTTCCTCACCTGACCTAAACCCTATTGAGAACCTGTGGGCCCTTATTAAACAAGAGATTTACAGTGGAAGAAAACAGTACACCTCTCTGAACAGTGTCTGGGAGGCTGTGGTTGCTGCTGCACAAAAAGTTGATCGTCAACAGATCAAGAAACTGACGGACTCCATGGATGGAAGGCTGTTGAGTGTTATTGAAAAGAAGGGTGGCAATATTGGTCAC
This sequence comes from Dascyllus trimaculatus, assembly GCA_024666655.1. NCBI lineage: Eukaryota > Metazoa > Chordata > Actinopteri > Pomacentridae > Dascyllus > Dascyllus trimaculatus. The sequence goes on from CM045453.1 coordinate 7,150,437, forward strand.
TGATTATTTTTTTGGAAATGTCAGAAATGTTTATTTGTCAATTTTGAGTTTGTTGTTGTGTATTATGATCACTTTAACAGATAAAAATAAGCAACTGAGATGGGAATATCTTTGTTTTTCATTGAGTTGCATAATATTTCTGCACACTAATAGTTACCTAATATTTGTGCACACACAGATGTTCTCCTAAGATAGCCAAAACCTCACTTTTACTTCCTTGATTATTCAGGTTTGAGGTTTATCCACATTTTGGATTGATTGATAGCACTGTTGCTGTTTAATAATAAAATACATCCTCAAAAATACAACTTGCCTAATAATTGTGCACGCAGTGTATATGTATATATGTATATACCTGTCATTTATATGCTTTGTAGTTTATTTATGAATACATAGTTTTAATTAATTTATTTTATTTTATGCTTTTCTTTAGTTTATGTATTGAAAAATAAAGATTGTGTGCAGTTTGAGCGTTGAACCTCTGTGTTGTTTGTCTCCAGCCTCAGCGGGTTGGAAGCTACTTCAGGTCGACAGAGGTGAAACCTGGAGGAGGAAGTGGTTTCTTTGTCTTCCACCAGTATCCTGCCGTTGTCTGCCATGAACACGTGGAACCCCACATAGTACGAAAACACACACAAACAAACAAAACACAACGAATCCTATTTTATTCAAGTGTATTAAAGTGTTTGTTTCATGTCTCAGTTCAACCTGGACACCTTTGACGCGAAAACTCGGCTGATAGAACTGCCACAGCAGGAGGAGGAGGAACAGCAGCAGCCACCACAGCAGCCACCGCAGCAGCAGGTGAACAACGTTTCACATTCAATCCTAGTGAAGCTAAATTAATTTGATATCTAAACCAGATCAGGATAATAAACGTGCCAAGCTGTTCTAAACACTGAACACTTTTAAGTGTGCATAACGTTTCAGTTTTCTATTAGCACTTTAGTCAGTCTTAATTATGTTGTTTGTATCAGTTTGTCTCTTTTAGTTTCCTGCCACTTAATAAAACTTGACCTTTGATGTTTCAATGTTTTCTTCACTGGAGTTGCATGACTTTTTGCTGTTATGCACCTTAACTTTGTGAATGTATTTTCTTGCATAAAGAATCGCATATTTACACATTTTTTCCACATTATTATTGCTTCTAATAATAATTGCACAATCTTCCTTTTATTTAAGAAAATAGGTTCTTCACAGGTGGCTGTCTTAATAGTCGGCCTATGGGTTCTTGAATTCCCTTAAAAAGACAAATGTTGAAATTTCTGTAATCTTGAATGAACTAGAAGAGTTGCCTGGTTGTTTCTGAGACATTTGGAAAGATTTTATTATTCTAATCTTTTAAATATAGCAGCTGTCCTTCGTGTATCTGCACCTTTTTTTAAACAAATTTACTCTGAAAACAAATGTATAGAATAGAATAGAGTAGAAATACTTCATTTATCCCCAAGGGGATGTTCTGTTGTGACAGTAGCAAGCAGAAAGAGTAAAGTGGCCACCACCACAATACAAATGAATAAGCAGAAATATCTGGTAAATGAATGGAAAAAAATATACTAAAGTACAAAATAAACAATAAAGTGTCAAATGCACAAATATACTATAGTGAAAATATATAATATATAGTTAAAAATCAATAGAAGGTGTTAAATGAAAAATAAATCTTATTCAAAACGCAAACTGAAGAAACTGGCTGATTTTAAAAAATTGTTTTGTGCTTTAATTTAATTATATTCTCCACATTTTTACTGAGATATAAAGTGACTGTGCACCACACACATACCTGCAGAGCCTAACTTAAAGTATTTGTTTGTATTTTTATATTATTCATATCATTTTCTTTGTTAATGTAATAATGTTTTTGTTAATTATTTTTATTTAACCTTTCATTTATATATTAATCGAATATTTCAGTATTTATATATACATTTTCTATTGATTTATTTATATATAAATATATATAATTTTTTATTTAACTGTGGAGTTTGTGTTTTTGTAGATATATTTTAAACTTTTCGTTTTTCTGTGAATATATATCAGTTCTCCCCCTGCAGTGAGCATCTTTGTTAGCTGTGCAAATTAAAGGCTTCATTGTCGTATGCAGCAAGAACTTACGTTAACTAAGCCAGAACATTAACTAAGTTATCAGTGCAGTTATAATCTTTATTCTGTGTCTCTTCTTAATGCTGTGGTTAACTTATTTACAGAATACATTCATTCAGATGCACACTCTCACATCTGCTCACACATACTAAAACGACACATATAAAACTAGAAGAACACTGTATTAATTTACTGTATTTAAATCTTAATTTTACAGGTGAAAACACAAACATGAGGAGCAGACAGAGTTCCAGAGCTGTAGAGTGCACAGCTGCTGCATCTACACTGTAATCTGAAGCATAGTTTAACTCATGTCAGAGGTGAAATCCAGAAAATCCAGTTTCAGGTGTTATTGCAGGTATTTTTGGAGTCTGGACGATGACAGACACACATTCTGGTTTTTCCAGTATTAAAGTATTCACCTGCAGTTTTAAATAGACTTCATGGACTATGCACACCACTGTATGTATCACCATTAACTCTGTAAATCTGCTGTTTGTGTTTCAGACAATCACAGATAAAACTTCAGGGAGGAACAAGAGAGACACGGAGCTTCCAAAACCAAAGGTGTGAACATAGAAAAAACGCATGTCGTTTCTCTGAACCCGGCAACAAGCACAGCTATGTGGTTGTGATTCAGTTTATTCCCATGTTTAGCTATGACGACTGCTTTGTCCTTTAGTCTTTGTAAACAAAAATCTGACTTATTTCAATACTGGAGACATGTTTTGGCTTTGTTAGTGGGAGACAACCAGCACATGCACAACCAATGACTTCATGACAGGAAGATCAGATTTATGAACAGAAACACTTTTAACAGTAGGATCTTATTTAGTCTTCTCTGCTATTTAGAAATCTTTTTTTTAAAAAATCAATTAAGGTATTTTTTATTTATAATTTCAATTAGATATTCATAATATATGTATTTTCTCTTGTATAGATGCTTTTGTATTTATTTGTGATATTCATTTTGTTTATGTATAAATCGTTTTAGTTTTGTAATTAAATTTATTTACTGTTAATATTTATGAATTAATTTTTAAATTTTTTTTAATTCACTTCTTTGTTTATTTCTGTATGTGTATATATATATGTGTGTGTGTAAATATATATATGTACACACATATATATATATATATATATATATATATATATATATATACATATATAGTAAATTATATATATATATAGTAAATTATATATGAATAAATAGCTTATTTTATGCTTATTTTTTACATATTGTGTAGATAATTATTTTTTAGTAGACATTTTACTATTTAATTTATGTATAATAGTATTTGTTTAATATTTATTTAACTTATTTTTTGCTTATTTCTTTATTGTATTTATTTGTTTCTGTTATCCATTTTCTGTGTAGCTTATATACAATTAACTTTTATTTATTATTTTTTATTTTATACTTATTTTTAGTTCATGTACTGTGTAGATATATATATATATATATATTTCCATTGATTTTAGGTGTTATATTGTGATTTTGTTGCTTTCTGTCTGGCAGACTACTGCAGGAGAGAAGAAAACCTCTTCAGCAGACACTAAAGAAGCTGCCGTCACTGCTGAAAAGGTCAGTCAGATTAAGTCAGCCTGCTGTTTACTGAAAGAGGCCAGGAACTTTGAATCCAGCTTTCCATGTGCAGCTCCTACAAAAAGTATTCACCCCCATTGGAAATTGTCCTGTTTTAATTGCTTGCCAACATTAAATCATGGTCAATTTAACTTGGCTTTTTTGAAAAGAATTATTAAATGTCAAAATGTAAACAGAAAATGTCCAAGTCACTGAACATCACTTGGAGTTCAGTTAAATCCATCATTAAGAAACAGAAGAAACATGGCACATGTCTAAATCTGGTTAGAGCAGGTCGTCCTCAAAAACTGAGTGACCGAGTAAATAAGATAAAAATAAAATTGAATTGAATTGAAAGAGACGAGAGAGGGAGGCCACCAAGACACCTATGACTCCTCTGAAGGAGTTACAAGCTTCAGCAGCTGAGATGGGAGAGACTGTTCATACAACAACTGTTGTCTGTTCTTCACCAGTCAAAGCTTTATGGAGACAAAGAAAAAGACTCTGTTGGAGAAAGTCCATGTTAAATCTGGACTAGAGTTCAGCAGAAGACATGAGGGAGACTCTGAAGTCAACTGGAAGAAGGATCTTTGGAGTGATAAGAGCTTTTTGTAGTTCAGACTAGATGTTATGTTTGGTGGACACCAAACACTTCACATTATCACAAACACACCATCCCCACTGTGAAGCATGGTGGTGGCAGCATAATGATGTGAATGAAGCATGGTAGTGGCAGTATCATGATGTGGAGATGCTTCTTATGGAGGCCAAGACCTCAAACATCAATGCAACTGAGAATTTGTGTCTGGACTTGAAAGGTGCTGTTCACTCATGATCCCTGTGGAACCTTCACAGACTTTGAGTAGTTTTACAAAGAAGAGTGAGGTAAAACTGCAGGGTTTTTATCTTTTTATGCAAATTATTTTCAGCAAAGTCAAATTAAATTGACCATGATGCAATATTGAAAGTAATAAAATGGGAAAACCTCCATGGGTGAGTGAGTACTTTGTATTGGCACTGTCTGTTGCGTCATCTGGTTTCATCTGTTTTTGTTGTTGCTCAGGTGGCTGGTCATCCTCACTTCGATGCAGTGGCTAAGAGCTGGGAGGATGGACCCTACATGTTCATCCTCAACATCAGAGAGATCAGAGACAAGAGCCGAGCGTCTGACAACACTAATGATCCATGGAGTCTACAGCGTTAGTATACACTCTGTCACACAAATACACACATTAGCACTTAATTTGACTGACTCAGACTGAACTAACATACTTGATCAAAACACATTTACAAAATTACACTGAAAAGAACTGAGCAGCTTCAAAATGTTTTGACAGTTTACTGTATTAAGAGAATAAGCATCAAAGTTAATTCTGCCGACTGTGGTTGTGCACTGTGCAGCTCAACGAGACATGTTAGGATGTAACCCGATCAGCCACAACATTAAAACCAATGACTGGTGAAGGGAATCACATTGATTATTAACAGTCAGTTCTTTAAAGTTGGGAGCAGGAAAAATGTCACTTCCAGCTTTAAGTATTTTGTGGCTAGCACTAGGGACGCTAATGATTAGTTGTAAATTGGTTAATTTCTGCCAACAACTTAACAGATTCAAAATATATTAACCGATATAGCAAAACAAGGGACTTGCATGTCATAAAATGCATTGTGGATTAGCAGTACTACCTAAGGTACTACCTACCTTACTGTTTAATGGGATGGAAAACTGAAGTTAGTTCTGTGTTGATGAAAAATCAATGTGGGAGCCAGCAATGGGCACCGTGAAAAAGACTTCTGCGTCAATTAATGACATGTTCACATATTCAAGACAAACTGAAGTTGACCAGAATTAATTAGTTATTTATATACAACAGTGCTGATTATCGGCAAAGAAAATTGTTTAAAAAATTGCATCCCTAATTCAGAACCAACAGCCAAGTGGTTGTGATGAGTCTGTAGTTTGAATTTATCTCCAGATTTTGTGTCTCTCTCCGCTGCCACCATGAAATAAATAATACGGAAAAATGGCCAAAAGCCAATAAATACGTAACAATGCTGTGTTCCAAAAAAATTGCAATTGACTGCATTAGTGGGGGCAATTACTATTTAGAATATGTATTTTGCTGTTTAATAGGATGGAAGACAGCAGCTCATTTGTTGCGGTTAATACTGTTGGCAAACAGAGAGCATTGTTGGGTTTTAGCAAGCAATGGGCACCATGACAAAGACTTCTTTGGTGGTTAATGACTTCCGACTGGAGCTCGTGCAAACAAAATGAGACAAAGTCTACTCAGACAGCATATATAGCGGTAAATGTCACATATCCGCAATTTTTAAATAGCATAATCTGCATAGAGAATAATATTCACTAGATTTCATTTATTTTTAGTCATTCCTTGAATATTGACAATCAGTGAAACCAGAGACGGGGTCATGGATGCCCATGAAGGCTGAACCATGTGGTCCAATCCCACAGAAGAGCTACTGTAACACAAACTGCACAGAAACCTTAATGATAATGTAAAATAATGTGATTTTGTTAAATGTCCACAGTTCATATCGGCATGAATGAGGAGACTCATGACTACATATCAGCCTCTGAGTGGCCTCTGATGGTGGTAAGAAGACACACAGACATGAAGAAATAATTCTTAAAATATCACACATTCCTCAATCAGCTGTATAAAGGGAAGTCTGGAGTTTTTGTACATTTTAGTTTGCAAATTTGTCAAAGATGTTAGGTACTTTTCACTAAAAATGAGGAAATGATTTGTTATTAGTGTGTGAATATCTTTGTATATTTTTGTGTGCAGAGTTGTCAGATATTTCTGGTATTTTGTAATTATAATGAAGAAACTGGAATCTTTTCTTTACTCAAAACAGAACCTGAAAATTCACACTGCATTTATTTATTTCTTACAAATATCTGGTAAACTCTTTGTATATTTTGTTAGCATAGGCATCAAATACTTTAGGTGCTTTCCAATTATAATGGAGAAACTTTTATTCAAACAGAAGCAAAAATTTTACAACAGTCTTTGTAAAAAATCCGTATTTTATGCTAGAAAAATTTCGGGCAAATCAGAAATGTTCAAGGACATATTGTAAAACTTTACAAACATTATTTGAACTCTCATGTCTTTTGTTTGATTTTATTTTATTTGACGTTTGTGCTGTCTTTGTGCAGTTCTACATGGTGATGTGCATCGTATACGTTCTGCTGGCGGTTCTGTGGTTGGTTCTGTCGGCGTGTTACTGGAGGGATCTGCTCCGGATCCAGTTCTGGATTGGAGGCGTCATTTTCCTGGGAATGGTAGAGAAAGCTGTCTACTATGCCGAGTTCCAGAGCATCAGATACAACGGTTTGTCAGGTAGGTGACATCGGCGCCGCGCTGGAGCTTACTGCACTGACCGAGGCGATCGATTTACGCAATAATAACGGGTTGTAATGTGTCCTCCTGCAGTCCAGGGGGCGGTGGTGTTCGCTGAGGTGCTGTCTGCAGTGAAGAGGACTCTGGCCAGAGTGTTGGTGATCATCGCCAGTCTGGGATACGGCATTGTCAAGTGAGGATTTTCACATTTGTAGTTTTAATGTCTGTAATTTTTGTGATTGAACCTTTGTCTTTCTTTTTACGTCCACCTTTAGATCAGATACGTTAATGACAATTCCCACACAGGCAGCAGTTTTTACATTGTAACTGAAAAATCATTCAAATTATCAGACAACCATCCAACTTATCTCTTTACTTTTTAGCCACCAAATGTCCAAAACATGTAAAACAATGTAAATATCATAATTTCAAAATTCAGAAAGCCAGTGTCTGCTATCTTATAAAATGGGCACCATTTGAAAATTTTGGCGTGGCAAACGTTTTTACTAAGTGGCAGCCATTTTTCAAGATGGTGGACGTTGGGGTTAAAAATTTGGATTTTTAAAAAATTCTGTCTAATGGTTATGATATTAACATTGTTTCATAATTTTATTGACACATTAAAATTAGTCTCAGGCAACAGACAGCATCCATGTTAAAATATATCAAAATTTATTAATTCGGAGTCGTAAAATCAAATTTAAAATTAAATGAAGTTTAAATGTAAACTGTACAAAAGGGCATTTGTATAACATGATATTCCTTCTCTTGATGCTCTGTTGCTTTTTTTTAAGATTTCACTGTCCTTACTGATATTATATGGTCTTCTTTTAATGTGTTATTGTTGATTTTTAAATATAAACACTTTTACATTTAATGTTTTGTGAAGCACTTTTTTTTTTTTTACAATTATTTTTTATTGAACATTTTTGAACATATTTGTACAAAGCAGAGCATCAATCATATATATATACATACATATATATACAGGAAGAAGGGTGCAGAGGTATTAATATTGAGGGTCCTTTGGCCAGGCCATTGACAATAAGCCAGATCGCAGCCTTTGTGCAGAAGAGGGGTCCAAATAGTCCAAAAAAGGATCCCAAATCCTATAAAATTTATAAGGTTTATCCCGCAATAAAGTGGAGAAAGCCTCCATTGGTATAGTGGCAATGACAGTTTGCTGCCACTGACGTGGGGAGGGTGCTTCATCGGAGATCCATTGTACCATTATGCACTTTCGAGCGCAATGTAGCAGTATGTGCAATAGATCTTTCTTTGCGAATCGTACAGGCAGTTCGTCCTCAAGGCCAAGGAGACAGGCCCTTGCTCCCAAATTCAATTGACACTTAAATATAGCACAAAGCTTATCAATAATGGATGTCCAAAACTGCAGAATATGTGGGCAACTCCATAAACAATGGAAAAGGGTACCAACAGCAGAATGACATTTACTACACATTTCAGATATTGTAGAATACATTTTGTGCATCTTCTCGGGTGTTATGAAGAGCCTATGCAGAATTTTGAATTGTATTTCCCAAATAGAATTAGAAACAAGTGCTTTAAAAGGCCGGTTACACAGTTCATCCCAAGATTCAGCTGTGATAGCCCCTAAGTCCGTCTCCCACTGCCTTTTAACTCTGTCCACATTGTCAATTTTAAGTTCAGATAGAACATTGTAGACTGATTTAGAGAAGGATTTAAGTTTTGTAGTTTTCAGAATCAGGGATTCCATGGGGGAGACAGACAATTGTCCACCACATTCTTTTATTCTACCAAGGATGAAATGCTTAACCTGCATATACCTGAGAACATCTCCACTACCAACGCCATATTTGTCTCTCACTTGTTGAAATGACAAAACCGAACCTCCGTCAACCAAGTCACCAACAGTTTTAATCCCCCTGCGAAACCACTCCACAAATCCCGCATTAAGGCCAGGAATAAAATCAGGGTTTTGGTGAATAGGGGTGAGTAAAGAAAAATGATTTTTATAACCTTCCAAGGTTCTAACCTTATGCCAGATAGTTACCATGTTTTTTAACAGCAAGTTGTCCTTTGTAAGAATTGAGGACGTCGCAGGGGAACTGTAAAGCAAGTTCCACAATGGGATACCTTTTAAGGAAGCAGATTCTGCGCTTAAGTAGATTGACCTATGATCCGATCTGTACCATTCTAAAAGAAATCTGAACTGAGCAGACCAAAGGTAGAGTGGTAGTGACGGAGCTGCAAGCCCACCCATGTGTACAGGAAGACAGAGATAATTGTATCTTAGTCTGGGCCTTTTTCTGTTCCAAATAAATGAAACTATAAAGCCGTTCAACTTTGACAGAACTTTTTTTAGATAGAACAAGAGGCAACATCTGGAAGAGATATAGAAGGCGTGGTAGGATGTTCATTTTAACCAGGTGTAAACGACCCAAAAGGGATAGAGGGAGACTGCACCATCTGTCTAAATCCCGGCTAACAGCTTGAACAAGAGGAGTATAGTTAAGATTGTATAAATCCTTCAAGTTAGGGGATATCCTTATTCCTAAGTAAGTGAATCCGGTCGGGGACCAACGAAAAGGCCGAGAAATATTTGGGGAGGCTCTATGAGAACTAGAAAGAGGCATAGCCTCACTTTTAGAAAAATTTATTTTATAACCCGAAAAGGTTCCATATTGGGTAATTAATTTGATTAGTTTTGGAATAGACCTGGTTGGCGAATTCAAGAATATTAAGACGTCATCCGCATAAAGCGATATCTTATGCTGACAGTTATTTAAAACAAGACCTTCAATACAGGGGTCCATCCTGATAGCAACAGCTAAGGGTTCCATAGCTAGGGCAAATAACAAGGGACTTAAAGGGCATCCCTGCCTACTTCCACGCTCAATGCCGAAATTACTGGATTTATGGCCATTAGTGATCACTGCTGAGAGGAGTGAAGCATATAAGATTTGGATCCATTTGATGAATTCATCACCCAGACCAAACTTTTTGAGAGTAAAAAAGAGATAGGGCCATTCAAGCCGATCAAAGGCCTTCTCTGCGTCAAGAGAAATAACCAAGGCATCAGAATTGAACGAGGAAGAATGCTGAATAAGGTTAAGTAGACGTCTTACGTTGTGTGTAGAGTATCGGCCCCGGATGAAACCAGTTTGGTCAATGTTAATAATGCTAGGCAACACTGCCTCTAAGCGTGAGGCTAGAATCTTCGCTAGAATTTTCAAATCAATATTTAAAACAGAGATGGGTCTATAGGAGGAACACTCCTCTGGGGGTTTATCTTTCTTCAGAACCAATGAAATATTAGCCTCCATAAGGGAAGGAGGCATTGTGAAGCACTTTTTAATTCCAGTTTTAAAAGGTGCAACAGAAACAAAGCTTATTGTTATTGTTATAAATCTGGATTCGACATGCTGAATTCCATATATCTAGAGAGCAAAACCAAGCATACCGCTCTACACGGTAATGCTGTGTGGAAAAATATGGAATTAAATATTGAACATTTGGTGTTACTAACAACCTTTAGGTGGGCACACCGGCCAATATCATTGCTTCTAATGCAACATAAATGATTCTTCTGATAGGATAAGTTAAATCTTTTTTAATCCCACAGTGGGGAAATTTGCAGTGTTACAGCAGCAAAGGGGACAGTGCAAACATTTAAGAAATATCAGTAGAGAAAGTAGTTTATTCTTTATGTAGAACATTTGATTGTGTACAGAATTTTTAAGTGTATGTACGTTCAATAATGAATCCTTGTTTCCCCCACCAGGCCCAGGCTTGGTGCTTTGCTGCACAGAGTCGTCGGAGTCGGACTTCTTTACCTAATCTTCTCCATCGTGGAGGGAATTCTACGAGTCAACGCTGTAAGTCATAAATACAGCCGCTCTATGTGTGTTGGTGTGTTTGTGTGTCTGACCTGTTTCTCTCTGCAGGATCGAGGAGACAACACCAGCAGTAGGTTTTTGTGTGACATAGTTCTGGCCTTCACCGACTCCTGTGTTGTCTGGTGGATATCCTTTAACTCGTGTTCAAACAGGGAGAAAACCAAGTCAAAGTGGGGGAATGAGGCCTGACCTAAAATTTACTGACTTTATCTTCCAGTGTGCAAACTCCTGGGGTGTGTAGAGCAGTTCAGGAAAGTAAAAGTTACAGCGTGATTTAAGCCTAAGATTTGACTCAATAAAAGGCAGAGGCCATCTCTGATTTGCTTGAACTTTTGTAAAATAAAATGTAGATATTTGTGAAGTTATTTTGGCTTTATATATCAAATATTTTCTGAGATAAAATTTTTAGAAAATGCCTGTCAACACACTTTCAGCAGGTTTTTTTTCTCACATTGATTTTTGAGACTGAATGACAATATCTCAGGAAATTATACATATATATATATATATATATATATAATACATTTTTACACATTTAGGGTTTTTATTAGATGATTAAATTTCTGGGTTGCACTTTTAAATTTAAGTAAAGAACAGTTTTTAAAAGATGCATTTAAAACCTGATAACAGGAGAATTAGGATTTATGGTCATAAGCTTAAGTGAAAAATACTCAGTGAACAGAACAAATGTGTATTTATTTACTGTTCTAAGATTAAAAATCTAATTTCACCATTAGATAATGTACAGTTCCAACTCTGCCACTGCAGTAATGGCTGTAAGGATTTCTTTAACTTTATTAATTCAAATATTATGATTATTGTTAGAAAAAAAACTATATAATATAATAAGATTTTTTTAATGTTACAAAGTGCTTCATCAAGAAGAAGAATAAAACAACAATCAAGACAAATAAGGTAAAATTCATAAAGTGGATAATCTACATAAGTATCTCTGCACAAAATTCCAATTTTATATATGTAAGATTTTTGTTAAATGATATTTTCTGAGATGCACTCTCAAATGAGAAAAGATGCATTTCATGTAACAAAAAAAGTCTTATGATTTATATTGAATAGGCTGCAGAAGAAAATACTCTCTGAACCCAACACAAGTATTTTTCCTTTGTCAGACTTGGTGTAAGTCATGTAGTGTTTGGAGATTAACAAGTTAATGTTACTGTCAGATAGTGTACAGTTCAACTCTGCCACTGCAGTAATGCCAGTTTAGACTTCTTTTACTTCATTAATTTATTTATTGTTATATTAAAAAGCAACAATGTAGTAATAATAAAACAGTGAGTGGTAAATAAATCTTAAAATTCATACAGATAAGAACATAATTCTAATAAAAATGTTTTAAGAAGTGACAAAAGCAGATTTAGCTGATATTAATTTAGTATGTAAGTTATTACAAAGTACAAACATAACTGGTCTTAGTCACCAGTCAGCTTTGGTGAAAATATATGTACATTATTTTGGTTGTCTAGGAAGACGTGGAAATATTTCATCACAGATTTGAGTTGAAGGAATGAATCTCTGCACTTTAAGAGACCTTCTGATGCAGTTCCCCCTGCAGCCACCAGAGGGCGATAGCATACAAACCCTCCTATATCCTCTGTCTGTCTGTCTGTCTGTCTGGATCCAGGCTTCTTTCTGCATGTTTTCTGGGTGGATTTTACCTCATCAGACCTTATAAACATGTCAGTTGGATGATGTTTTAAACTCCACCCGGCTGCTCCACAGTTAACAGTAGCTGCTGGTTGTGGTTCGCTGTTCACCTTTAGCTCCTCCTCATCCTTCTCTTTTCTGTTCACTCCCTCTGTTCGCCTCCTTTTCCTCCTCTCTGCTTTTTATTCCTTCTCCTCTTTTCTCCCTCTCTAGGCTGAAGATGATGTAGTTCTCCTGGCTGCTATTCCTCTGGCTGTGCTCGACTCTACCCTCTGCTGGTGGATATCCGCTACTGCACCTTCCTCCCTTTTTATTTTATTATTGGTCCTCCTGATTATTTATTTATTTCTCCCTCACTTTTTCTGTTTTTCTGCGTTGTTTGTGTACACTAGAAGCCCCATGCACTAAATATTCCTGTCTTATAGGCAACTGAGTTTAACCCTCTGAACTCCAAGCTGTAGTTTCTGGGCGTTTTATTTCCACCTGTCTCATTTTTCCTCACTGTGGCTCATTTTTCACTGCAATATAAAGTCCTGGACCTCCATGGAAACACAGCAACCTTGGTTAGAAGCCGAGAGCACCAAAAATGTCTTGGAATGACAGAAATCATGAGAAAAAGAAAAAAAATGAATTTATTATTTTGCTAAAAATTTTAAAAATTAGACTCAACATGTCCAAGAAACAAGTGTTGCCAATACAGGAATAAACAAAGACTTCACATATTAGCGATCTTTAACATTTACAACCTTTACAAATTTTCCTCTCTATTCTGCACCTCCTCTGTAGAATGTATCTTCCGATTACATGCTTTTGTTTATGCCGCTTTTGAGCCTTGCTGCACTTGACTCTCAGTCTAATTGTCCAAAATAATTCAAAAAGTGTCAAAAAATGACTCAAAATGTGTCTAAAATAACTTAAAATGTGTCCAAAGTAACATAAAATTCTCCAAGTTAACTCAAATTCTGTCCATAGTAGCAAAAAAATTCAAAAATGACTTAAAACCTGTCCAAACCTACTTAAGGACTGTCTAAAATAACTTGAAAACTCTCCAGAATGACTTGAAACTAGTTGAAAATGATTGAAATTTTGTTTAAAATGACAGTTTGAGTCATTTTGAGTCAGCCTTTAGTCCAGCTTCTACTTTCTCTCTAATCTGTTCAACAGCTGTAGAAGGATGTTTCACCTTGCTGAATGTATCTTCACCAACTTGCTACTCTGTTTGCCGTTTTTGAACCATGCTGCATTTATTTTATCGATCTGGCATGTTGGATTTTCATCTCAGTCTCTCTGCGGAAACACTGCCTGCAGTTCAACACAACTGAGTCGGTCATGGCTTCATGTTTTCGCAAAGAAACACAGAATTTTTCATCTTTTACAGAATCTGTTCAGTGTAAGCCCTTTGTACACTGCAAATTACTTGGCATTGCCAAGATTTAAAATCTTATTTTCAGACACGATAGATAATTTGACTCGTTTTAAAAGTTAATTACTCATTTTTAGTCCTTGATTTTACAGTACAATCTTAGATTTGAGAAAAAAAAACTTATTTTAAGATTTCTTGTCAAGTAAAATTTACTTGCTGCATGGACAGATAATTCCACTGCTTTTAAGTCATTTCTTCTCAAATTCAGTGTTTTTATCTTATATTTAGGCGACTCTTTTTTGCAGTGTAAAATCAATATTAAAATGAGACATGTAAGATAAAGTGATTTTGATGAAATATAACAATATTCTTGACGGAATATGTCAGATGAGTAGTTCAGGGACAGTTGGAAAGTTGAAAATGTGACGATTGTTTCTGTTTTAACATTGTCTGGCTGATAAATGGTTTCATTTTGGGGTTCAGAGGGTTAATAAAAAGCAGATGATATATCAAATTAAGACTGTAAGATGTAGCTAAAAAACATCTTTTGGTCAACTTGACACAAACAGGACCAACCACAGGAGTAATGGATGGTGGACATGTTATTTAGGCTTTAAAAGGTGATCAGAGGCACTGATAGTGTATGAAACTGTAAATGGAAGTCATCATTAACCTGCTCTGGATGTTCCTTGACCGAGTGGCCACATCTTTGTAAGCTTGGCTCAGACGATGAAGCTGCTGAGGCTGAGGAGGAATGTGGTGAAGCTTTCGCTCTACAGACATTTCACCAACACCCTCATCTTCGCCGTCATAGGTAGGAAAACACTGTTTGTGATTCATATTTACTGGGAGCCACTTCACATCTTTAAAGCCTGTTTGTGTCTGTTTGCTTTTCAGCTTCAGTCATTTTCATCATTTGGACCACGAAGACCTTCAAGATGTCTAAATGTCAGTCTGTAAGTATTCAAGGGTTTAGATGACATCAGCAGCAAGTAGCTTGACAGTTTTCTTGCATCTATTAGAAGAATTGATTTGTGTTTTACTGATTCATTTCTTATTTATTTTATTTCAAAAACAACATTCATTGGCTACATTGAGAAATAATGTGAAATTCAGACTTTGAGCCTCCTAAAACAGGTTTTTCTGTGATACGAGGTGCGATCGAAAAGGTGCGTCACGGTGACACCTGTGCAAAATAACACAGAATGACTACAGACATAAGAAGACAGCAAATCGATGAAAAAAACACCACGAACAGATGCAAAACAACCACAGAGAGACGCAGAACAACTTTAAAGAGACACAGAGTGGCTACAGACATGAAACCACTACAAATAGGAGCAAAACAACCACTAAGACACACAAAACAATCACTAGGATGTGCAAAATGACTCCAACAAAACTAAGTTACCACAAAGAGAAAACAAAACAACCGCAAAGGACACACAACCAACCAAAAGATGCAACACCACCACAGAGAGAGGGAATTTAAAGAGCTTGTGTTGCAGGAGCACTGGGAGCAGAGCATTACTGCACAGGGAGACTTTTTTAAAGCTAATGACAACCAAATTAAAGTCAAGTACACTTCATGATCACACCTCGTATGCACAGGAGGAAACTGTAGCTGCTTCCTGATGTATGCTTTTTTCCTGATCCAAGAGGAGTTGAAATTGTGTTGCTGCACAAGAGATGTACTTTGATTTGCTTAAAGGCATCATTTAGTTGCTGCCGCTATTAGATATCATAAGAAAACGGATGAAATGTTTTGTATATAAACTTTATATTGTTTTTTGTGTTTTCTCTTTCACGTTTTTGCTGTCTTGTAAATTTTGTGAAACAACTCGGCTGTTTTAATCTGGGATATGTCCATTTAAAAGGTGATTTTAGTCAGTTTTTTTCAATATTTTTCTTTTTCATTCAAGAATATTAAAGCAGAAAGGGGTTTTGTGACCCTTTGTTGGGATATTTTGGCATAAATACACCCTTCAGTTGTGTGTTTCCTCTCTGCTGAGACTTTTAACTGAGTAAATTCTGTCAGGATTATATTCAGAAATTCATCCATCTACCATCTTCCTCCATCCTGTAAATGCCCCTTTTTAATGCTCTTTAAGTGTTTTCATTAGAGTACTTCTTCCTCTGCAGGACTGGAGGGAGCTGTGGATTGATGATGCCTTTTGGCGCTTCCTGTTCTCCATCATCCTATTGGTCATCATGTTCCTATGGCGACCGTCGGCCAATAACCAGAGGTAGGGTCAGGCGGGGCGTCGAGGCTGTTTTGAGTCTGTTTTGTCATTTTGATCTGTTAAATTTGGGTTGTTTTCGTGTTGAACAGGTACGCCTTCAGTCCTCTGGTGGACGAAGAAAGCGAAGAAGAAGAAGAGAAGGAGCCGATGATGAACGAAGCTTTCGGTCAGAAAACAAACTTTGACTCCATATGAACCTTCTCCATCGTAATCAGTCGGTTAAGAGTCAAATCATCAGGTTCCTTCTGCTAGAACAGTGGTTCTCAACTGGTCCAGCCTCAGGACCCATTATGTCTCTATTAATAACAGTCGTGACCCAAATTGTTGAAGTTTGCTGTTCCTGTTAACAAATTCAGGTGTATTTGGGTGTAGTCTCAACGCATTTTGATACAATTTAGGAACATTTTGGCTTATTTTTTTTTGTGTTAATTTTGGTATATTTGAACACTTTTGCCAAGTTTTGGGCACATTTTGGCCCATTTTGACAGATTCTGAGCACATTTTCATATATTTTTGAGACGTTTTAGCATATTTTTCTCCAATAAGCTGGCAGAGCCAAATCTAGAGGTGAATAGTACAACAACTACTGGTGTCACCACCATTAAATATCCTGCTACTGAAAGCAAACTGTGTCATCAGAAACATATCCTTTAAAATAAAAGACTTTATACCACTACTTTTTTGGGGGGGCATTCTTCTGCGACCCTCTAAAAATGGCTTCGCGACCCACTTTGGGGACCCGACCCACCAGTTGAGAACCACTGTGCTAGAGCATCTCTGATTTGCCGAAACTCATTTTTATCATCAACTCTGGATATTTAAAATGGTATCTGAAAATTTAGATTGATATATCAAATGAAATTGCCCATCGACCTTCTTTCAGCAGGTTTTTTTCACACAATGAAATTTGAGACTGTTTAAACAACAATAAGCAACATTGCAGATTCTGAATCGATGACATGGTGAGAAAAAACAGTGAAAATTTCAGGTTTTTATCTTAAATATTTCCTGAGATATTGTCGTTCAAACACTCGGATTTCGGCGTAAGAAAAAAAACAGGGTTCTGGATTTTCAAAGTGTTTAATTTTAATGTAGAAATATGTTTCATTTTTGGATCCTACTTTTTTGTTTTGTGTCATTTCTGCGTCTCTGCTGTTGTTTTATCTCTTTGACATGTCAGGTAAATTGAAACCAACTGTAAGTAAAGTTAAAACATTTCAACTGAACAGTTTCCATTAAGTTGGACCAGTTCAAAGGTGTGAAAACACGGGGGTGTTCCTCCTGCTGCCATAAATAGTGGATTAATCCTGGAAGACTGTTGATGTAGAACTTTTCTTTTTATGAAAGTAAAACCAGAGGTTGTCTGATTAATAAAAAAAATTGGTTGGATGAAAGAAAATTGACAGCAACTAATCGACCTGGACGCTACAGTGTGTGGATTAATCCATTAGTTGAACAGTTTCTGAACAAAGGTTCTAAGTGTTTGCTGTTTCCAGACGCTCAAATATGAGCATTAGATGCTTTTCTTGGTTAAAAATGACAGTGAACTCAATGTTTGAGGGCTTTAGACTGTTAAAATAGGACATTTAAAGACATTACACTGGGTTGATGGAAACACATACAGGCTTTTTAAATTCCTAGCCCTTGTCTGGGTAAAAGCCCTTTTTTATGACGGCAAAGTCATCTGGAAACATCGGAAAGTAACACCTGGAAGGCTGTTGATGTTTCTTCTCAAGAAATCTCCCTGTAACTCAACCCAAACTAATCAGTGTGTATTTGAATTATTTTATATTTGGTTTTCTTTCCAGACGGGATGAAGATGAGGGGGATGAAGAACGAGACCAACGGCACAGTCAAAGCCAACAAAGTGGTGAGTGAAAACAAAACACTCATACGGCAAAACTATACTGGTGTTTTCTAGTATTTTTGTTTTATCTACATTTTTCCAGACATTTACTTCATTTTGTGACCTTTAGTTCTTCGTGTTAAGTTTCACATTCAGTTCCAAGTGTTTCTCTAATTCGATGTTTCCTCACATGTCCTCCAGTAAGTTGTATTCATGATTATTCAGAACAGCTGCTGTTGGATTATTATTAAGTTTAGGTGTGCAGCAGTTGCACTCAGTTTCTGTAGCTGTTTATCTGTTTTTGAAGATGTTGCTTGTATGTGCAATATGCAGTGTGATTTTTTTTTAGGTTCTATAGATTTCTGAAAAGACAGTGATTAAAATGATGTTGTTTTTGACAGGATGAAGATCTGAAATGGGTGGAAGAGAACATCCCATCATCTATGGCAGACGTGTAAGTCATCAGGGTCACACATTAATTAATATTTCATGTCGTAAATAATTCAGATATTGATATATTGACCAATATTTTTTATATATTTATGTCAGAGTTGCATTGAAAAGGTCAAAATAATGTGATCAGTGTGTAAGTATTTCACAGACC
This sequence comes from Dascyllus trimaculatus, assembly GCA_024666655.1. Lineage (NCBI taxonomy): Eukaryota > Metazoa > Chordata > Actinopteri > Pomacentridae > Dascyllus > Dascyllus trimaculatus. The sequence continues at coordinate 7,169,101 of CM045453.1, forward strand.
AGTTAGTTTCTTACTATTAATGCACCACTTGACTCCACACCACCATCTGCTCTGCTACATGTGCTGCACACAGTGTTGTAAACAATGGAGCTGCTCTGCTGGACAGACTATGTAACAGCACCGCTTATAAATTAGCCTAAACACAATTTTCTGCATTATGCTCTGTTAAACAGAAACAAAGAAAGAAAGAAGAGCTTACGTATCGAACAACATATGTGCTGAACATAAGTCGACTGATACATTAGTCATTAATTAAAACTAATTTTACTTAAAAACAATGCTGAAGGTGTGTTTCTCTTCCTCACAGCGCCCTGCCGCCCCTGCTGGACTCAGACGAGGTAAGATGTCTGATTTTATAGGATTATATCTCACAGGAAGTAAATGTATAGAGAATTCAGATCATCAGGGTCACAATGGGAAAAAAACAACCTACAAACTGTGAAGCCTGACTAGACTCACTTAAAGAGCTGCAATCAGTCGATTATTCAGTTTTTAGGGGAAAAGATCTAAATTCTGTGATTGCAGCTTTTTGAATGTGAATATTTTCTGGTTTGTGGACTCTTCTATGACAGTAAACTGAATATCTTTGGACAAAACAGTACATTTTCTGACATGTTACAGAGCAAACAACTAATCAATTAATCAGGAAAAACATTGACAATAATCATTATCTGCAGCCTCACTGACTTAAAGCCTTACTGGTGGTTTGTTTTGATAAATCTTACAGTTTATCAGGCTATTTTAATCCGCTCTTTATCTTCAATAATCCCCTTAATCTCTTTAACTTTAAAATAACAACAGCTGTGCACAAATAAAACTATCTAATATATGAAGACAAACACTTTAAAGAAAAGAGAGACATATTTATTATGCAGTTGGAACTTTTTAACCTATTGATGGATATTAAATCTCCTAGATTACAAGAAAACTGCCAGAATAACATGTTCATTAATAAACAATGATAACATATACATTTGATCAAAAATTGCTGAAACTAAAGAGCAAAATGTGGGATTTTGTGACATAACATTTAGTTTATTCCATAAATATTTGATGCTTTAGAAGCTTTTTGTTTGTTTTTTCTAAGAAAATGTCTTCCCATTCACAATTTTATCACTACAATTATATACTGTTATGGCTGTTATTACTATTAATATTAATAAACTATGAATATAAATGGTTAAAGATGGGAGTGAAACCTGGAAAAATGAACACATGTAAATAATTTTTCCACAGCTACCAGATTCATGTCTTTGAGGCAAAACAAAGACTGTTTTTTTCCTGCAAATAAATTAATTAGCCGATTCATGTTTTTTTTTAATCCCTCGGTAATTGCGGCTTCTTAAATGTGAGTATTTTGTGGACTCTTTTCTGCTCTGTGACAGTAAACTGGATATCTTTGGACAAAGCAAGACATTTCTCAACATTTTCTGACACTTTGCAAACAACTAAACGGTGAATCAAGAAAATAATCAGCATTAATATTCATAAATAAAATATGAACATTATGGGCGATTAAACTTGAAAAAATTAACACGTTAATGATTTTTTTCCACTGAACCAGCTTCTTGTCTCTCTAAAAAAAAATAAGAACGAGTTGTTTATGTCTGCAGTTGTGCCTGTGACCAGCAGGGGGCAGCAGCCAACTAACAGAGCTCCTTTGTTGCCACGGTTACATCACACTGTTGTTTATCCCCCTCTGTGTTGTCATGGGGAGCAGAGCAATGTGACGGCGACGCACTTTTGTTTGTTTGATGCATAAGTGCTGCTGCAGCCGTTAAAGATCCCACCGAGACACGAGGAGGTTATTGATTATTTAACATTGATCTGATGGATGTGAATCCTCCAGAGAGCAGACAGACTGTCTCATCTGTTTGTCTCTGCTCTGTTGGACTGTTTATTCAAACCATTTTCCAGATTATTTACCCGTTGAGCCTTTTTAAGTCACCAGCAATCAACAAAGTGCCCCTTATGTAAAATCAAATTTCTTACGTAACACCGCCGCCGTCGCCGTGTGAACGTTGACGGATATAAAACCATAGAACATATGCAAAACTGGAACGCCCTCTGTAGTCTCAGAGGGACGGACAAAGGAAGGTTTGATCGACTCAGGATGAAATATGTAAGGTGTAATAACAAAAGTAAAGCATGGATAACCAACTCCAGGCTGCGAACAGTAACAACACAACGAATCTCTGTTATTAAAGGATGAAATTAAGAGGAAACAACTGCTTCCACTCCTCTTTAGTAACGTCTTTATGTAATCTTGTTATTAAGGTAAAACCTGCCTGTTACGACAAATGATTTAATTCATCACCATTAAGGAGGAATTAAAGGGAAACTTCTTCTTTTACCACCTGATTGAACTCATGTCTGTCTTTACGTACTTCATGTGTTGTTGTAATCTGAACAAATCCTATTAACCTGGATTTTGATCGCTTCGCCTGCATTTGTGCCGCATTCACGCTGCTGGGTTTGTTTGTTGTAGCTGCAGGAGTCAGATTCGTCTCTGTACAGCCTGACCTGCACTGTTCTGTGTTTAGTTTTATTGTCAAGAAATCCCATGAAAGTTGTACTAAAAATAAATTAAAATTGTTACATTTATGGTTGGGAAAAAGGAAAAAATCTGCAGCTGAAATAAACTGTGGAGACTGAACTCTGGATCATTCCATGTAGTAGAGCGACTGTACAAAAGTTAAAATGAGAAAGATTTTGAGCATTTCTTTAAGGAGGTAATTAACCCTCTGGACTCCAAGCAGCAGTTTATGGGTGTTTTCTTTGTTCCTGTCACATTTTCACTGTGGGTTCATTTTTCACTGCAACATAAAGTCCTGCGCCCCAAAGGAAACAGAACAACCATGAAGAAGGAGGGGAGCTCAGAAATGTCTTCTGTCAGTATGACACAGTTGATAGAATGACACAAATCAGAAATAACAATCCTATTTATCTTTTAAAATGCATATTTATTGATTTTAATGGCTTGGAATGTGTCCAGAGTAACACAGAATTGTCCAAATTGAAATATTTGAATATTTTCAAAGTAACTGTACAAAATGAGTCAAACCTTGTTTAACCGTATTCAAGAATTGTTCTCAACTCAGAAATGCTCCACAATGGTTTGAAAGTAGGTAAGAATTAGTCAAAACTTGTTAAAAGGTCCGCCGTGAAGCTCACTGAGTTCAGGCACTACCATGGCGGCGCAGGTCACCAGCAGCGGTTGTGAGTTTGCGTCCAGCTCACGACCCTTTGCTGCATGTCTCTCTCCCCTCTGTACCCCCGCTCAGCCTGTCTCAATAAAAATGGAAAAAACTACCAAAAATATTTTTTAAAAACTTGTTAAAAATGACAGTTTTGAGTAATTATGGACACATTTTAATCTGGCTTCTTTCATCATTTTTGGATAATTTGAGACAAGTTTGTGTCATTTTGGACATAGTTTCAGTCATTTAGGACACAAAGGGTTTCGTGTTTCCAGCCTCTACAGACGTGTTCTCTCTACTCTGCTCATCAGCTGTAGGAAGATGTTTCACCATGCTGAATGTATCTTCAACAACTTGCCCCAGCAAGTGCAGAATTTTTTTGTTTTTTACAGAATCTCATCGGAGCACACAGTTGATTGTTGACAAATTTAAAGTAGGACATGTAGGAAGCAGAAATCTGAAAGAAATGATTTGATTTGGTTATTTTTCACCACTGAACCACACGTCACATATAGTGCTATAAAGGACCATCATAAAGCTTAAAAAACGATAGTTTTATCTGTGTTTACAGTTTCTCCCACTTAAAAAAACTTACCTTTCAAACCATCTAATGGGTTTTGGGGTTCTAATAAGTCAGTATTTATTTGTAGCTTCCACCAGAAAGAGGTTTAAAAACACAACCACCTAAATTACAACATGTTTATAAGGTTATTGTGTAATTTTTGCCCAGTGATGCCAAAAATATATTGTTCACTCCAGCTTTTCCAGCTTTAATGTAAATCAGTCCTATCATCTTTATCATCCAACATCTCACACAGTTCTAAACTAACACTCACACTATAGTGTAATTAAATAGTCACAAATTACACTGTTAATTTGTAGGTAAAAATTCTGTCCCTGGACACATTTCATCAGTCTGCCAGAAATGTGTATTGAAACCAAGCAGTACAGCAGCAGACCAGGGTTTAGATCTGGACAAATTGCCTTCTTCACAATCTCTGCTGTCACTCGTCTGTTTGCAGTTTTGTCTGCAGCTAAAGGAATCATCTTAACAATGTCGGCGGCTCAGTGAGAAGGAACGTCTGAAATACTGAAACATGAAATAAAGGTTTAGGGAGAGCAGAGGGGAAAAGGACAAAAAGACAAAAAACAGCAGAAGCTTCTTTATAGCATTAAAGCCTCATCCATAGTTTTCTGACACCCTGCAGTTTGGGTTTAAAGTCAAAAACGCTACTGGAGCATCCTTTTCAAACTGTTGTATCTTGTTACGTATAAAAATTTTGATGCAGAAAAGATGGTCCACTTTGTTTTTCTGTGAACTTTTCTGGGGTTTTCCAATTCACATCAGTTTAGACAGTTTTAGTTTAGCAGCATCAAGTTTGTCTGTCTTTATTTACTGTCTATAGTTGCATTTCAGCCAGGATTATGAAACAAACGCAGACTCTAGATTGACACACCTGACTGCCAACATTGAGGGCCAGCCAAAACAACTGGCCCGAGTTCATTAATCTCCACGTAAGTCTTTGTCGTTGTGCCCATTGCTTCCTAAACTCTCGCAAGCGTTGGCAGCGTTATCTAACAACAATTGATTATTCGACAAGATGACATAAGGACAATTAATATAACATGACTAAATATACCAATAAAACGTGACATTTGCTTGGTTACATTTGCCACTGGGCTGCGGGAATGAACTAGAGTCCTGGTCAACTCTGGTTCATCTTTAATATATGAACTCTGTCCGATGGTCATTAACCACCGTAGAAGTCTTTGTCATTGTGCCTATTGCTAGCTAAGCCTCCACAGTACTCTCTGCCTGCCAACACAATGCCACCATTAGCCTCCTCAGGTCGCTAAAGTATTAAAACACAGCAGGTAATGCTTTCTGCTTGCCAACGTGATCCTACCAACTCACTCCTTGGGTTGCTGAAGTATTAAACACAGCAACAACAACAACAAAAAAAACTGCAATCTTGGGCGAATTTACTTAGGTGATAGTCAGCGGTGTTATCTTACAATAATCGATTATTCAACAAGATGACTGAAGGACAGTTAACATGACAAAGCATGCTGATAAAGCATTTTCTAAGAACAAACGTGACATTTGCTATAAAAATGGCACAGTTGCATTTGCCACTGGGCAGTAGGAATGCTGTGCTGGTTGAGTTTAGTTGATCCTGAATACATAAGCTCTGTCTGTAGCTCATTAACCACCGCAGGGGTCTTAGTCATGGTGCCCATTGCTAGCTAAACCCCGACAATGGTCTCTGCTTGACAATACAAACCTACTGACCATCTCCTCAGGTCGTGAAAGTATTAAACTCAGCAAAGGAACCACAATCTTCGGTTACTTTTCCTAGGTGGTAGTTGGCAGCATTATCTACAAAATCATTATCTGCAAAAATATGTAAGGACAGTGAACATAACACGACATGCTGATAGAGATATTTTTAAGAACAAACATGACATTTGCTGTGAAAGTGGCTTGGTTACATTTGTTGCTGGTCTATAAAAGTGCTGTCCTGGTTGACTCCGGTTCATTTTGAATAAGTGAGCTCTGGCTGGGGGTCATTAACTGCCACAGAAGTCTTTGTCATGGTGCCTGTTGCTCGCTAAACCCCTACAATGCTCGCCAATACAGAATTGCCTGACCTCCTACTTGGGTTGCTGAAGTATTAAACACAGTAAACCAACTGCAACTGCAGGTACTACAGCTAACCTACAATGCATTTTCTGACATCCTTCGTCCTTCATCTTCTGCCTTATCGGTTAATATCTTCAATCTAAATGGCAATCAGTTGATTAAAATCTCTTGTTAAGACACAAACTTGCACTGTAGCTTCAACTTTCAGTTTTGGAGTTTATACAACTTCGGTCTGTTTTAATACTAAACATGTTGATCTTTTGAAGATATTTTGTGGTTTAGCTGCTCATGATCACATGCATTAATGGAGTTAAGTTCACAGTATCTCCTAGTTGACTGTAATATTTAGATAACAGTGCATTTCCCACTCTGATTCAGCAGTTTGTGTTTTGGATCGGAGCAAATACCTGCTGTCAGGTTCCCAAACAATTGAAATGAGAATGAGTATTTTTGCAGCTGATAAATGTGATGAGCACAGAATGATCAGTAAACACATAAATGTTGATGTTTTCTCTGTTGCAGGAAACCATGACAACCAAGTTTGAGATGTCCAAGATGGAGTAAAGAGACGGAGGGAACGTGGAGGACATGAGTCTGGTAAACAGACAGAAAAATAATAATATAACATCAGTGGATTAAATGGTGGTTAACTGCACACGAGGAAGTAAAGATGAACTGAAGGATGAAAGAGGGAATGCAGAGAAGAAGGCTGGTGTCGGTATGTGATTTAATCCCTGAATTTATGAGCTTTGTAAGCCTTGATTGTACATACACTGGGAGCAGAATCGATCACAGTGGCACACTGATCCTTTATATTTTTCTTTTTATTGCCTGTTTGTATTTATATCTCTTTCTGTCTGCATATATATAAATCTATATAGTATATTTTGACAGATTTGATGTTCATGTTCTCTGCTACACAGCGGCTCGTTTGCCTTTTCACCGTTTACATGCAGAGATTTTTAAATAATGTCTGGTCGGACATTTTGTGTGTGTTTTTGCATCTCGATGCCTCTCGCTGAGGAGTGTGTTTGTTTTTTTTAAGCTGATGTCGAGTTTCTTTGTAATTTCTTCATCCTGTAAAAACCAAAGTTGTGAATCAGGAAGTAAAACTCGAATGTGAACGAAGTCGTGTTTCTCTCTGTGAGGTTGAAGGTAGTTTTTCCAGATTATTTCAGTGCAATTTGAACCATTAAATTGTAAATTATGATTAGAAGTTTGTAGATATTTCACACAAACTTTTCACACAAACCAACCTTCTCTTTGGTGACTCTTTAGAGTTTAAAAAGCCAGATTAGACTTTCTTCTCTTCACACAGACCATAAAACAGATCTCTGGGTTCTGACACACCAAACTTCTGATGTGTTCTTTTTTCAGTTTTACTTGCTTTGCATCTTTTTTCTTGCTGGCACTGCTAGGTGAAGGGTTTCTCAAGCTCAGTGGATGCACAAGGCGACACAAACCTCTACAGGAACAACCACATAATCAACCTTTAGTTGTGTTTTGAGGAAAATCAGACATGGTCAGGAGCAATTTGACTAATTTAGGGCTAATACATTTGAAATGAAAGTGGTTTAAAGAATGAATCATCTGGTCAGTGTTCAGTTTCTGTGGATTCACGAGTCACTCAAAGTATTTAAAAGTTGTGTTGTTGATCAGTTTGAAGTGTGGGTTTTTGTATCAGCCATTGATCGATCTCCAGTTTCGTCTCTCTGCGTTTCACTTCTGTAAAATACTGTGCTGCTGCTGCTGCTGCTTGGTTTGTAAATACATCAGAAGTTGATAATAAAAACTTGGAAAGTAAATTACTAGTTTGGTGTTTCTGGTTGTGAGCTTATTTTTGGGGGGCAAATTTCCTAAATATTAAATTGGAACAATTCTACAGCCCTAAAACCACACTGGAAAAAAAGTAGCATGTACGCTCATGAACGCTGAACATTATCTCTGATGATCATGCACTTTTTTGCAAATTGCACAATGACTAAAGGTTTCATTTGAATATTGGTTGGAAACATTAAACTGAGGGGGCTTTTTTGCTGCAATTTGACCGGAATCTTTGCATTTTCTGGTTCTTTCAGACTATTTGATAAAGAAATGAAACCCTAATTAAAACAAGTTAAAACGACAAATAGAAGTTTAGTTGGGGTCTGACTGAAACCTCTTTTCGTGAATCCATGACTGAATTAATTCAGGTTTTCGGGTTGAACTGCAGGCAATGTTTCCACAGAGAGACTGAGAGGAAAACTGAACCTACTGGATCAATAAATTAAATGCAGCATGGGTCAGAAACAGTGAACAGAGGAGCGAGTTGTTGAAGATACAATCAGCAACAAAAAAAACGATAAAAAATGAGACTGAAAACAACTACAAAAACACAAGCCTATCCCAAAGGCATATAAAATGAAAAAGCCACAAAATTACAATGAAGAAGAAAAGAAACAAAATGACAACAAAAAGACAAAACAAAAAACACATAAAACAACGAGAACAAGACAAAACAAAAGCGAGGAGAAAAACGGTGTTGCCCAGTTTTTACAGACTGTAAAAAATGAAATATCCATCCATCCATCCATACATCCATACATACATACATACATACATACATACATACATACATATAGCATGTAGAGACAAAACTGTCACAAAGAGACTTGAAACAACACAAACAAAACAGGAAACAACAAAATTAAGACACAAAATGAGCACAAAACAATAAAAACAAGACACAAATTGATACAAAGCTAGAAAAAGGAAATGGTGCAAAATAAGAAAAATGACACAAAACGAGACACAAAATGACAAAAATGGACACAAAATGAGAAAAACTAGACACAAAATTACATAAAACCTATTAAACTAAACACAAAAATGAGCCAAAGTGGAGAAAACTGACACCTAGAAACTAGTCGGGTTTCAGAGGGTTAACTATTGTATGTTGTGATGAATATTTCAGCCTCTAGAGACACTAATTCATGTTTTATACGTATTAACTGTAATGTTTCCAACACTAATGAAGCTAATTAGCTTTCATGTATTCATAATACACATGAAGCAGCTGCAGGTTAAATCCTTTGGTCCTGACATGTTTAAAATGTCTTTAAAGTTTAAAGTGATCTGTTTAAAATGTCGTTTTAATGCGAGCTAATGATCACAGCTGCAGTTTAAGAGTCACTTTACTGCTGAACTCCACATACACATATACAGTCTAATCATACAGAGAGAAAGAGAGTCCAGGTCATGTCTTTACATTATAATCCTGATGTATAATCCGTCTGTTCTGCCTTTTGTCTTCGACCTCGACCCAAAGAAAGACGACAGAAACGAGGTTTCTCTGATATTCAGTTTAATTCAGCGACTCGGCGAGAATCTGCTGCTCATTTAGACTCAAACGGACAAAACCGACCGATTATTGACCTGCTCTGCCTGTTAGGACGCCTCTAGATGACGAAGCGTGGGTGTGTGTGTGTGTGTGTGTGTGTGTGTGTGTGTGTGACTGTACTGCAGCATTACGCCTGTAATAACATAATCCCACAGATTTGCTCTGACAGTATGCTGCCGATTCTAACTGACAGGAGGGAATTATCGTCACTTTACAGACGGACAGACATGTTACTATTGCTGCTGTGAGGCCCAACATGTGACATGTGGACCCCTGGAGGGTCGCTGACACTGTTGTAGAAGTTAGGACAAAGAGTTTGATCCGTTTGTGAGCATCTCTGCATTTTCCCCAATGTTTCTGACCGTTTGATAAAGAAAAATGTCTATTATGATGCATAAATGAAACCACAATCAACCACAACATGGAATGGAATGGCTGTTTTTATGCTTAGTTCTCATCAGTTTGGCGTTGGTGATTGTTTGTGGCTTAAACTTCTTTGGTGTGCATAAAAAATTCCTCTGCACAGGAAAACCATTAGTTGCGTGCATCATTTATGCAAATTAAGCTTGTCAAAACTAACAAAGTTTAAAGCTACAAAAGGCAACAGGGATGACACAAAACAATCAGAAAGAGACGCGAAGTGACAACCAAAAAGCACGAAATGGACCACGAAAGTCACAAAAAGACCACAAAGACACACAAAAAGGCCACACAGACACTAAATAACCACCAAACGGCACAAAATTGCCACGAAACAACACTAAGTTCCATTAAAAAGGCAGAAAATTGCAACAAAGAGAAGCAAAATAACCACAAAACACACAAAATGATCACAGAAGACACAAAATTGCCCTAAAAAACAATAAATGACCATAAAAGACAGAAAATTGTCGCAAACTGACACAAAATGATGAGGGACAACATCCTAAACAGATAACAATGACCACAAAAGGTATAAAATGACATCAGAGACACAAAACGATCACAAAAAGCCACAAAACCATCACAAAACGATTCAAACTGTTAACAGAGACACAAATGACCATAAACAAATACAAAAGAAAAACAATGAAACAGAAAATGACCACAAAAGGACACAAGATAGACACAAAGACATACAAAATGACCACAAAGTGATGCAAAATGACCAGAAGAAGACAGGAAACAGCCACAAACGTCATAAAATGACCACTAAAGACTCAAAATGACATAAAAAGACACAACATGCACCACCAAAAGGCTGAGGTGTGACTGGCTCCATGTCTCCTCTCTGATCTGTTCTTTCATCCTCCTCACTGGACCTGCTTGAGCTCAGTTACATTCTGATCTATCTCTGGACCAACATCTTCCAGCTTCCTCTGCTGGTTTTCATCCGTCAGCGACTCATGTACAGATCTGAGGAGGAGGTTCAACATGTGGTTCAGGGACACTCTGACAGGACGCTTCAGCTGCAGACGTGATCTCAGTAACGATCTGTTCATCTGAGCTGCAAACACACAACGCAGACGCACGCTGAATGCACAAAACAAACAAAAATACTGACACACAAAACCCAGACAAACACTGGATCTGGGAGATGCAGAGCTGCTGCAACAAGCAGTCGTCATTTGTGATACGTGTAAGGTGCTGCTAAGTGACCACAAAAAGACAGACGATACGACAAATAGACACAGTGTTACCACAAAGAGATGTGAAGATTCTCAGTCATCCAGGTCTTGGTTATCCTCGTAGCTTCAATCGTAGCATCTGGACTTGCTTGAGTTTCTCCAAGACGTTCCACCTCTCATCAAAGAGGCTTCATCAGTTCTAAGCTGACAGGTTGGGAGTTCCAGATGTTTATACTCTTCAGGAGCCTTTAACACTGTTGAAGCTTCAGGCTGCTGGGTGTGTGTGACCCTCACCTCATTATGCCAGTCCTTCCCTCTCACAATGGGGTTCGTTAGGGCTCTGTTCTGTTCTTCCTGGGTAGGGAATGTAACACTGCATTGTAAACAGGTGAGAGGTGATGTCTCAGGCCTCCCCCTCTGTTTAGAAGACACACAAAAAAAAACCCCAAAAACAAAAAATGACCACAAAAAGTCACAAATTGATCACAAAGAGACCCAAAATTGCCAAAGAGACGGAAAATAGCCACAAAGATCACCACAGAAAAAGTGAAAATTGCCACAAAAACACAAAAAACAACCACAAAAAAAGAAAACAGACACGGAAAACAACTAGAAAACCTGCCGACACATTTCTGATGTTGTTACTGACGTTAAGATGACCGTTACCTGCTGCAGTCAAGTAACAGACACAGAGCTGAAGCTCTCCTTCGACTCCATCCAGAGGAGAAGGAAAACGTTCCTCTGATTTACAATTCTGAGGAAAAACACTGCACTTCTCTGACTGTTTTCTCTGAGTTTTGGTTCTTCTCAAAGATGTAAAACCTTCTGTCAGTTTATCTCTGAGATAATCATGAAGAAAAGTAAAAGACATGTTCTTTTCAGAGCTCATCAGATACATGAGCACTGAGCCTCCAGCAGTATGTGACAGCTGAACATGTGATTCTCTAATTCTAGTCTGAAGGTTTTTGATTTGCTCCTGGCTGTACTTTCAGATTTATAAAGGGATTTTTAAAAAGAGAGAGATACCTAAATCCAACAGTTTTTAACTTGCTTTTTGGTTTTCTGTTCGGGAGAATAAGACAAATGAGTGTATATTTAATGGGATATACCTTGCTTGTGTATTTACCTGTAACAGTTCAGGAGACTTGTCATACAATAAGTAATCAGCTGAGGAGACTCTATGAACTGATTGTTTCCCCTGTAAATCCAATATAAATGTCCGTCATTTATAAAAGTATTCTCCTCTGTCATCCAGAAACCTGCACTTCAGCAGCTCTTACACTTTTATTCCTGTCTGCATTCTGAAGGTTCACATCGGATTTATTGAACTCTTTATTCCAAACACACGATGGAAGCCGATGTTATGTTGCTACGGTGTTTTTATATTTATAGAGTGGTAAAAAAAAGATCTTTAAGATTAAAATGCCAGAGCAAAAATGAATTTGGTAGTTACAAAGTTCAGACGTCTCTTCTGTAAATGAATGCAGATCCGTGCATGTTTAATGGGATAATACTTCATTTACTTATTTAGAGCTCACATTTCTGAAAACTTGTAACATCAAAAATCTTTGTTTCACACTGAATCTGTTGGTTTCCAATGAAAATATCTGTATTATTATATAGATCTTCAAAGGCTGACTTTATTTTTTATTTTTTCCAGTCTGTTCTCAGTCTGACCTCTAGAACATTTACATGTTCTGCTGAGAACATTTTATCCCCATCCTGTCGTCAGTGTTTTCTGAAGCGATTCGAAACTAACCTTTTGTAAAAACCGAATTTTGAGGCTGGTTTTATCCAGTTTTCACATTTCTTTTCTAGAAATGATCGCAAATTACTGCACATCTGATGGAATATTGGCTTGTTTTCATATTTAAACACCCTTGCAATCCCCAAACCTCTTTGTTTTAATGTCACTTGTCAGCTGGAGAAGTTAAACTCGTGGTTCCAAAGTTTAAAAATGATACATTTTTAGTCTTTTCACACTCTGATAGAACCTTTTATCCTTAAAAACAGGCAGGAAATGTAGTTTTTCCTGGATGCTGGCACAGTTTTCTGATTTATGAGTAATACAAAGAACTCTTCTCTGTATAAACAGAATTCTATCCAACTTTTAGATTTCTCTTCTGGAAATTAAAGCAACTAGTGCTTATTTGATGAGATAAGACCTCATTTAAACGTACTTTGGTAAACATCACTTTTGTAATGTCAGCAACCAGCTGTGGATGTTCCATGGTGACATTTTTTAGTTGGAAAAAGTCACCAGAAGAGTCTCCCATTGACCTGAATGTAGTGAAACTGGTTAAACTGGTTAAACTGGGAGGTCAGAAGCGACAGAGTTCACTTCATCATGTGGAGGTTAGAAGCAGCAGCAGCCTGCTGCAGGATAATACATGCAGATCTACTTTAATACAAAGAAATCTCGTATTATTGCGCCGGTTACGTAAAGGGATGAAGATTATCAATAGATTTATAAGCTCCGCCCCTCCGTCTGCACTCCACCATCATCATCATCATCATCATCATCGTCAGATAAACAGGAAGAAGCTCACACCGAGCTGCGCTGTAGTTGTTAGATTTTAGTCTTTATTGTACTATTTTTTTTCTTGACAATTTGCTAGCGGACATGTGAAAACTTGGACCAACAAAACATCATCATCATCATCATCATCATCATCATTATTATTATTTTTTAATTACAGCATATCGTCAGACTGCAGGAAACAGTGAGAAGATGTGTTTTTAAAAAATAAAACGAGAAAAAGAAAAAATCCAAACCGAACAGGAAGAAGAAAAAAAACAAACAAATTTTAATATTCGATGGTGGTCGTTTGTTGTTGCTTCTTTTTTTCTTGTTTTTTTTAAATTCATGTACACAATATAACAGTCTAAAAACATTGAACACACAGAGCTGAAGACATTGCAGTGTTGTTGGGAGGTGGCAGTCCTCGGGGCAGTTTATATACTGGAGCAACATGGTCCTGCTGAACTGTCAAATACCTACTGGGGCAGATGGGGGCAGACGGGGCAAAACAGGGAGCAAAACAGGTGAAGGTGGAGGGGGGGGGACTACAAACCAAAATGGCCGTCAATATAAAACTAACAGTCTTTTTTTTGTTTTTTTTCTTTAATTGTTGTTCTTTAAATCCACCAATCAGGAGTCGGTAGAGAGCAAAGGAGGAAGAGGAAGAGGAAGGGGGTGGAATGTTTGATTTTTTTTACATTTCTGCATTTTTCTTTTCTCTCGTAGACAATATAAAATCTCACAGACAAGCAAAGAAAGATAAAAAAACACTGGATGATGTTTGTTCGGGATGAGTGAAAGGACGGATGGAGAAGAAGGGCTTGAATTATTGCTTTCTGAGTATTTATTATTTTTCTCATCTACATGAATTGCATCTCTCAGCCTCTGTCACCATGGCGATATCTGATAACTCGGGAGGAGGAGGGATGGAGGGAGGGTGGGGGTGGGGCGGAGCGTGGGGGGAGGAGCTTGGGGTTGGGGGGCGGGGCTCAGAGCTCCTTGCTCAGCGAATCCCGGGCAGTTCTAATCCTCTTTGTGTGGCCTCACACGTTTCCCGCCTTTTTGTCTGGTAAAATGATAACAGAAGAGATTGAAAAAATGTATTAAAAAATAGATAATAACTGGAGAAAAGAATAATAATAACAGTCACATAAAAAGGGTTATAATATGTGTGTTTTAGTACAGATGTCGCTCACTAGTGTCAAGTTAGTCATTTTAAAATACACAAAAAACAACACAAGAGGAACACAAGTGTGGTCACATTACAGATCAACATCCACCTGATTGATACTAATAAATAAACCTGAACCACCGCCGTCTGTCTGTCTGTCTGCCTGTCTGTCAGTCTGACTTCCTGCTTCAGATGAAAACCCAGAGAGAGAGGAAGAAGTTAATCTGGCTTGTTGAAGAGGCTCCGTGACACTTTGAATTTTTCCTGTTAATCCGATGATGGACTCAACTCTATTGATGTCGGCTAAACCAGCTTTTCTCTTCAAACAGCTAACTATCCGGAGAACGGAGGCTGGAACACGACGCTGGATGTGGCTTTAGTCCTGTTTGTGTCGGTGCATTCACAGCCTACATGGACCTAAACTATAAAACGTAACTCAAGGGACCGTAAACCACCACTAAAATATAAATATATCTAATTTACCGCTTTAGATCAAGTATTTCGAAGCTGCTTTTTCCAATTTTCTGATTTCTCTTCTGGAAGTTTATGCAAATTAGTGCATATTTAATGAGATCACAGTCATTTCTATATCAAACAACATTGCAAAAAAACTTGTTTAGTTTTTACGCGATTAATCAGCTTAATCAATTAATCACTGTGATACACGTTCGTTAAAATATTGGTTTCCAATGAAAAAGAAATGATATCTTAGGAGCTGACTTCTTTCCAGCTGTATTACTATTTACAGTCTGATTCATAGAACATTTGATCCCTAAAAACATGGAGGAAATACGTGTTTTCCTGGCTGCTGTCAGTGTTTCCTGCTTTATAGAGTGATGCAAGAAGATCTCCTCTGTAAAAACTCAACTCTGAAGTTGGTTTTATCTAATTTAAAAAACAATTAGTGCATATGTGACGAGATGATTGATCATTTAAACATTTTAACAGACTTGTCGTTCAAAAAAAATCTGTGTTTTACTGTGAGTAAGCAGCTGTGGGTGTTTCATGGTGATATTTTAGATGAGGTATTTAAGTGGCGGACATTATTTGACTTTGTTGTGTTGATGTAAAAATGTTGCATCGACTTCATCTTGTGTGTAATTTAAACTCAAATTCTTGCCTTAGTAGATTTAAATACTAAATTCAAGTCGAGATAACTTGATGAAATTAGCTTGATAACTGATTTTTTTTCTCCAAATTGAGTTCAAGTCTTTAAAAACTTGTAAACTTGTGCTACCAATTCTTAAGTAACTGTTAAATTTAAAATACCTCCAACTGTAAATGACAGACCCGTTCCCCTAATTCAATAGAGTTTTTTGGTTGAACATTATTGTGTTGATGAGCTTGTTAGCTCTGTTTAAGAATTAATCTTAGTTAATACTGAGCCGGCAGGTGTAAACGCTTTGTCGTAGAAAACACTATGATGGAAGAACAACTATGGTGATAAATTAGAGCTGGAAGACTAACCTGCAGAGACGCAAATGTGCAAAAATAGATTTTATCCAAAATAAATGGTGCCTTCTAGGAATATATTATGATTTCATTGGATTATTTTGCAGGGACAGCACAGAATTTAAAGTAACTGTAACAGAGTTAGCTAGCAGCTAATTTGTATCGACTGAAAACAACAATACATTACAAGCTTGACATGACGACGTCAGTTCAGTTTGATAAAATGACTCTAACCAGTCATGAAGAGTGTAAACAGGAGCAAATTACAGTATGGTGGTTTGTAAAAGCTGCGTTCTATTTACTGGCCCAGAAAAGGAAATACATTACAAATACATGCGACAGTAAAGGCTAGCTAGCAGCTACGAGTCGGGCTAATGTGAAGAAACATTTTGGAGACACAAACCTTAAAGATACCACGACTCCTTACAATTTACATTAAGTTCATTTGGAGATCTGACAGCATTGTTTGAAGAGTAATTTATCGGTTATATTGAATGCATCAGTTTTGGACAAATTTCTACAGACGTGTTTATGAGACAAACCCACTGTGAGCTCAGGACTGACTTATTTCTGCAGGGAAAACCGACAACAATCAACAGAGTCTTTTTAAACTCAAGTCAAACACCTCAGCAAATATATCAGCACTGGTGGTTGCTGGACTGAAAATGATAACTTATCCGGCCTTATTTCACATTTATAAGAAGGAGAAGTTGTGCTTTACTTTTGTGCTGGTGACCACAAAGTTAAAAAAGTTTGTCTGAAAAGTGGCTTCCGCATTGTTTTTACTGTCTGTTGGTCGACTGGATGAACATATTTACTTATGTTACAAGAGTTATCATGAGTCTCAGTTTCTAACCTGTATTAACCCTCATCATTGTCCTGATTACTATCAACTGCTTATAATTAATGCAGACGTGCCTGTAAACTGTTCACAGAATCACTTGACGTCTGTTGTTTAAAGTTACTGGGATTTAAATCAAGTTTAGTTCCACAGTGTAATCGTACATTTTTAACCATCGTTTGACTGGACTAAAACAGTTTAACTCTCTGAACCCCAAAAGCAGCCGATCGGTCTGACAAAATGAGACCATTTGTCAGCCGGAAACTGTAAAAACTGAGAGAATCCTTGAAAGTCTAACCTAAAAATGATGATATTTCATGAAAATCCCTTCATTCTGTATGTTTCATTTCAAAACTTACCAAAATCAAGTGCTTACTCTAACCAGACTCTGTAAAAAACAAAAAATTTGACCCTTTTTGGCAGAACCGAGAAGTCATCAGCCGTAACATAACATAACTTCAGGAACTTCTCGGCTGAACTGCAGGCTGTGTATACACAGAGCAGGGAGGCAACAAGTACAGAAACTAATTAAAAATTATTCCAAGATGCCAAGGTTTTTCTTTTTTGTTTTCTCCTGTTTAAGACCTCTGAAAAATGTGACAGGAGCTGCTGCTTGGAGAAATATGAAGCCAATCATTCGCATCTTTAGAATTAGTTTCATTGCGTTTTTCATGCACAAGCTATTATGTTGGATAAAATGTGAATTAATCTTAAATTTAAAACCATCTTTCAATTTACAGCAAATTTCGGATTTCTGTCCAGACTAATTTCTTTAAATAACCTGTCATGTTGAATATAAGCCATCAATTAATTGTATGGAAATAGAATATTTGGAGCTCCCTAAATTTTTTTACAGTGTTTGTAACAGCTATGGGCACTTGTGAAAATGTTGGACATGTTGATTCCAAGTTTTTCAGTTTTTATAAAAGAAATAATGTAAGAAATTCAACTGTGGTTTTCCTTTTTCCATACTGATTGCTGTTCTCTTTCCACAGAGGTGCAGGACTTTCTACTGCAGTGAAAAATGAGCCCACAAACGTTCAGAAGCTGCTTGGAGTTCAAAAGGTTAAACTGTACATTCTATGTGCTTTTCAGCTGCTTTTATATGTTTCAGTAACAATCTGAGAGTTTGGCTCAGTCTCAGGCCAAACACTGAACTGAACAGTTCAATTCTAGCAAAAGGGCTTCAAAGCCACGTCGACGGTAGCAGCAGGAGCAGCGACGCTCTCTGCAGGCATCTGCTGGCCAGCATCGGATCAAAGCGAGTCGCTCACCGGACAGGAAGCCTCGCCGAGCTTCACCTGAGCAACTGAATAATAGAGGAGGGAACAGAAAAGCTTCTGGTTCGCAGCAGCTTCACCTCCTGTTGCTCAGGTGTGTGAAACGCTGCGAACAAGAAGCCGAACAGGGCTGGAAAAGACTCAGCAGACCACCTCCGGACACTGAAAGCAGCTTTAAATTTCATCTCCATTGTCGTGCTGCTGCTCAGAATCTGCTAAAATCAAACTTGTTGCTGCTGCAGCTGCAGCTGCCGTTCAGGACGTCTGACAGGCCGCAGCTAATCTCATATCTATATAAAGTTCAGTTCACCATCGCTGCTCTGGGAATCTGCGCTCACCACCTGAGGCCTTGTTAAAAGCTTTGGCCGCTCATGAACTTGACATTACAATGAAATTAAATGAACTGAGCTTCTCTTTCTCTCTCGCAGGTGATTTGACGGTGAACAAACACTTATTTATCAGCTACTCTACAGTTTCTTTAAAGGGATTTAAAGGGAAGAACTGCATCATTTCTATCATGCAATCACCCAGGGTCGCTGCATGCCTATGTATATAAAAATATGTGGTTTCATGTGTGCACATTTTGGGAAAGTGTTTTGGTTAGATAAGGAGCTGCAGTCAGGGTTAGCCTAGCTTAGCACAAAGACTGGAAGCAGAGAGAAACTGCTAGCCTGGCTCTGCCCAATGTTTTTTTTTAAATGCACAAGTCTGGAGGTAAAACCAACCAAAGAAAATCTCGGTGAAATAAAATCATACAGCTGATCGATTGGTCGCAAAGGAGAAATCTGTAGATTGGTCTGACTCACCAGATGTAGATTGTGGGTTTACTATGGGAATCAACAACAACAACCTCCAACAATTTTATGTTTTTGTACAAAAAAAAAACACTCTGCTAGTTTTTTTGGTGATTTATCAATTTTGAAGACAGTTTTTGCCTTCCTGCTGCAAAAAATCCACTAAAACAGTCACTATTTTGATGAAGTACACTGATGCATCTTAGATCCACCCAACATAACTATGATTTGTTCTAAAATAGTTTGTTACCTAATACTGAGGTGCAGTCAGACCAATCTCCACTGCAGAATACCAGAATATATCTAGATGAACTAAATGTTCCACAGTTCACTCCATATGCTAGCCTGATTAGCATGTATGAATTCTAAATCGACATAGAAAGCTAATATTTGCAGCATATTAAATAATTATAATGTAGTTATTTTTTACTGAAGTGGTAGGAGATAAGGTTTGGCTGGTTTTAGGTTTTGGAAAGTGAAAGTAAACCATCACACGGCTATTGGTGTAGCATCAACTTAGACTTTAAAAGTCCTGAAGAAGGTAAAATTGTGGGTTTTGCTGATTTACCAGCCTGTCTGATCAATGAAAAGCACCAAATTCTGCATTTTGTTGCATAACTTCCCTGAAAATGTTACATTTAAGCTGGTTCTCCTGTTTCTGTTGCTTTGGAAGCATAATGTAATGTCAAACTGGGTGAATTTTCAACAAACATATTGTATTTTTATTTAATTCAAACAGTGGTTTGGGTCATATTGTGGACATTCTCCATAGTTCAGTAGTTATATAACTTCAATAAACTAAAAGCAGAATGATCTGTTACAGAAGACCAAGTTGCATTACGTTAGGCGCTAAAAGTAAAATGTAAATACAATAATGCAAGGAAAATATTAAATTATGTCTCTGCCTTAATTGTTACAGCATAAAACTGCAGCCTGACAATAACTCGTCTGCCGGTAAAAGTCTCAGTAGTTGTATAAAATTGTTGTGAAACCTGAAAAGTCAGTGTTGTGAATGTTTAATTGTTGAATTGTGAGACAAAGCAAACTGGAGATTTCTTTTTTTCCCGAAATCCTTATGGAATCCAGGTATTTATTGCATACTGCGGGTTTTTATTTTTTACATATTGTATATTACAGTTTGGCCAAATATATCTATTTTTTTTAAAGTTCCTGTCTATTAAAGCATCAATCAGTTGACTTATCACTGTCTGCTACTGTACAGATTTGAAAAACAATCTGTTCTCTGCTGGAAACATCTCATTTTTACATCTTTGTCCCTGTGCAGATTAAAGAGGACATGTTCTGTTAATTATTGAGCTGCACAGGTAAGTTGTTTTTTTTACTGTTGGACGCATTCAGGCTCACCGTTTCTCTCTGATTACAGTCTTTATACCAACATCAACTGATCACAGCTCAGAAAACAGATACTAGTTCTTCAGCTGTGTCTGCATGCGTTTGTGTGCACTGATATGTGTAACGTAACATTTGGCACATGTGTTAAAGTGTGTTTTAATAAAGTGTGAGTTATAAACGTTCAGTATCTAAATTCGTAGCAGCCGTTCAAACCGTTGTCGACGCACAGCTCCCTCTCTAATTGGTCGGTGGCTGCTGACATCACGTTTCGTACGATGGCCACTGCCGCCTCTCGGAGATCCCTCTTCCTCATCTCCTCCTCCTCATCCTCCTCATCCTCCTCCTCCTTCTCTCTCTCTCCCTGGTCACATGACTCATAGCGACAGCCTCCATTTTGCGGAGACTCCCCTCCCTCCCCTCCCTCTTCCCCGATGCTAACAGCTAACACTAGCTCATTCTCCCGGCGGCTGCTTTCACTGAGTTTACTGCTATCATTTGTTAGTGTTGGTGCTGGTAGTTGTTGCTGTCTGTTGTTAGTATCCTCGTCTTTGCTGCTGCTGCTGCTGCTGTTTGGCGGCTCGGCAGAGTCCCGCTCGGCGTGCTCTAACTCACCGCTGTTCACGGCGTTGATGATCTTGGCGTTGGCCTCGTCCTTCACCGCCTCCTTGCTGTTCTTCACGGGGGTGCTCCCCGTCGTCTTCTCCTCGTCCTGGTGATTGTGTTCGGCGGTTTCCTCTGCCGTGCCGTTGGAGCAGCCATTCTCGCCGTTGGTCACCGGGGCGTCGGCCGGTGTTTTCTCCGGCTCCTTCACCGCCTCCTTCACCACCTCGCCGCTGCTCTCCTCCGCCGCCGCCGCCGGTGTTTTCTTGGTCGCCTCTGCTGCATCTTTGTCGTTGGTTTCCTCAGTTGCTGCTGCTTCACCGTCTGCGCCGCCTTCCTCCGCCGCCGCCTCGCCTCCTTCTGCAGCCTCCTCCTCCTCCTTGGTGCCTTCACCCATGTCCACGCTGGTGGATTTGCCCTTTCGCAGGATAAAGTTCTTCAGGGAAACTGCGCGGCCGAAATGCGAGCGCTTGGCCTTGGCCGACTTGCCGTCTTTGCCTTCATCTGCTGCTCCATCCTCACCTGAAAGAAGACCAGAGTTCTAGAGTTAAAGTTTATTTGAGAATGAGATTTGTAGTGATTGCGTTTGAAAAAGCGACTCCCAAAGGAGCTCGTTGCGCATCTATTTAATGAGGCAGATGTGTAGGAGGCTATTGCACACGTCTAACTTGCAAGAATGTATTCTTGCAAGTTAGACGGTGCGCGGGTCTTTCTGAACCTGTAGAAAAAATGTTTCCATAATCCTATTAAAAAATCTGCTGTTTAAGAAAAACAGTGCTTCCGACTGCAGGGTGATGGTTTTAGCAAGTTTTATGATTAGAATATGATTAGAAAGGTTAAACTTTAGCAGAGGACTTGGATTGTGCAGTAAGTTTGCAGAATAATAATGAGGTGCAGTCAGACCATTCTCTACTGTAGAACAGTCTAACTATACCAGACTATATTTAGATAATCTAAATGGTCTGTGACTCCAAAATCAGTTTAAAAAAATCAGCCTTTTAAGAGAAATGGCACCTCTGACTGCAGAATGATGGTTTTCGCGTCCCTGCATGAAAAGATTCCACCAAAACAATGCCACAGTAACTATTTTGAGGGACACATTGCTGCATGACTGTGACTACATTAAAAATACTTTTTTCCACCTATAACAGAATAATAATGAGGTGCAGTCAGACAATTGTCTACTGCAGAATGGTCGAACTATTCCATAAAATAGCTAGGTAAACTAAATGTTCTGTGACTGCAAAATAAGATTAAAAATCTGCCATTTCAGAGAATCATTGATTTGTGGCCCCTGTGGGCTATAATAAACTCCACATCACTGGTGTATTGAGTTTATATTTGTCAAATAACCTCAGTCCAGACTCATGGTCATTCTATTGGAGTAATTTTTGCATAATTCAAGTGTAACATTTACCCTTTTTTAGCCTTAGTTTGGTCTCCACCAACAAACTTCTGACACTTGAGTGACTAGATTTATTTTAGAAGCTAAATTTAATACAAAAATCCATATTTAAACATGATATTATTATATATATTAGATATATTAAAGCAAAAATGACAACATGAAATGCAACATCTCCTCAAAAATACAAAGATTCTGGTGGAAGTCAGTTCTAATACCAGGTGCTCTCTATTTTTGCATTGGGTTTTTCAGTTTTTGTACTGCAGAGAAGAGCAGCATGCAGGCTAAATTTAGTCTTTCCTGTTGACTGAAGCTACAGTGTAATTTGAATTTCACATCACTCGCTGAATATTTTATTTGGTGGAATGTTCAATTACATTACCTCCCCCAGAGTTAGCAGCCTTTAACTCCTGTCTGCTCTCTGAATGGGGACGGACACGGACCGAGTGTGAACTCACTGTCGGCTTCAGAGGCTGAATTTTTAATAAACCCAACCGTGAAATTAACAAAAAACTGTGCTATTTAAAGCCTATTAGACTCTTGACTACATATGTAACACTGAGCTCTACATGTAAATGTTTTTAAATCAATTGTTAGTACAAAATAAAAAGCCTGTAAGGATAATTCTGGAGTTTTAACCCTTCTGTCCTCACTGTGGTTCATTTTTCACTGCAACATAAAGTCCTGCACCTCTATTGAAACAGAACAACCGTGAAGAAGGAGGAGAGCTCAGAAATGTCTTCAGTCAGTATGACACAGTTAGAATGACATAAATTATTTAGAAAATAATTAAATAAAGTTGAATTTCTTTGATTATTTATTTGACAAAAATTCAAAAATCCTACAATCAACATGCCCATAATTTTTCCAAGTGTCTGCAGGTGTTACCAACACTGGAAAAAACATGGTGACACTACGCACTATACATATTCTTCTACTCTCTCAACATTGTTGAGTTGTTTTCATATTCGTCTCCCCTCTGCTATGTGTAAACACAGCCTGCAGTTCAGCCGAAAAGTCCCTAAATTTTTGTGTGACTGTTGGTCGCAGCTTAGTCACTAATAGCTTCGCAGTTGTGACAAAGATCATAGACTGTTTTGATTTTTGTAAAATTTAGCTGGAGCAAATGGTATATTTTTGTCACATTTTTAAATGAGATATACAGAATAAATGACTTTGAAGGCTAAGGCTGGACCTACAGGAGTTGTGGGCTAATTTAAGGCCTCTTTTGCCTCATCCTGACAATCAAGATGGTTGAAGTTGTTTTTTAATTTTGCCATTTCCATTAACTTTTCCAATGTTTAAAATTCTCTGTGTAGATTCTCAGTAATCCAGGTCAGGACAATCCTTGGAGCTTCAGTAGAAAGCAACTGGACTTCTCTTTTAGATCCCTTTCAAGTGAAAACCACCTCAAGGAAACATATAAACTTTTGCAAAACTGGCAACGTTTTTGTGCTGTTTCCATTAACTTCTTATCTTTTGACTCTTCAAAATGCATAAAAGAATACTTCATGGGCACAGAGCAAATGAAAATGACATGGTTCAGCCTGAAGGAAGGAACTCCTATTTAACTGTAGGAATTAAAAATGCTTATCATGATTAATTATGCAGCCCAATTTTGCAGAAGTTTTTATGCTAACTTGAGGTGGTTTCTAACTTTTTCCAAAAACCCTAATGGGAAGTAGTAACACGGATTTCTCTTTCAAGTTCCCGAAAAGAGCCTAAAAGAGAGTCCAGTTGCTTTCTACTGAAGCTCCAATGACATACCCAAGATGCATAAAATGACCAAAACAAGACACAAACCAATAGCAAGAAAACAAAACTGTGTTGCTGAGTTTATAGAGACTGTAAAATTTCGCTTAAATAGATAAAAATGTACAGGATGTAGAGACAAAAAGACTACAAAGAGACAAAACTACCAAAGACACATAAAATGGTCAGTCAAAGATATAAAGTGAGACACAAAACAACAGCAAGTTTGTGGAGACCATGAAAATTTAAATAGTTAAGTATGTATAGCATGTAAAGGTAAAGTGCAGTTGCTTTGTACTGAGGCTCCTGGGAATACTTTAAAATGTACATCACCTTATGGAAACTTACCAGAGGCAGCAGCGGCAGCGGCGTCCTCCTCACCACTGGGGGCGCACTCCGTGTTGGCCCGTTTGCTCTTGGGGATAACGCGTTTCTTGAAGGAGGTCCAGATCTCGTTGGCGTGTTGCGTCACTGTTCCACCTCCAGCCGCCTTCTCCTCTTCACCTCCTTCTGTTTTCTCCTCACCGCCCTCCGTCTTCGCCTCGTCGGCTCCTCCCTCTGCCTTCGCCTCCTCGCCACCCTCAGCTCCTCCCTCCGCTGCCTCCTCTGTCTTGTCGGCAGCGTCTTTGTCGGAGCTCTTGGTCTTGCCACTGATGCCGACCATGGACGTGTCTCTCTTCAGGCCCTGGAAGGTCCAGGAGCGTTTCAGCTTCCACCTCTTCTGGCCTGACTCCTTGGAGTCGAGCGTGGAGGAGTCGCCACCGCCTCCTTCGCCGCCCTCTGCTCCATCCTCCTTGCCGTCATCGCCACCGCCGCCACTCTTTTTGTGCGCCTTCTGGGCCATGAGCTTCTTGAAGGAGTGCCAGCGCTTCATGTGCTTGGTGGTCGCCGAGGAAGATGAGGCTTTCTGCTCTCCGTCGGCGACTCCTTCTGCTCCTCCTGCAGCTCCTCCCTCCTCGATGGTGGAGTCTGCGGTGGTGTTAAGTGCTTCGGGATCTTCAAGTCGATCCAGGGATTTGGACCGAACCTTTACTTGTTTCTGGGGTTCTCCGGCAGCGCCGTCCTTCTTCTCAGTGCTGCGATGGGAGAAGATCCTCGCCACCGGCTTCCTGATCAGATCTCGGACTGTGGACTTGGCCTCTGCCGGTTTGCCCTTCTCGGCTTTCTTCTCGTCCTCCTTCTCACCGTTTTCTGCAGCCTTCTCTGTCGCCTCTTCTCCTTCTGCACCTCCTTCAGCTGCAGCAGCCTCCTCGCCTCCTTTTTCCGCCTCCTTCTCGCCTCCTTCGGCAGCATTCTCCTGCTCTTTCTTCTTCCGACCTCCCATCACCTTCCCCAGGCCACTTTTGTTGAGGAAGGAGTCTAGGAACGAGGTCTTGGGCTCAGTGGAGGAGGCGTTTTCCGAACTCTGAGCAGGTGCCGCCTCCTCGCTTGCTGCCGCCGCTCCTCCCTCCTCGGTTCCTGCGGCTGCCGCCGCCGCTGTATCATTATTCACAGTTTCTTTATTATCGACAACCTCGTTGTTGACGGCTGTGCCATCTTTATCAACAACTTCGCTGTTGACAGTCTCTGAATTTGCGTTTTTGGCCGGCTGCTCCGCCTCCGCTGGCTTGCTTTCAGGGGTTTTTCCGTCTTCCTGAACCACCGGCGCCGCATTGGCCTCCGTCGCCGCCATCTCAGAAAGGGAAAACAAACAATAACAACAAAAAAAGCGTGTTCCTTCCTCTTCCTTCCCTGGCCTTCTGCCCTCCTCTTCCTCTCTCGCTCTGGTGTTTCGTTCCTCCCGCTGTGCTGGTGCTCTCAGGTCATGGAGAGCTGGGTGGAGAGCAGTGGTGAGGAGGAAAGATACTCAGCATCCTACTCGACCTCCAAACTCCTGCAGAGGAGAGAAGGATGAACATGGCAAGGGTGAGGAGAGAGGGAAGAGGCACAGATGGTTAATAGTCTGAATCAACACCATAGACACTCAATTAGTCTGGTCTAGACTGTGCATTGAATGGGGAATGAAGTGTAACATAATAGAGGATCTCAGCGGGAAATGCAATGCAATTATGATGTTTCCTAATCAGTCACTCTTCCAGAATTCACACCCGATGTAGGACATACACACTCTCCTACTATTTCTTTTCAACAAAATGGCTGAAGTGGGAGGTTTCTGGAAACGCTGCAGCAGACAGCAGCAATAAAAAGGCCTCGCTTCCTAAACGCTGAATGTTTATTCTGTCTAGAGTTTCAGTGGCCCTGAGTTGGCAGATATTTGAAATTGTTTTCCGTTTGATCGTCCCATCACGCTCAGACGAGATATTTAAGATGATGCATGTTGAATGCTTGGAAAAAAAATCTGCCAACCCTGCTTAAAAGAGCCACTTAGCATCGCACGCCTGTGTACAAGACAGATTGAAAGGAAATAGTGAAAATCAAAGCAGCAGAGGCTGTCTACCTTCTGAATTCGAAATCATTCTGAGCAAAACACACAAAAAACCTGCTTTCATCACTTTAAGCAGCCCTTTTCACATGAACACCGCTTCATAATGCATTTTACTTTTACTGTCTTTAAGGACAAAACTGGCAATATACCTTCTTTTTCTTCATTTGTAAAAAAGTCCCACAAAAGACCAAATTTCAGCCTATTTCTCAATACTTCTCTGATAAGGCATGTCAGAAAATGTGCAGATTAGCTACAGTACCTGGTTGCACCACCAGGTGGAGCCTCTTACTGTTTACTGAGGTGGAGTTACACGTGTGTTTGCTGACCTCCCATTAGCAGTTCGTCAATAAACACTCATTCCTGGTAACTGTGGAAGTCACGTTGATGGACTCTGC
Organism: Dascyllus trimaculatus; assembly: GCA_024666655.1. Taxonomy (NCBI): domain Eukaryota; kingdom Metazoa; phylum Chordata; class Actinopteri; family Pomacentridae; genus Dascyllus; species Dascyllus trimaculatus. The sequence goes on from CM045453.1 coordinate 7,195,920, forward strand.
AGCATCAAGTTGTAAAATTGTGTCTGCCGGCTGCCTGGTTCAGCTAGCTACCTGAGGCTAATGCTAAGCTAGGATTTTCTACTGCTAATACAGCTGAAGTGGGAGGGTGTTTGGAAACGCTGCAGCAGACAGCAGCAATAAAAAGGCCTTGCTTCCTAAACGCTGAATGTTTATTCTGTCTGGGGAAAATAAATCTGCCAACACTGAAGAGCCACTTAATGTCGCATACCTGTGTACAGCAGGACAGATTGAAGGAAAACAGTGAAAATAAAAGCAGCAAAGGTTGTCTACCTTCTAAATTCTAAATCATTCTGAGCAAAACTTACTAAAAACCTGCTTCCATAACTCTCAGCAGCCGTTTTTACATGAACACCGCTTCATAATGCATTTCACTTGATTCTGTTTCCTTACTTTTCCTAATTTGTCCAAACATCCCACAAAAACATCAAATGTTAGCTCATTTCTCAACACTTCCTTACTTTTCTAATAAGGCATATACAGATTAATCGCGTTACAGCTTATTTACTATAGAAGACTGCAGCTCGTCTGCTGCGTTCAACACTTTGGATTTTTTGGGGTCAAACGTTGAAGATAAATTTCAGATGAAGTCATTATTTTTTGATTCTTAATGTTAAGTAACCTGGTGTTTAGTTCATCCATTCTTCAACTTCCCAATGTAACCCAGTCTTTTTGTAGTGGTTAAAAACAGCGTATGGAATTACCTCCACTAAATTTTATCCATTTTAGCGAGTAACTGACTCTTGATTGTTAACGTGGCTGTCTGTTAAAGATTCCCTATTTACAAATCTATTTTCCTTTTTTAAGGGCTCTGTAACTGTTCCTCAGACAAGGTGAAATAACACATTTGAGTCCATGTGTTTTTTTTTATCATGTTGCAGTTTAATTCCACAGTTTTGCACTTTAATATTTAAAACCTTTGCTTCCATTTTGCACTGTGCTGCATTTATACAATCACATACAGTTTGTCAGATAAAATACACTTAAATTAAATGTTTATTTTGCTTCTTTTGTTATATATTAATCATTTGGATAAATTGATAGAAAAATAGTTGTTAGTCCTGAAGGTCTGAAGCCAGTTTTGTGGCATATTTTGTTAAAAAATGCATCTTTTATGTAGTTTCTGTTTAATTATACATTTGCACAATTAGACTGTCTACATAGTCAAGCAGCTGTTATAATAGCTAATTTGTTTTTTTCACCACGAAGGTTCAACTTTCCATTCAGTTCAATTTTATTTCTATAGCGCCATTTCACAACAGTGTAATGAGGAAAATAACAGCTGTTTCTTAAAGATTTATGTTGTTGCAGCTGGAAGAAGGGAGTCAACTTCAGTGTTTCTAATATGCTGATTTACTCTGAGCTCAAATGGTTTGCAGAGGTTTCATTTTTCAGAGGAAAAATAAACAAAAGGGGGAGTTTCATTGAAGGACATTTACATGTTAATGAATGGAGTTTAGGTTGACTTGCATACGGAGTTATGTGTAAACATGGTGTCAGTCGAGTCAGAGTATGTTTTCATGATGGGTGAAGGATTTGTGAGCTGCATGAGACAGTATGTTGCAGCAGGTGTAGGTCTGCAGGGTTTGTTGCCATTAATAAAAACATCTACTATCAGCAGCCTTGTTTCTTGGTTGTAACACCTTCAGAGAATTTAGTGAATGAATCAGCAGATCAATGAATCACACTCTGATGTGTAGCAGTGCTGAGAGTCCAGACGTTTAACAGCGAACACTGAGGTGGAGGATGGAGGAGGCGGATTTTCTGATGGAGGCCCTCAGGTGGAGGCGATGGAGGCCAAGCGAGGCAGGACAGTAAAGCATATGGAGAGATCGAGGTACAAACACAAACATCACATGCTCCAGATAATCCCACACTCTGCTGTGGATCACTGGTTGACCGGCTGCCACGTTGGCTCGCTGGCCGGCTGGTTTACTGACTGACTGGTTCACTTTCCCCCATTATGTCCTGATGACTGACCAGTTAGCTGCCTGACTGACTGGCTGCCTGCAGAGTTAGAAACATGTGCAGCAAAGATTGAAATTCAAATAGCTTGCGGTTAATGTGGAAACACTGAATGCACTGTAAAAGACAATTGTGTAAAAAAATAGTGTAAATCTGGCAGCAAGGGTGCCAGAAAAAATGCAATAAAAAATGGAATGCTGTGATGTTGTAAAACTATAAAAACCGGTGAAAATAACAACAAATATCTGTAAAATATTGGTATTTTTAGTTGATGTAAATAAAATAAAATGCAGACATTAGGAACATTTTTTTTTTACAGTCAACAGGTAAATTAACATCCTTTTCTGTGGTTCTACTAGTTGTTGTCTGGAATTTAACAAAACAAGGGAAAATGTATAAAATAACAGCTCAAAAAAATCATCGACTATACGCAAAATAAGGATGTGAAAAATAGGACAGTGAAAAATAATGTACTGCATTTTTCTTTCAAATAACAGCAAGTATCAGTAAAATTAAGATATTTTTTGCTGGTTTTAATACAGTAAAAATACTGATTTTTGAAGTGGACATTTACAGTTTTAGCATGTTTTATATGGTTAACATGTCAATGATTTGTCAATGATTTTATTAGTTATCTTTAATTAAAAAAACAAAGAAATCTGTAAAATAACTACTTTTTTATTACAGTTAAAAGCAGCTTTTTTTACAGTGTGCAGACATGCTTCCACTCCCCTGACCTGATTTTACCTGTCATTTTACAGCTACTGTCAACTTTGCACCTCAGAATCAACCATCATAAATTTCATTTCTGAACTGATGCCATAACCTTTAGTGATTTAAAGCCGTGTGACTCTCATCACGGATTTTAGTCAATCAAACACATTTAGTGTTACACCTATCATCGCTCCAGCTACTTCAAGTGTTGAGGAAGGAGATAAAAAAAAAAAAGCGGCACATAAAACTGCAAAGTTTTACAGTGGAAAGTCTAAATGACACCTACTATAAAGTCTTTATTACCTCTGCTGTGACATTTGACACAAACATAATTGACCTAAATCAATGCTTTCACCTGACTAACTGAAGCTTGACTCATATACTTTTATGTTGCATCCGTTGTGTGCATTTGTATTTGGTGTGTCGTCGCTCCTCTGCAACAACATCCCCAAGTTAGTGGCAGGGTTTCTAGATCGCCGACTTTGTTCACATGCTTCAAAAAATAAAAAAGTCACTGGCTCCTTTTTTAAAATGTTGAAGCTTGGAACATTAACCAAAGAAGCTGCTATGTGTAAAGTGGATGTAGACTTGTTGTGTTTCATTTCTGTTGCATCAAAATTTGTTAAAGGAATCAGTGGCTCTGTGTATAATAAGGTTGATATCTACTCTCTTGGTTAGTTTTTTTGACTAGTCTTAGACAAGTTTTTGTCATTTCAGGCTACAGTAGAGGCTAGCCAGGCGCTTGTGCACAGAGAAGTTTCTAGTCTCCATCAGCTACTGTAGCGGCTCAGACTGATAACCAAAAATTTGGTTTAAATTAAATAAATAAGTTGTTCTAATGTCGGATTTACTTAATTTGACTTTGTACATTAAAAAATGACAAATATTGAGTTGTTTTGAAGACATTTTGATTAGTTCTGGACAAGATTTTGTGATTTCAGGCTATGGTAGAAGAAAGCTAGATGGTTGTACACAGAGAAGCTTCTAGTCTCCATCAGTTACTGCAGCAGCAAAGCAGCTGTTTCCCGAATCTGAGGAGTTCCTTTTAAAAACCCGTCTGACCCATTTCTGTTTAAAAGGACCATACCCTATAGAAAACTGGTCCATTTGTTAGTGTGCAGTGAGTCTCCACTGGGGAGTTTTATTCATTGCAGTGGAAGTGTAACGTTGCAGTAGCTGCTTCCTGAATGCTTTGTATGCGCTGATGTAGCCGGCGTCACAGTTTTTCAGACCTCACTCTGACCTGCTTGTTTCATTGATTCATAAAGCCCAAACTTGTTCAGTCTGGTCTAAATTTTGGGATTTAAAAAAAAAAAAACTGCCTAAGGATGAAGAAGTCACCGGTAGCTTGTTAGCTCTGAATTGAGCTTATTTACTCTGCCTGAAGACAGAAACTTGATAAATGATTCAGATCCACATTTATTAGAATCAGTGTTGTTTAGCAGGTACAGAAAATTAGCACAGAGAAGCTGACAGCAACACCATGCATGGTTCCTCCTGCAGTTGTCCACTCATTTCTGTCTTTTTTTTCCCAGCTATAACTGAATAATTTATTCTGCACAGTTCATCAGGGAGCGACGTCCCTCAAACGTCGACCACTTTGGCTCCGATTATTCCAATAATGTGTTTGTGTGCCGCTACAACAGGCAGCTTTGATTCGTCTTTGCTCAGGCTGTTTGGAAAAGTCACATTAGCGGCTGAATTTGGACAGAAATTATGAAGCCCTTGATCTAATATTCTGCTCATCAATAATGCAGACGGTGGTGGCTGGATTCATCAAAATACTTCACAAGCAAGTGTAGAATCTGTCCTCCGCTGGTCTGTTCCATTTCAGTGTCAGCCTCTGTCTGAAAACACCTTCAATTTTGTTTCCCTTTACTGGTCAACCATTGCTCTGGAAAGTACAACCAGGTCACACATTATTTGCATGAACCCTGTTTACTTCTAGTGTTCTGACCTGTTCATGTTTGATTTAAGGCTAAAAGGGTTAACTTCAAGTTTATCCCAGTTTTCTGAATGTTTTTGCAAAGTACAGCAAACTGCATGATTTAAATGATGCTATTTGTCCAAAACCAAATCCAGTAAGTCTGTTTTTTAACATAATGCATGACAAATTAGACCAGTGGTGACAAAACAATTAATATTCTCTATTAGGGTTGCATGATTACAGCCAAGATGATAATCCATATTATTTTAACCAGAGTTATTTATCACAATTATTTCTTGATTTTAGAGACAAAATATTTTTGTTCACTTTGTGTTTAATTAAACGGTGCTCTGCTTTCACTTCCCTCATGCGCAACATTCCTGCTAATGTACAAAAAAGCACCAAAATAAGACTTAAAATAATCTTCATCTGAATGCAGAGCATCTCCTATTGGCTGATAATAAAAGTTTGTACCAAAGCTTTTTTTACTTGCTGAATATCTGCTTATCGATAGACGCTACAGTTTACCAATGTTCCCTGAACGCCTCACATGCAGGCTACAGTAGAAGCTAGCTAGCTGTGCATGCAGAAGCTTCTAGTCTCCATATGTTACTGCAGCAGCTCGGACTGCTTAGAGACCAAAAACTAGTCTGAACAGAAGGAAGTAAGACGCTCTAATGTCAGATTTACTATATTTGACTTTAAAGGTAAAAAAATCGACAAATTCTGACTTGTTTTGGACAAATTCTGATTAGTTTTGGACAAGCTTTTGTAACTTTAAGGCTACAGTAGAAGCTAGCTAGGTGCTTGTGCGTAAAGAAGCTTCTAGTCACCATCAGTTACTGCAGCAGCACAGAAAGCTGAGAGACCATACATTTGTTTGTACAGAGAGAAATAAGGTGTTTTAATTACTTATTTTTGAGAAGTTATTGTATTTATAAGGGCCACGTAAACAATTGCTTAGATTAATTGATAGAAAAAAGGCCAAAAGTTAACACAATAAATTTTGAATTGCAAATAAATAGCATGTTTAAGCTTCATTTTAGGCTTTTCTCGTGTAGTTTTACAGCATTAAAATGACATGTGAAAGTTAACATTCAGAAAACAGGGGATGGCGTGCAATTCCCAATGAAATGCAAAAAAATGTGTTACTGTTTTATGATACCAGGCTGCAGAAAGTCTAGAATCCTTTTGTGGACTTGTTGGATTGTGAATGTGGAAAGCTCTGATCCGATCGACCGCTGTCCTCTTGGTCTCTTGGTTTCATCTGATAAACACTAAACCTTCATCCTGTCATCTACCTCAAAATCCTGCACATGAATCTGCATGAAACAACCTCATTTTTGGCCTTTAAGTCCCTGATTCTGTAAATACTGGGAAAGTCTGAACCTGAAGCCTTTCAGGGAGTAAGAGAGGTAACAGACCTGAATAACAGTATGAATTCATGGATTTCCAACCATCAACCAGGATTTAAAGATGTGCAGCTTTAATCAGACGTTATAGCAGAAGTGAGTTTGTGCTGGTTTCTGTTTGAATCACGTTCAGCCACACGAGACAGAGCAGCTCTTTGTTTCAGTTTCTCTTTATTTTTTTCCTTCTTGGCGGCTGATTGCGCTGCAGCAGCATTAGCGAGTTGGATGGTGGATGTGAGGCTGAAGCCCCGAAGGTGTTGGAACAGCATCAGACAGAGCAGGACGACAAAATGGAGGGAGGGAGGAAGACGAGGAGGAGTGATGCAGACATGGGCTGATTGTGAATCGACTCTTTTTTTTTCAGTTCGTTCGCCTTTTTCTGTCCGTCTGTGTCACTGTCTGGGTTTTCATCTGGTCCGTCTGCATCCTTTTCTTTTCCTGCGTCTTTCTTTCATTCATTCACCTTCTTCCTGTCTTTCTGCTACGTTCATTCAGCTCTTTATTTCCCTCTTTTTGCCTTCATTTCTTTCTGCATCTTCTGCATCACATTTGTTCTCTTTCACCTTCCTCGTCCTGTATCTCTGTTTGTCTCGTCAGTCTTTTTATGACCTCTCCTATTCGTCTGACACTCTTTTTAGACCTGAATTCATCTTTTTTTTTAAAAATTAACACAACCGAGAGCTGAAGCCGGCGTTCCCGTAACCTCATTATAAAGTCAAATTTAAAGAAGAAAATCAAGGACGCAGTGTGTCGTTGGTGTTAAACAGGTTCAGTCATAATTATGAGTCTGCAGTTTCACGTCTACATGCAGCAGCTGACAGCTGTTCTGGTTATCAGGTGTTAGAATAACCAGATATCAGCAGCAGGTGACCTCATCCACCTTTAACCACCTGGTTTAACCATGTCTCTGCTGCCTGCTTCCCCATTCACTGCTGCAGCTAATGATTATTTCCATCGTTTATGAATCTGTTGCTCATGTTTAGTGTCTGTTTTTACCCTATTAAGTGTTAAATATTCATGAAGTAAACAAATCCCGCCATTTTCTCTTCTCCTCTTCAGTGTTTGCATGTTTGTGATTAGATGTACGTCTTATACTTGGTGTTGTATCATTAAAGCAGGAGCTGAAGACGCTTTACTGGTAGTTTTCTCGTTATTTATGAGATTTAGATTCTGCCAGAAGTGCAGAACAAACACGAGTTTCTCTTTGTTAAAGTGTCTGAACTTATATCAGCTTGTTTTACTTGTGCACGTTCACGGTCATGTACTAAAGAGATTAAGGAGAATTTGACTGAATACCCAATCAACTGAATGTCATGTATTTTTATCAAACTGAACCAAATTGATTTAAATTGCTGAAGCTGCAACTAACCATTATTTTCATTGCAGATTAATTTGTCGGTTATTTTCTAGATTAATCGACCAGTAGTTTGGCGTACGGAATGCCAGAAATGTCATTTCCCCAAAGCCGAAGATGACAAATGTCATTTTGTCCAAAGATATTCAGTTTAGTGTCACAGAGAAGGAAAATATTCACATTTATTAAGCTACAATCAGAGAATTTTGACTTTGTTTCACCAAAATAGTTGATAATTAATTTAGTTGTTGACAACAGATTGATTAATCGTTGCAGCTTTACTGTGAAACACGCAAACTACTGCCCTTGTAGAGCAGCTTGCATGGACACAAATCTTTGGTTCCACCCAGACGTTGGGGTCCATACGAGGTTTTGCAGACTTTCATTTCATGGATGCAGAAAATTGGGTGCATTTTTTAAAGGGGTAAATGTGGCAACAATATTGTTCAAGTCCCATGTGGAGCATCGTTTTAAATTAGTTTTTCCCTTGAGTTTCGTTTTTACATGTGCTCCTTTCGTAACTGTTTTGGGTTAAGCTTTTGGTGCCATATATATTTGGTTAAGGAAAAGATCATAGTTTGGCCAAAGTGACATCTCCACTGTATATTATATATGCAATTATTCACACAATCAAAGAGAGCACCTATGTACTCAGAGCTTCTGTTTATTAGTGATCACAATGGATAAAAATGTCTGAATCAGTTGCACCTATGGGTAAGTAGCATAGCATCTGCTGCAGTTTTGTCACTTACGCCACCTGTAGGCGACGAGCGTTACAGCCAAGAAATTTATAAAGAAATTTATAAAATTTATATTTTATTATTTAACCTGTAATATCTCCAGATACCTAGCCGATGCAGCTAAAGACATTCCCATGGTTCCCAATGATGTAAGCAGCCATGATAAGCATTGTGGTGACGCCTTGTTGGCTGCTCTTCGTCTGCAAAAAATGAGCGTTTTCATGCTAATCAGCGGCGTCCAGCGCAACTTGTCACCACAGAAACTCCTGAATAACTTCTAAGCTAACTGTTTTCGATTTAAAATGAAACACTGGTCAATTCTCACATCTGAAAATGTCCAAAGTACCAGATTTTGAGTACAAATTTGTTCGTCCACTGTCATTAACCTCCACAGAAGTGTTTGTCATGGTGCCCGTTACTAGTTAAACTCCGACAATGCTCTCTGCTTGCCAACATGAATTGCCTGTCCGAGTGACGCCTCCTCTGGTCTCTACAGTATTAAACAGTAAGAGGCTCCACCTGGCCAACAAGTGCTACAACATGCTTCAATCATATTTTATATGTACGAATATCTATTTGAGACTAACTTCTGTCTTTGAGACTAACTTCTTCTTTGAATATGTGAACTGGAAGCTTAAAAGTTATTTTAAAAATCTGATATTTACTAGCAAAACAGCCAAAACAGGGTCTCTGTTTCAGTTGTTTCAAATACTGACAGATCACTAATATTTCGTGCACTTGCCTGAAAATGAATGCCAGATATTACTGTGTTAATCCTGGGGTCCTCTAAAAGAAACCATTAAGAAGTGTAATATCAAACGTTTAGTGGGTCTAATAGATAAACCAGATTTAGAAAAAAAGATTAAACAATATCAGCTTTTCTTCTCTTCCTGTGTTAAACAGGCATCACTTGCTGCAGTGACAGTGAGATCTTTACCCACAGATGAACTGTGGGGCTTTGAAATGTCGACGTTCGTGAAGGTTAAGTGAAGATTCAAACTGATTCCACACTGAAACACTGAAATGAATTCAAGTCTGATCCTCCTCTGGGCAGCTGTGTTAAATTAACCGAGTTTCATTGATATTTCGGCACAGGAACGACAGTAAATCTTCATTTTCATTTCTAAAATCTACAACCTTGTGTTCAGACATGCAGCTATAAAGAAGACGCTGCAGAATATGAGTCACTTTCTGCAGGTTCACTTGTTACGATACAGTACAAACACAATCCAGGTGGAATGAGAAACAAAGAAGACAGCTGGTTCTTTGTGTTTGTACCTGAAAACACACCTGTACTGCCACAAGCTCATTCATATTCTTATTTGAGCTGGAAAGACACTTGAATTTGAGTTTAATTTCCCCTAATCTGCAACAGCAAATACAGTTTGCAAAAAAGTAATAATGTCCTCTTTATCAGCATAATGAGAAAACATTATAATGAATCTGAAAAGCTACAGTGTTCAGTGTGTTTGATTTGTTTTCCAACAGCGTCTGTTTGTATTAAAGCTCCAGTAATCATTTCTGTAGAAACTCTAAGTTAAATCCCTGAGCTTCAGCTCTCCGAATGTAAAACTTAATGAACCTAATCGACACGTTTACGTTTATTCCCAACAAGGCAAAACCGTTTAGGAGCAAATGAAGTTGAGTGTGCAGGAATGTCTGAAAGAAAAAGTAAGAAAAACTTTGCTATTACAGTCAAAACCTGAAGGAGGTGCCAAAGCAGCTGTTTATTACTGTCTTTGCCTGTAGGGGGCGATCTTGTTAAGTCAAATAATGCAGCTTTAACCTGTAGTGGTCAACATGTTTAGTTAGGACTCCTTGCGTTACTTTTAAACATGCTAGCTACCTATTAGCGTCACTTTTGGTTGTGCAAGTTTGACTGACTTGTAAAAATCCCAAATAGATGCCACAAGTCTGTAGCCGAATGTTTCCTTCTGAATGTCCTGATCCGATCCTGAAAATGTCAGTCTGGGCCAGTCAGGGATGTCTGTAACTGTTAGATATCAGCTTTAACCTAAACCTAATCCATTGTTTATGTCCACTGTCATTAAGTGTCACAGAAGTCTTTATCATGGTCCCCGTTGCTAGCGAAACCTCCACAATCCTCTCTGCTCGCCAGCATGAACTGCCTGTAGTCTAAGTGACAGTATGAAACAGTAAGAGGCCCCACCTGGTGGAAAAACCAGGTACTACAACATGCTAACACTAAATAGTGTGTTATCCACATAAAATAATGTATCTGATTGGGTCTTTCTATCAGCAGATACTGAGTATTATATGACTTAAAATCAGATCAGGTCAAGGAAAAACTTCCCTGCATGAATAAAAATGATGTAAACGATGGTATTTTAACCCAGATTCATTACAATGTTTTCTCATTATGCTGATAAAGAGGACATCATTACTTTTTTTGCAAACCGTTTGCTGTTGCAGAATGGGGGAAATTAAACTCAGGACATTTCTAGTTGTTGCTTTTTGGAAAACAGGAACTTTGCCATGCAGTATGTGGAAACTGTTGTAAAAGGTTGTATTTTAACCCTAAACTTAACCAAAGAGCAAGTGAAAATAACAAACAAAAGTAAGTGGAAAAACAACAGTCCAACACAGGACATGAGCTTCAGTCTGCTGGGTGAAAGTCCTGTGATTTACGCTTTGGCTACCTTACCAGCACAGTTTTGCACCTTATCTTGTCTACCAGCATGATTTGCATGTTGCTTTGAACATTGGTTTCCTTAATTTTCTTAAATGTAACATGTGGGATCTACCTTGTATTTCCCCAAGTGGATAAATAAAGCATCTATTTGATCTGTCTTTATCTATGTTGAACGTATGTGGACTGTTTGTGAGGCAGCAGCGTAGAGTTGTGGCAAAACAAGACGCTGAGATTTCAATTTGGGATTGTTGTGTCTTTGGATTTTGGACCCTGTGCAGCGCTCGGGAACTTAAATTTCTTTAATGAGTTTATGTACGATAAGATAAACTTTACTGATCCCTCCCCGTCAAAATGTACAATGTGTAGAAGTTCAAATGTAAAGACTATAGTAGCGCTGTGACGAATAGAGTCGTTAAGAAACCAGCAAATAAACGCTCCTGAAAATGCAGCTGCTGCAGACACAATCTACCTGTTTAAGTTGCTGCAGCTTTTTTGTTGGTGTTTGTCACATGCAGATCAGCCTGATCAATGAACTGCACTTTAACCAGACATCAGTATCTTGCTTGCTGCCTGTTTGCAAACTCTTTATCAGGAACTTCAGGGTGCAGACGCTTTGTTCTGCAGACATCTTTGACATTACGTTCGAGCCTTCAGTGCCTCTCGGGTGCATTTCCAGCTGCATGTGTTTTCACTGTGTGCAGCTTAATCCCTCAGGACGCCTCTAATGCAGCTATAATGGGGGTCAATGGGGAGGCGGCCGAGTGGCCAATCACTATTTCCCACTTCACACTGCAATAATGGGCTCCTCTTCACACCTTCCTGCTATCAACAGACTCCGAAAAACTCTGACTGCTGCATTCACACAAACACAAAGCTCAGCTGCCTCCACTTAACCCTTTGTGGTGCAGATTTCTGCTCTGAACGGCCCGTTTGAAGCATTCAGAAGCACAGTGTGTTGGTTTTTACTGCATTAAGATCTAATCAGGCCCTCAGTCACACTCACATCTGAGCCGAAACCAGCAGGAAGCTACAACAAAGGATTTCTGCTGCTAAGTTATTTTTGGAGGCCATTGCTTCAGTCTCTAAAATTAGTAACCATCGATTCACAAATCAATCCATCACAGTTCATGTTCTGTCTTTCTGGTGTCCCTGCAAACCAAGTTATTGTTAATTAAGTGATGAATTGAAGTCTGTATGATATTTGGGTGAATTCTCAGTGTTTTACAGCCAAGGTCACCCTCGTCCTTCAATTTAATCTGTTTTAAATTGATCCCAGAACAATTCAGATTAAGCAGGAAGTCAGAAATACATTTAGCAAATCATTAAAACTACTTTATTCTGTTCTGCTTTTGCATAATAACCCTGCAAAGCCTTTAATGTATGAAAACAGCAGCACAGGTGACATTTCAGGTGATGTATGGAGTTATACTTTTTGATATATTGAGCCTCGTAGCCGGCGGAGTTTTGGTAATAAAAAACCATCAGTCATGTTAAATGAAGGCGGCCTGCAGCGGAACGTCTGCAGGTCCAGTCAGAACGTTCACACTTTAACTTTTCACTCAGGAGTTATTAAGAGCCGCTGTCGAGCTCCGGGACATGACAGAAGCTGCAGTGGGAGTCGAACCGGTGACCTCGGATATGAAGCTGAGGCTGACCTGAGTCAAGCAGGGTGGGTCGGATTCATTTCTACGCTTTAAAGCCTTTTAATCGGGTTGTTCACAGCAATCCTGTGACCTGACAGCAGCAAGATGAACTCAGCAGAGGATTGGAATTATATTTTGCAGGACCACAGTGTTTAATTAGCGCAATGCATCAGAGGAAACAGCACATTCAAAACTAATTACCAGCATCTGCTAAATGCACTTTAAGATTCAAGTATTTGCAGCTTTGCAGGTTTTAAAATCTCACAACAGGGCACCAAGAAATCTTGTCTTAAAGGCCTTGGAATGCTTAAAGCTAAGTTCTTTATAGATCATTTGAAGTGTTCAGCATGTTCCCAGTACACTATTCATCATCCAAACACACTGCTGGTTTTGGAAAGCTGAAATATTTGCTGCAAACTAGATTCTAGAGTAGCTTTCAAGGATGTAATTTTGTGCTTTAACCCTTAGAAAACGAGTACAGCATCGATGCTATGCACACATTTGTGCATCAAAGCTGCAATATGCAAGATTTACAACATAAATATAGAATACATAAACATATACAATCATCTATATAGTGAAGTAAAGAAGCCCGTGTGTCGTAATCTAAGCTTCCCTGGTTTGTGTTTTGGCAGCTAGTGTATGCTGGTGCACGTGAATCCCTCCTGTTGAAACTGTTGGTTGCAAACAGGTCTGAAAATAACCTTTTTCATTTTTGTGACCCAGTATTTCACATTAAATGTTTAATTTTGTATTATTGTAACATGCAGCTACATATGGTTCACCAAATATCACTAGTTGAATTCTGCATTATCATTTTTTTTGTTTAATGTGAGCTCAAAGATAGAACTTTTCATAACAGCTTCAGATTTTTCAATATACATTTCAACTTGAGATACTAGATTCTGAATCAACAAGATGATGAGAAATAACAGTGAGAATTTCAGGTTTTTATCTTAATAGTTCCTGAGATGTTGTTGTTCAAACAGCCTCAATTTAAAAAAAAACAAACAAATTCATGTTTGTAAAAGTGGGCATTATTCAGTTTTGGCCTGTTTTTTGTGTTGATATGTGAATCAATACCTTTTTTCTGTGGTTTCACAAGATATTATTTGTAATTTAACATATAATTGAACATGTGTAAAATAACAGCACATTTAAAAAAAACATTTCACTTAAAAACTGCAAAATATGTTCATTTTCTGCAGTATACTTCATTGGGCGTGTTGTTTTATTGCGCATTGTGAATTTTGCATCCTACGTCAACAACCTCTCTCAGGTTTCTCTCAGTTATAGATTGTTTTTTTCTTGTATGCTTGATCATGACCACTTACACAGAAAATAAATCTAGTTGCGTGAATATTTTAGCACTCAGTGTGCACATTCTAAGTCCTTAGACATGTCAAGGTCTTTAAATTTTAGACTCGTCAGACCTTTATGTGAACCTTCTGCTGCCTCTGCTGCTGCTGTGGTTTAATTTAATCCAGATTTCAGTCTCAGCCACCAGCACACATTTACTCTAAACACCAACAGAGCTGTCACACGGAACAACATGAAGCTCTCCAGAGCTTTTTCTTCTATTTAGGACAAATTGAATCTATAGTGACGCTGAAAACAGCCCTGAAGAAGCTGAAACCTGAGCTTCCTCCACTTACATAGCTGCACAGCGAACCGACGATTACAAATCACTATAAAAATCTAATCGATTGTTCCCTGGTGTGAAGCCAAACGTCTGCAAAATCCACCTAGATGCTGCAGCTTCTCCACCTGCTGCTCAGAAAAACATCATTTCAATCGGTTCTGAAGCTGATTTCACTGCAACCTGATCAGGACAAACAAATTTGGATTTTAATAAAAAGGGTGACTCTCTGAAAACACTGAGATTTATTTAAAGATTTTATTAAGTCACTGCTGTAGGAGTTTATTTCACCTTCAGCACAGTTTCTTCTGCTTCTTTTACTTACAGACAAATCTGTGCAGTATTAATACTGCTCTATCTGTATTTGTACTCATGAAAGAATCTGTGCAACAACACTGATATGTGCAATATTGAGGACTGTGTGCAATATGAACTAGTACTGTGTATAGTTTTGGTTTATTTTTATGTTTGCACTATCCTCATTGACCCACAAACTTTGGGTTTATAGTGTTTTTGTAGAAACAATTAGTCAGTTAATCAATTAGTGGATCAGTTTAATCATTTATGTCCATTATTCAGCAGAGCATGTGTGGCTGCAGCTTCTCCAGTGTAAGAATTTAGTTTTATCTCATTGCAACCTGGAGCTGCAACAGTTAATCAATTACTTGTCAACTTTTAAATTAATCAGCAATGATTCTGATGATTTATTAATCACTTTGAGTAATTTTTGAAGAAGAAAAAGACTCAATTCTCCAATTCCAGCTTCTTTAATATGAATATTTTCTGCTTTCTTTTCTTCTCTGTGATAATAAATGAAATATCTGTGGGTTTTGGACAAAACGAGACATCTTGGGAAATACTGATCACATTTTTCAACATTATTTGACATTTCGTGATCACTTATTTTGAACTAATGAATCATGAATCAGCAGTGTAAATAAACTCAGTACTGTTGGTTCTGGATTGTCGGTGTGACAAAACAAGACATTTGAGAACATTTTCTTACACCCTGAGAAGTGGAGGCATTTTTCACTACTATTTTTGAGATATTTTAGAGATAAAGATACTGGGGGATTAATAAAAATTAAGATATCATTTTCTTGTATTTGGAGGGATTTTTGCAGCATCACTGGCTGCCAAACCGACCAACAGGTGCCAAAAAAGCTGCAAACTGATGCTTTTTAGACTGATTGATTGAGCTTGATTTCATCTCACTGCTGTCAGGTTTGTCCCTGCTGGCCACCATACCCAGTCTGACCATGAGCCAATCACATCCAAGCAAACCCAGGCCAAGTATAAAACTGGCTCCTGATCCAGGAAGTGACCAAACACAGGAGCTGATTTTACAGAGAAAAGAAGGTAAGATGCTGTTTTTTGGCAGAAACCTGCAGAAATGTGTCTTCTGGTGAAGAAGAGGTGAATTAAAAACAAAGGTCTGTCTTCAGGTTTCAGCAAAGTGAAGCTGAAACCAGCAGCTAAGTAAATCTGAATGTTCAGCTCGGCAGTGAGATACGTTTGTGCTGCAGGTTTGGTTTGTTTGGACAAATGAAAACTAATGTTGAGTCATTTCTCAACTTGTCTGCATGTTTGAGTTTGGATTTGATGATAATAAATTAGGTTCACAGTCTTCAGATCATTGTACCAGCAGTACAATATTCTCCTGGTTATTTTTTCAATAACCACTCAGTTTCTAATATTAATGTTGGAATTATTGGCCCAAATAATCAATTAGCTGATTAGTTTCATCATTTTATTCAACAAAAACTGTGTTTGGCTGCATCTTCTCCAACTGAAAACTTTGTTTTATCTCACTGCAAACTGGCGCTGCAAGAAATTAACTATTTGTCAACTTCAAATAGTTGGCAAAATCATTGCCAACTTTATTGGCAATGATTTTGAAGCTCAACCAGTCAGTTTGAGTCATTCTTTAAGAAGCAAAAAGTCTAACTTCTCTATGTTCAGCTGCTAAAATGTAAATATTTCTGGTTTCTTTTTTCCTTTAAGGCCGTAAACTGAATATCCTTGGGTTTGGGGCAAAACAAGACATTCAAGATATTATTTTGGACTTTGGGAAACACTGGTTGATATTTTTCACCACTTGTCGCTATTTTATGATCAATTTAATCAAGAAAATAGTCAAATTTAAAGTGTAAATAAACTCAGTAATGTTAGTTTCTGAGTGTCGGCCCACACAAAACTAAGCATTTGAGAATATCTTCTTGGGCGAGATTTCGAGGGATTTTTAAAAATGCTATTTTAAGGTATTTTGGAAGACTGTGATTTATGGTGAATTAAAATAATTGTAGGTAGTAGCTCTAATAATTAAAATAATAATATTATTTTCAAATATCAGTCTAATCTGCTGTCACAAAAGTTCTCATTCAATCTCAGTCAATGAACTTAATCCTGCTTGAAATCATTTACAAGCGGCTTCCCGTCTGCCCCAAACAAAGATGGCCGACACACTGCTTCTTCCGTCTAATCCTGACAGTTTCAATCCACTCACTTTTTGCTCAGATTTTTACTGAATATATTTGTTTTGTTTTTTTTCGAACTGGATAGTGAAACGCTGCCTTGCATTGTGTCGTGGTTTGATCTGCTGCAGCCAGATAAACTGCTGCTGTTGTTGTTGCTGTGGATTTAATCCTGGTGTGTTGTTGCGGCAGATTGCTCTCAGAGGGGACGACAGGCCTTTTAGTGTAAAGGTATTAAGCCCAGGTCTAATCCAGAGCAGGAGAGCAGCCAATTTAAACTGGACTCGGCCCATGGGACGACACATCGCTGAGTGCATCACCACAGCTGCTGCTGAGATTCAAACTCCATTTATGAGCTTTTTATCTCCCTTTATTACATTCAGCAATTTCAAGGAGAATTTTAGATTTTACTTCTATAAGTAAATCACCCTCTGTAGTTTATTTAGATTCAATTCTGGCTGAAATATGTTTTAATTCGCCTGTTTCGAAAGTCTGAACCTTTGAGAATATTCCAACTACAAAAACCGCAACAATCTGAAATTCATCATATAGGCCAGCTTGACAAACCTCCATTTTTGTAGTTCCTATGTGCCTGTAGTTCTGGAGTTATGTGCACTAACTGCTATTTGTTTTGGTGTATCTGAAGCTGTTGGAAACGCCACACTGGAAACTGAAAGGCAGGAAGAATTGATCTGGAGGTCAACACTCAACTTTAAAAAAAAACTGCGTCGCAAATCAAATTGTAATATCTGGCAGAAAAATCATGATTACAGAGAGAGTTCTTTAAATTGTCAGAGAAAATGAACTTGTGTTTGCTGAGACCATGTGAGACTGTCTGTATATATGGATGGATTTATGTTAAATGGATCTTTGTAGTTGTGTCAATGCAGGAATCTGAGCTTTATGTAGCTTTTAGCACCACAAATGTATTCAGTGTTTAACTCCACGTGCTAATTACACCGTTTTTATTTTTTACTGCTTTTCAGTAGCAGAGCTCTTTCATTTTAGTGTCCACATAAGTTACTTTTTCGAAAGCGACAGTCACACTTTTGATGGTAAATCATTGTCTGCTGCTCAGTCACATGCTTTATTTAGTTGAAGCTTGGTTTTGAAAAACTATGTCGCAAATCAAATTGCAATATCTGGCAGAAAAATCACAAGTCTATATTTTCCCCATGTTGTTTAGCCCTAGTTGGAGCCACAGAGTCAGAAAGTGTTCAGAGATTGACTGTATTTTCTTGGGGTTTGTTGAGAAATAAGGAAAATACAGAATATTCACCAGATTGGATCTTTAAATCAACAGAAACAACAGACCTGAAACTGTTTAGAAGTCAGACATTAACAAAAATGAACTTGGTTTTGTTCAGAGTACACTTGGTGTTTGTATAGCTGGATGATCTGAGGTTGTGTTAATGCAGAAATCAGGGATTTATGTAGCTTTGAGGAACACAAACGTATTCAGTGTTGGACAGTAGCCTCACCACAAGTAACACCATTACGAGTTTAACTCCATTTCTCAGCATTGTTTCGATAATGCTGCCATTTTTTTGAATCTCATAACTTCTGCTTCAGTAGCCGAGATAAAACCTTGCTGACATTTTGCTTTACAGCAGTTGGGTACATGTTGAAGTAAGGTAAGAAACAAGACAAGAAATGAAAGTAAAACAAGAATAAAAGTAAAGATATAATAAGGACCATGTACACCTTTATAGGTTTATCTACGCAAGCTCATTTTCCAAAGCAACACGCTGAGTTTTCACTTAAATAAATTGAAGGATGATGATGCCGCCACCGTGCACAAGCATATCTGCCTATAAATGAGTGGAGTCCATATGAACGCTCTTTTCTTGGGGTTCTTGACTTCATAAGTGGAAATTAAAAAAGTTCACTTCTCATGAATGACAGAGTCCCTGAAAGTTAATTTTTCAGGAGACAGTAAGGTAATATGTTGGAATTTTAGTTGTATAATTTTACAATTTGGATAGTTTTTGCATTTGTTGATCCCACAAGGGATCCCCCAATTCAAGGATCAGTACATGATGATGCCGCCGCCATGCACAAGCTGCTTTTTCTGAAGCAACAAGCACAACTGAGTTGTTGGCAAAATAAATTCAAGGATCAGTACATGATGATGCCGCCGCCATACACAAACATATACTGCTTATACATGAGTGAAGTCCATATGAATGCTTTTTTCTTGGGGTTCTCGACTTCATAAGTGGAAGTTTCCCTTAAAGTTCAGTTTTGGGGAATGGCAGATGTTGTATAAGTGGATTTTTCAATAGGTGGTAACTTAATATTTTGTAATTTTAGTTATATAGTTTTTACAATTTGTATATATTTTCCAACTTGCATACTCTCTAATTTTGAATATTTGCTTGTATGGTCTTTCCAAAGTCTATGCTCCTCATTTTTTTTCTTTTTTTTTCTGTAAAACTGGGGTATTTTTTTTGGTGGTTCTGCTATTTAAATTTATATACTTGAGTACTGCACAGATATGCCTGTGTGATTAACCAATTAATCGACTGACAGAAAATGTGCATCACATTTTAAGAATCCACCTGATCCAGCTTCTTTAAAGTGATTACTTCAATTTAGATTTCTCTCCTGCAAACTTCATCATGTTTAGTATTGTAAAGTGAACAGATCTGTCATGCTGCAGTACATATATATGAATCATAAAGGCGCTGCTGTTCTTTGTGATCTTCTGTCGGCAGTTAGATTTGTTGCGTTGCTGCAGATGTCGCGGCCTTGTGCAGCCCGAGCAGTGACTGTGTGATCTGTTTTTAATCCACTGTAGTAACGTTCCTCTATTTTTTCCTCCATTTCTGCCTCGGAGCTACTCGTCGTCTCTGCAGCACATCGAGCTGAATTGAAGGTTTTTCATTGTGCCCTCATTACCATACAGACCTATATTTTCAAAAATACAATTCCCTAATTATCCCCGCTGTCGTAGTTTTGCATCGGGAGCGGTGGCGTGGTGGGAGGAGGCAGCTCAGAAAAAGGCTTTCATGTGCAACGCTGTTAGGGTCCATTTATTCTCGAGAACTCAGGAAAAAAGAACAAGAAGTGTGAGAGCTGGTTCAGAGCCGAGCGTTTGTTCCTGATTAGTCAGTGACACAGAAGTGGAGGCTCTGTGTTTGTGGAGTGTTTCTGGTAAAGAAATGAAGGAACCACCTGAAAAACCACATGTAAGACTAAATAAAGAGGCAGATTGTGATCAGAAGGCATTAATGAGCTGCTTTTAAGAGGTCAGTTTGTATGTTTTTGGCCCTACAAGCTGAAGGTACAAGCATTTACCGATTGAGCTATTCATGGAAAGGGAGCATCATTGTCGCTTTAAATGAAATGACGTCAGAAGATATAAAAACAGCATTTTTTGGTCAATTTTTAACATTCTGCACCTTCACAAAAGAGTTTAATTAACGAATTAGAGGTTATGCTGATAGTTAAATGTAATTTTCCATTGGCAGTTTGTCATAAATTAGCATTTTTCTTCCAGGAGAGTGGGTTAAAATTTCCATTTATCCACATTTTATCCTAGTTTGTTCACATGAGAAAAGGAAAAAAAAATTCTGAAGATACTAATAATTAACTTGATGTATCTCCAACCAGCAGTTTCTGAGCGTTTTATGTCCTCCTGTCTGATTCTTCCTCACTGTGGTTCATATTTCAGTGCAACATAAAGTCCTGCACCTCCATGGAAACACAGCAACCATGAAGGAGGAGAGAGGACTCAGAAATGTCTTCTGTCACTATGACACAGTTGGAATGATGGAAATAATTTAAAAGACAGAATAAAAGTTGGATTTGTTAAACTATTTTTTAATATAAAAAAGCCCAACCTGGAATCAACATGTCCAACATTTCCCAGGTGTGTACAGATGTTACCAACACTGGAAAACAGATGGAGGCTCCACATGCTATAGATATTTAACTATTACATTTTTTACACTCACCTCCTCTCTGCTATGTGTGAACACTGCCTGCAGTTCAGCCAAAAAGATTTAGAATTTTTGCCAATGGTCTGCAGGTCACAGTTGAGACACAAATGGTTTCACTGTTTACCAAGGGAGAGCAAAATGTTTTGGACAGGATATGGTTAGCACTCATGGTTTATTTCTGGTATCTTTTAAACTGAGACATGTAGAAAAATGGGATTTTGATAAAATGTTGCAATTTGGAGCTTTCATTTGGTTAAATTTGAGAGATGAGTAGTTCAAGGACTGATGGAAAGTGGATTCTTTCTATTTTACTGTTTCTTGCTTTAGAAAATGTGTTGTTTTGGAGATTTTTCTTTAAAGACAACAGGGCCTTGATGCTGGGTTTAGAGGGGTAACAGCATTGTTAATAAAGTTAAAACGAGGCAACAGTATGCTAACTACAAATTTAAACCTGGTAGTGACATCACCTAAAGATGCCACATCTGTTGATGCACTTCTGTATCCAGACAGAAGCATTTATTAAACAAACTGCAGGGAAACCTGCTACATATTAGGAGTATGTGCAGTTGGCCGAACATTGGTTTGCACCACGAAAGCTAATTTGTTAAACTAATTATTAATTTTTATACGCCAGTTAGCTGTTGTGTCTTAAGACAAATCAAATCTCGTATTGCAGCTTCCATAGAGCTCAGTGCAGCTGAATGGACGTATATCTTATACTGAAGCTTAAATAAAAGCAGCATATAAAGGACATTAACATGAAAAATAACACAGTAAAAACTGGAAGAACTGGATTAAAGGACAAAGCAGAGAAACACAATAAAATATTTCAAAACTAGATTTTAAAACTTCAGATAGTGGATAAAAAATACATATAATGTTGCGTCGCTAATTACCAGATGCAAGAGGAGCAGATGACACTGGATAAACCCTGGTTTGACGGTGTTTCAATGCAGAACAGTGAAAATAAGGTTGAATGTAAGCTGCATCAGAATAAACTGGCAGCAAATGGACTCGCAGTGTTGTTGAGCATTTATTTAGCGAGTTGTCATCATGTTTTGTAGGATAAAGTGTTTTATCAGCATTAATATAAGCAGTAAATGGTTTTCACTGGCTGTTAAATGGATGCAGTATTTTTAAATTTGACAGTTTCAGTTTTAATTCTGCTCCAGTTTGACAGTTCTCTGAGAGTTTTCTCACTTTCACTTGAGTCTAAATGTAAACTTCCATTTAATTGACTGGGACATTAGTGTCTCTGCTACCTGCTGAATACTGAAGGTCTCCTGAGGATACGTTTGAACTCCTGCAGCGACGTGCATGAATTACTAAGTCCTTTTTACACTAAACCTGGATGACCTTGTTGATCCTCCGACTTTCCCTTCTAGAGGATGGGCATGAAAAAAGGATGGGCATGATCCTTTTTGGTGATCAGGTCTAAATTCTTTCACTTTCTCACTAAATACCTGCAAAACTAAAGACATTCCCATCATCCTCTGCTCTCGTTTGCTGACCGCTATACGTCCAGCGGTGTAAAATCAGCATCTCTGCATTCTCATTTTTAGCCTGTTAGCATGCTGACGCTAGTTTGAGGTCCTCAGAGCTGCTGCCGTGACTTCATCCTCCTGTTCTTGTTGTATTCAAACATGGCAACTGTATAAATATCTCATTTATGACATGACAGCTAACATACTCGGCAGCATGTGGAGGGTCTTCTGATGCACGACGACTGTCAGCCGCTGATGCACAGATTTGTCAGTTTGAATAAAGCTTGAAGAGCTTTGATACAGACGCCCAAACCCGACTGAGCTGAACAACTAAACACTGGAAGGAATCACTGTGAAGCTGCTGTTTAACCGTCTGAACTCCAAAACATGCAAGTTCTCTTCATTAAAAATGTCCAGATTACAACTATTATCAACCAGAAACAGTACGAAGAGAAAGGACCATCAGATTCCCTTGAAAAATGAACCGAATCTCAGCTTAAAATAGTGATGTTTCATCGAAATCACTTCATTCTACACGTGTCATTTAAAAACCTGCCAAAAATAAACTGTTTGCAAAAAACTAAAAAAATCTGCTTTCCTCAGCACAACCAGGAATGACTCAGCTGTGGCCAACAGGCAGGTGACAAACATTCAGGGAATTTTTCCAGGTTGAACTGCAGGCAGTGTTTCCACAAAGCAGAGACAGAGAGGACAATAAAGCAGAGTGGATCACTAAATAAATGCAGCATGGCTCTAAAACAGTGAGCAGAGCAGCAAGTAGTTGAAGATACATTCAGCATGGTGAAGCATCTTTCTACAGCTGATGAGCAGAGTAGAGAAAAAAGGTCTGTAGAGTGTTCTGTGGTAATTTCACATCTTTGCAATGATTTTTGCATCTTTTTGTGGCATTAACAGAATTTTTCTGGTGATTTAGTGGAGATTTCTCATGTCTCTGTACTAATTTCACATCTTTGTGGAGATTTTTCGTCTCTGTTTTCATTTTTGCGTCTTTTTGCATCGATTTCACATTTCTGCTGTGATTTCACAGCTTTTAGTGGAGAATTTGTGTCTTTCTGTGGTATTTTTACATCTTTATGCTGTCTATACATGCCTTTTTTGTATTGATTTCACAAGTTATTGTGATGATTTTACATATATTTTTTTAACTGCTGAACCAAAGAGAAGAGACTGGGAGTAGAGCAGCTGTACATATTCATCTGATTTCTGAAAAACAACTGCATCAGCTGGTGGTTTTGCATCTTTTTGTCATGGTTTGGTATGTTTCTGTGAAAATTTTACACTTTTTTGTTACATTTTAGGTCTTTCTGTGGTGATTTTGCGTGTTTTTATGGTGATGTTTTTGTCTGTTGGGGTGTTTTCACTTGTTACTGTGGTGATTTTACACATTTTGTGTTTCTTTATTTGATGATTTTTGCACATTTTTGGTCTTTGACATAATAAAAACAGACTGGGAGCAGAGCAGCTGCACATATTCATATCCATATTTGTGGCATTTTTGCATCTTTTTGTGTTCATTTCATGTTTTTGTTGTGATTTTACACGTTTTTGTTAGGATTTTACTGCATATATTAAAAAACAACTCTGTTTTTCACCTTTTCTTTGTAATTTTGTGTTTTTGTGGTAATTTCACATTGTTTTGTGTGTATTTTTCTATTACTTTTATGTCTTTCAGTGGTGATATTATGTCTTATTTTATGTCTATCAGATTCCAGCAGTGTGTTTTCATTTCTCTTTGCTTTATTTTACCATCTTTTTGTGTTGATTTCACGTGTTTTGTGATGTTTTTGCAAGAAGAAATGTGCCAACAACAACACCCAGATACTGCTTGGAGTTCAGAGGGTTAAACACATTGGTTATGTCGGGTTCCAGTGCTGTGTTTTCGCCCCTTTTGTTATATTTAAATCACGGATTGCACCTTTAAGTCGCTGCAGCCTTCAGGGTGATGTAACAATAGGAAACACCTCCCTGCTGACGCATCTTTGAGCCAAACCCTGAACCTGCAGCCGACCTTCACCTCCAACCTCCGACCTCGCATGGCGCTCGGTGCAGAGAAAAGAAGATTTCCTCTGCATGGAGCAATAAAGTTTCAAATTACACGACACTTGATTTAAGCCTGTTAAATCCGTCAGAGGGATCAGGAAGACGCTGCACGCAGAGCTACTCACACCGGTTCACATGTGAAGGAAGATGGGCCGTAAACACACGAACAGCAGCTCAACACTGCAGCAACATCAGACGATTTCCGGTTCATGACTGCAGCTGGAGCGAGAACAAGCTTCAGTCAACAGGTTGCCACATTTATCCTGAACTCAGGGCGCTAACAAGCTACAAACACTCCTACTCACAGCGATTTCCTGCCAAAAAGAAACCATCTGACCTGTTTTCATTGAATTTCCATTTGGAAGAATAAGTGGAAAATACAGAAATGATGCAAAATGACTCAAAATGCATCCAAAATGATTAAAAAATTATCCCAAACTGACGTAAATGTGTCCAAAAAGATCATGACAGGCAAGTAAAGCAGACTGGATCAGTAAATAAATGCAGCATGGCTCAAATACAGTAAACAGAGGAGCAAGCTGTTGGAAGATACATTCAGCATGGTGAAACATTTTTCTACAACTGATGACTCAAACTGGGACTAGAACTGGTCCCAAATGATGTATAATGGTAATTTTGGACATGTTTTCAGCCATTTTGAGCTGGTTTTATGTGATTTTAGAGAGTTTTTCAGTTATATTGGACAATTTTAAGTCAGTTTGGAGGTTTTTTTGTTACTTTTAACAAATTTTGATTTGTTCTGGATGATCTTCTGTTACTGTGGACACGTTTCAATCTATGTTGCACAAATTTTCGAGTCATTTTCCACATGTTTCAATTCCAAACTGACATAAACGTACTGAATCAATGAAATAAATGCAGCATGGCTCAACAACGGTGAACAGAGGAGCAAGTTTCCACTGTAGCTGGAGCACAAATAGGCCTCCTGCTGCTTCAGTCAACACGTTTCCACATTTATCTTGAACTTGAAGCGCTACTAAGCTAACAAACACTCCTACTCACAGCGATTTCCTGCCAAAAAGAAGCCATCTGACCTGTTTTCACTCAATTTCCATTTTTAAAAATGAGTGAAACTGTTAATAAGGAGAACAGCGTGTTGCGTTCTCATGGTTTCTCTCATGCTGATGGTGAGCAGAGGTTCTCTCAGATGCTACCTGAGGTCAGGGGAAGGTAAAACTATTAATTTAGCTTCTTAATCGTGGTCTTGTATCTTTCACGTCCCTACATTTACAGTCTAAATGCAGGTGAGACTCTGCTTTAGAATACCAGCGGGCTCTTGTATAATTCATTCCATTTCTGCTGCAGGTATCTGAACTGACTGTGTGTAATGTGGTTTGTCAGAAGTATTAAACGGACGTGAACTCGACCCTGAGAGCCGTCGGAGTGCTGTCATCACATGAAGTTCACACAGAAATCTGGCTCAGTTTGATGTTGAAGAACTCAGCAGAGAAAAGCAGCAAAAGGGGAGTTTAGAAGCCTGGCAGTAACAGTGGAGGCTGATATCTCCAGTGGAGCTGCCGGTTGTGGCCTTTTGTGGTGATTTTGGGCCTTTTTGTCTTGTGATTTTACGTCTGTTTGAGGCGTTTGTAGTGTATTTGCGTCTTTTAGTGGTGATTTCACACTTTGATGTGGTGATTTTCAGCTTTTTGTGGCATTTTTGCATCTATTTGTGTTGATTCCTCATGATTTGTGGCGATGTCGCAATTTTTGGTGGTGATTTTTTGATGATTTTATGGCTTTTAGGACGTCAAACTGATAAGATGTGAACAACCAGGGAGCAGAGCAGCTACACATATCCATAATGCTTTTGAAAATATAACTACATCATCGGATGGTTTTGCATCTTTTTGTGATGATTTTACATCTTTTTTGGCGTTTTCAGTGTTTCATTATGTTGATTTATGTTTACATCTCTGTGGTGATTTTGTGTCTTTTCGTCTCAGTCAAACAGCAACTGAAAACACAAGTTAGCAGTCAGGGACAGCAGCAGTCAGAACGAAACTAAATGCAAGAAATACAACCCCAGCTACAGTCCCAGATGGAACTTGGACTCATGTTTCCTTTATGAAAGTCTGCTAACTTTCTTCTCCACCATTTCCTCTAAATGCAGACTACTCTTTCTCTTTGTGAACGAGAAACTGTGGCTCCACCAGCATTAAATGAGGAGATGCTGGTTCACTCAGTCTGACAGAAGGAGGTCCAGTAAAAGTTCAGTTAATTTGATGGTTAGTCACAGTTACAGATTTTTAGTGTTATTTTACATTAAACATATGAAAAAACTGTCATTTTTAGTAGCAATAGAGCTTTGTCTCACAGTAATTGAGAGTTTAATTGCATTTTCTGTTTATTTTAAGCATTTATTACTTTTAGATTAGTGATATTTGCACATTTTTGCTGCAAATCTGACAAGTTAGTTCCATTTTTATTTAGCCGAAACCTTAAATAAGCCCACAAGAGAGGCAAAATCCACGATGTTAATGTCAATACACGCTTAAAAAATGTAGTCAGTCCAATATTAGAAGTTAATCACCAGAAACAAAATAACAGAAATAAATAGAAGAACTGTGGAAGCCAGATTGACGCGTCATTTCAATTAATGGGAACAATGGAAATAGCTGCCATTACAACTTGTTCTTACTTATAAATTTGTCCAAACTATTCAAACTTCTGCAACTTGGTCCTCCGGCCACCAGCTACGGCTTTTTAATGAAACGATACAGAAGATTTACAACAAGTGAAAGAACCTGAAGAACAAACTGAAGTTGAAGGGTTGAAGGAAGGGCTTCTTCACTAAATAAATCAGCTTTCAGGCTTTTTAGCTGCGTCTTCGCTGCCTGAGAGCCTGTTTGTTTTCTCTCTTTAGACGGATGAAACATCAGGATCAGTTCGTCTGCTTTGATTCGATGCCAGACGGTGAGCAGGACGGTGTCTAAGATGATTTCTGTCGTCTGAGCTGCTCTGGACTCTTTTATGAACAGTTTACAGTTTAACCAGAAGCACAGTTACACTCAGGACAAGTTAGTTAATAATTCAACAGACAACTGAGGTCAGAATGAGTCGGATCCGAGGGGAAATCATAAAACCAGAAGCTCTGAAGGACAGACAGGTTGTGGCAGGAGCTTATCTCAGACGGTGTAATGGTTTTATTCATCATTTCTACATGAATATCTGCATGAAGCTGCAGACAAAACAGGATATTCTTCCTAATGTACCTGCAGAGGCCTCAGGACTTCAGTCTACAGCAGTGATGGAAGAAAATGGTCAAAATTTGAAGCCAGTTTTGCAGAAGTTTCTGTGTTCTTTGTCAAACATGCTGCTGCAGAAACTGTTTTCACATCAGCTTTAAATTTGTTGGTCTGTTTGCTCAGAGCTTCTACATTATTGGCTTATTTATGTCTCATGTGTAAAGTAGAGCACTGGTCTCATGGTTGAAAAGCTGCCTGCTCTTGTCATAGTGATGATTCGGTGGTTGGATTTTCCATCTGAGCTAGCTGAAGGACTGCTGCTCGTTGGATTAAAGGAAACTTCTGAGACTATACCATGTTTCTACACAGGCGTCAGAATGAACTGAGCTGACTGAAATACATCCACCAAAACTCAAGCTGTGCACATTTTCCTCCAAAATCTCCAACCATGTCTTTATTTTCCACATCCTAAAATCCTGCTAGTGTTTTTTTTTTAAAGTTTATATTCAAATTTCAAACAGTGAACCTTCACCCAGGAGGATGGAGTTGAATCCAGAGTTGGACCATCTTGTTTACACTGTTTTACGTATTCACTGGCTGTTAACTTTGGTTTTTAGGGATCGATACAGACACAAAGCTCTGGTTGTTTTTTCTATTGTAGAACCTGACTATATAAATGCTATCGTGCGTTTTTGGGTGACACTGGGCTAAACATGGGCCTGCACAATTTTCTGTTTTCAAATAATCCACCTCATTGCTGACATTTTGCGCTGTTTCCACATTATCTGACCTAGAGTTGGGTTTCTTTAACCATGTGTTGCTCCTGTTCCTTAAAGCAAAAAGAAGAAATCATATCCTTAATAATTCTATTTCAACAGCTGCAGCCTCGAGATTTCAAGTTTCTGCAACCCAAAGGAATTTACAAGCAATCTTTAGTTAATTTCCCAAATTTGTAATGTTTCCAGCTCCAGAAATTACATTTGTATACAACTAATTCATGTGTTAACAACACAGACTTGGAATCAACATGTCCAACATGCTTCCAAGTGTCCACAGGTGTTAGAAAAAATGGAGGCTCAACTATGAAGCTAGTTTTATGTTTAATTAGTCTCCTCTCTGCTTTGTGTAAACACTGCCTGCAGTTCAGCCGAATAGAGCCTGATTTTCTTTGCTATGTAACTTCTATGTACATATAGCCGAGTCATTCGTAGCTGCATGCGTGTTGATGAGCACAGAAATGTTATTTTTTTGCAGACTCCATTTAGAGAAAATGGTATATTTTGGGTGATTTATAAAATTCAGACATGTAGAATAAAGTGATTTAAGCTTAGATTTGGTTCCCAAACGGCACACGGACTGTTGGAACATTGAAAATCCTCCAGAAACAATTCTTTCTGTTTCTTTGTAGTTTCTTTGCTGTTAAATGGTGCCATTTTTGTGATTTTTATATGTATAACGTACCTCGTTTGTGGGGTTCAGAAGGTTAATTAAGGAATGTCTCTATTTTCTGTTGGAATTTTGTTGTAAATTTGCATTTTTTTTCTAAGAGAATGGGTTAAACTTTCAGATAATCTACATTTTCTTCAACTATTATGTAGTTTATGCATATTTAAACCTGAGGAATACAATCAAACTCATTTTAAAGATGCTAAATGCTAATTTGTTTGTCCTCCAGTAGTTTTGTCAAAGATTCTTCCTCCTGTGATCATTTACCCACAAACAACCCTGTAAATGACATTCCTCTGCATGTTAACTAACAATAACATGTATTTAAACACGTGCAGCATCATTTATTTTAACTGCGAGTCGGTTTAGCAGTAAAACTCCAGCTTTTAACTGAGTGCATCCATGTGAGTCGAGGCTCTAAGCTGTCCCCCAGTTTAAAGGGACGTTCTGCAGCGTTTTTCTTCCCTCTGTCCATAGTGGCATCATTATAAGAGCCTATTATGGCGTTTCAGAGGCCGACTCACAGACTAAATGCCTTGTTTCTGAGCTTTCTATAGACAGAGCAACAGAGGGGCCCTTCATCGCCGCCCTCCTCCTCCTCCTCGGCCTCCCTTCATCCTCCTCCGACACAGACAAGCCTTTATCTGCCCATCATGTGCTCGCTCTTTCTCTTTTTTCTCCGTCCTGACCCTGTTTTCCACAGCGAACATTCAGGATTTTAGGGGGGAGAAAAGGCTGATTCGGAAAGCCAGCTAAATATTTTATCCATGGCAGCGCTATCTGTCTGTGTAGCTTAATACCGATTTGATGTTATCTCTTAAGTCTTTCCAGCAGAGGTTTTTTTTTCCCTCATATTTTATTTTCTGGTCTAATAATCTCCTCATATCTGCAGGAAATGCAGCCACATCCAGTCATTTACAAACAACCACCAGAGAAAACTGTTTAATCAGCTGAGAAATCTGTTGATTTTTACCTGTTGATTCGTCGTTTGTTCCACGAATCTCCAGAGGACAGACGTAGAAGCTGAGAATCGCCTGATTCAGCAGCGTTTTGCCAGAAGGTGAACAGAGAACCCTGTTTTTGTTCTGCAGAATGTCAGCAGAGCTCAAGGTGACACCTTCAAATCAGTGGCTTTGTTTCACCGACAAACTAAAATCCAATGATGTAAACTTAAACCGGTGATAAATTTGGACAAAAGTCTGCCGTAATTTCAGTTTATGTCACAAAATATACAAACGTTCAAGCTCATGTTGGACGAACAAACGGATATGAAGGATTAATTTAGTTTAAGGCTTCAACTAATGACTGTTTTTTTTCTTTTTTTAAAAAAATACTCAAAGTGAATATTGATTATATTAAGCATTTGACAAATAATTGAAAACTAACTGACTTATCTTTGCAGTTCTGATTTAGTTCATTTAAATACCTGAGACTCAAGGCTTATTAAAGTGCCCATATTCTGCACATTTACAGGTTTATGCTTGTATTTTGGGGTGAACAAGAACATTTTTTAACTGCTTTAATGTTAAAGAAACACATTATTTTCCTCATACTGTACATTGAAACGCTCTATTTTAGCTCCTGACTCTTTAAACCCCGCCTCCTGAAAAGCTCTGTCTGCTCTGATTGGCAGAGAGATTTTGCTGTATATATATATATATATATTTTTTTTTACTGGCTCTTTAAGATTTCAGATGTGGCAGTTAATTGTAGTTCTACAGCCATACAGGCAGCGTTTAAGTTTGAATATTTCACTCGGATTAGGTTATTTTAGAATTTTAATATCCCGGACAAGCCCCCATAATGTTAGCATGTTTCTTTATTTTTTTTTAGCATGTCACATTAAAAAAATAATGGAATTTGCATTTTTTTCCCCCCAGAAGAGATAATTCACATTTTATCCAAAAAAATGTATTCAAGTTTTTGCGTCTTTAACCATAAGAAACACAACAAAATTCATTTTGAAGATGCTAATTTGTTTGTCTTCCATCAGTTTAGTAAAAAAGCTTCATTTAATATTTTCCTGGGCATTTTGTAGTGTTGCATTAGAGAAAGATTAATGGTAATAGGTAGGTTTTTACATTAGCTTGAGGGGATTCTTTTTAACAATTTCAGGAGTTAATGAGCTTTTTAAAAGGTGGAAATGCTTTATCTGTACATGGTTTGGTGTAGCTAATATTTGACTTGCATTGCTGATTCATTGTGTACCTGACAGGATAAAAAAAAAGACCAATACGAGCTGAAAAGTAAATAATAATTACAAAATGACTGATTTAAAACATTCCTAGAGACTTTTTCCAGTTGTCTCTAATAAAGGGACACATTTTTGCTTATTTCTTCTTTTAGCAGTTGGCATTTAACTGCTTTCATTTCCAGCTTCTTCTACTCTGTTTACTGCAGCTGATGTAGCCTACAGTGCCACCTACTGACGACACTACACACCCTATTTTATTCACCCCAAAAAAGTTAATGCAAAAAAAACAATTTCAAAATTTAGTTTCTTGCTTTTTTCCTCCAAACTTGCTTAAAAATTATTCTGAAACACAGCTTTTTGTGGCATCAGTACAATGCTGCAACAGTTAACTCTGTAAATTCGAAGATTTAACCTCCAAAAATCTCCCTAGAAAGTGTGAAAATCAATTAAACCCGACTGCAGCTGCATCAATCTGTGCAGTCGGACTTATTGGTTTAATGCATTCCTGCATTTTACTGTCAATTTGCACAGACTTGTGTGTGATTAAAAAAACACAGCAGAACTCCAACTGATATTAAAAACAGAGTGAGAAATCTACTAACTGAGCAGCTGAACCTAGGTCAGTGTGGTAAAGTCGGTCATACATGCAGAACTTTACATGTGTCTGCAGTGAAGTGAATCATTCCAACACGCCTGTTTAGTGTTTCACTAAGAAGAGCCACATGATGCACATGTGACGAGAAAACAGTTTCCTCCTTGTCCTCCACAGCGACGCCATGTTTTCATCGCACATACAACCATTTTACTGCCTCATTTTTCAATCTCTCCGCTTTTTCGCCCCATTCACCTCCATTTTCATGCATTTCTCCTCCTCTGCATGGCTTCTGGGGTCATTTTTATCATTTTTTAAATCAGATTTGTCCACTATCTTCACATCTTCACCCCCTTATTTCTTCTTGTTTCTTATCTTTTCCTTCACCTCCATTCATTCCTCTTTATTTCTCCACTTCAGCTCCTGTTTTTCCTTCTCTTTTCATCCCTCATTTTGTTGCCTCTACCTTCTTTTTTCCCTTCATTTGTCTTTCCTCTCTTTAATTCATCCTCCTGCTCACGCTACTCCACTTTAAATCCATCATCCATCCTTGGCTCCTCATCACTCCTCCGCTGTCGTTGTTTAACCATCGCTTAATTTGTCTTTATTTTCTTTCATTTATCTCCTGTTCTGTATTTCGCTCATGTGCAATGAACCAGCTGTTCTTTTTAGAAATCGATTTGTAAAAGATCAAGGTCACAAAATGTACTTTTGGTGTGAAAAAGGCAACAAACAATGAAATATTTCATGTTTTATGTCTTACATTGGCTGTGAAAAGACTGGAAAGTCAGATAAAGACCTAGACATGCAGAGTATTTAATCCTACAGAGTGATAATTCTTATTCTGGGGGTTAATTACATAATAAATGTTCAGGTTTATAAGAAATTATCATTGAATTAAAAAGTCATTATTGACCACTGGTGGTCTTTTAATTTAGCATAATTTAGTAAAACATAAAGTTTTGTGTTGCAGTTTGAGTTTTTCTAAATTTCACACTAAGATTTTTCAGTTTTACTACAAATTAAATATTTATACCAGTTTCAAATATCAGTTATCAGCCTCCTTGATCACCAATAATCAGTATTGGTACTGACTGAACTGTGGTAAACATGGATCTATTACTACTGTTAGTGGGAGCTGCTCTGTAAGTACATGTATTCATGAGTTACAGTTGATAAAATGACCTTAAATCTGATTTATAACTCAACCTTAATGGATAATTCACATGTATTTATTATTACATGGTGTTTAAATGCTAAACAAGTAGGTTAAACTTCTTTTGTCCCTTTTTCCTTTCTTGTATTTTTTGGACAAAAACTGTGTTTGCACTTGTGAAGAAGGTGAAAATAATAATAGGACAACTATTCCCTTCTTTTGTTGATTAAAAAGTCATTAAAACAGGAAATGCAGAGTATTGAATCCTCTGCTATCGTTACTGATGCAGAGCAGATCTTTCATATATGAACATGTTCTCAGACATCAGTTCAAATTCAGGTTGAATCTGCTTTATGACTCCATTCTAATGCATTACAAACCACTGATCTATCATTCTCTAGTGTGTGAATGCTAAATAAGCAGGTTAAACCTCACATTTTTAAAATTCTTTCTCTCTTTTCTCGAAGTGGGCGACCAGAACATCTCTGTTGTTGATCTGAACAATCAAATATTTCATGTTTTATATGTAAAATTGGCCACGCAAGGATCAACGTTCCTCTGCTTTTAGTTAAAAATCATTTAAAGACATAGGCATGCAGAGTGTTTAACCCTACAGAGTGAGAGCACTGATGTGTGGAGTCAGTTACATAAGTGATGCAGAGCAGATGAACGTCTAATGTGTGTCTCATCAGTTCAAAACGGTGCTGTTAGTAATTTATTGACTAAAAGGTCAGTAGAGCCACTGGTGGAATTTGACCAAGTAGATTTCTTCATAGCTTTACTTACAGTTGTAAAATGATTATTCTGCTTTTTTTTTTATCACAATCTTTAGGGAAAAGAATCATTTATTTCTAGTTATAGTGTAAATAAACCTCATATTTTAGAATTCCTTCTGTCTTTTCTTTCACTCTTCCCACCTTAATTCATCTCCTCATGTCTGTAACCTTCCTCAGCCTCGTCTTCCTCTTTTGTTTTGCTAAAAGCTAGAGGAGCTTTTCTTCTTCTTCTTTTTCTTTTTATTACATTTTTTTATTTATTTTATTCATCAAAGCTCCGGCGGCGGGAGCGCGCCTGGAAATAGAACAGAAGTCTAATGAGGAGGAGGGGGGAGGGGGGAGGAGGAGGAGGCGCGCACCCGAGGATGGGGGGGGACCGTCCAGCCGCGCGCATGCTCGCGACAGCAGGTGCCCGAGCCTCCGTTTGAATAAAAAAAAAGCCTAATTTGCATTGCTAATGAGCTGCCTCCCCCCTCCTCCCCCCTCCATTTTGGGGGGCAAAAAAAATCTCCTAATATGGCGACATGTTTTTATCCGGAGCTGCTGCTTTTCTCAGCACTAACACCCCAGAAAAAATACAAAGAAATTCAGAAAAACACCACAATGAATCCTGAAGTGCGAGTTTGGTTTTTTTTGCAGCAATAATATTAAAATAAAAATCAGTTCAAATATGAGCAGAAATAAAACAAATAAGGTGACAAAAGCTGCTCTAAAGTCTCCGCTGCAGCAGCAGCAGCATGTTTGCGAGTGTTTTCTGTTTACTGGGAACAATGGAGGAGACAAATGATCGATTCATCGGTTAGCAGGCGATGATGATAAATAAATAAAAGAGCAGCAGCTTCATGAAACAACAACAACAACAACAACAACAGAGGAGGGGGGAGAAAACAGAGAATTCCTCATTGAGCAAAACAAGTGAAGCGCCAAATTCCCAACAAGCGGCTCCCTTGTCTATTGTGGGGGAGACAGAAGAGGGGAGGCGGGCAGAGCGTCCCCCAGAGCCTCCTTATGATCAATATATTTTTGATATCATCATAAAATCTCAATAAAAACGTGGCGATTTGGCTGGAAAAAGCAGATTTCTCGCTGATTTTACGCGCTGACCTCGTTTTGCGTTGCGCACATGTCCGCCTGGCGCTGATTCTGATGTGTTTCTTGTCTGCCTGTCGCCATGTGCGCGCGTTTTTCTTTTTTTTTTTATTACACGAAAATGGCTCACCCCCCCCCCCCTCCCCTCCTCTTCCCCCCTGCCTCCCCACCTCCTCCCCCCCTCCATCCAGTCTGTCTCCATCAAATGCGCGCATTGTGTAATAATCTCGATTTTTTATTTCACACATTCCTTGTTACTGTTGCACTTCTTCTTCTTGGTGCGCATTTTCCTGGCTTTCCAACCTCAACACACACAGACGCACGAGCACACGCACATATGCATGAACACACATGTCAGATGCAGATTTAACGGTTTGCATGGATGGATGGATGTTTTCGCTCCGGAGCGCAAAACAAACAAAAAAGACGCCCCATAAATGCGATTTAAAAAAAAAAAACAATGAGCCAGAAATCGGCGCTGCGCGAATCTTCCAGCAGCCAAAGAAGCCACATGTGAATCAGACAGAAACCAGACTGATTGATCCGCAATATTTCTTTCTTAAACCGCGTCTCCAGAACCTCCAGCAGCAGCAGCAGCAGCCGGATCAACGGGGGGATTTTTGCGCGCACCGCCGTCAAACAACAGCTCCGCTCATTGTCCCCATCCGCCGCCGCCGCCGCCGTCGCTCTCACACCGGAGACCCTCCAACCGAGACAAAAACAGACACACACACACACACTCCCTCTCTCTCTCTCCTCACCGGAACCTGCAGCAGGTTCCCGTAGTCGTTAACGGGGCTAATTACCCGCCAGCTAATCGCCATTAAACGCGACCTGTAGCCTTCTTACGCATAAAGGTGAGGAAAATATCCACGTCTGGATGCACACAGCAGCATGAAGATGATGAAGGGTGAAGATTAAAGAGGAGAGAACAGAGGAATGATGATAATAGAATAAAAATAAAGTCAAACAAACCTCCTTTTCGTGCGCGTAAATCCGTTTCCAAGCGCGTTGGAGAGCTCGGTAATAAGCTTGTTGTGTTGGACGGGAAAAGACGCTGCCGGGGCTAAATCCTACCAGCCATCCTCCCTCTGCTCAGTGTGCGCGGATCTCTCTCCACCACCGTCTCCTCTCTCTCTCCATCAACCAATAGACGGAATTGGCGCGAGGGGTCGAGCGGCTTGGCACACACACGCACGCACGTACACGGACGCACGCACACGCACGGGACGCCCTCTATCTCGCTCCCCTATGGTTGCCCCTAGCAACCCGGCAGCAGCCCCGCCCCTCTTTGAGCCCCCCTTTTATTCCAAATGATTATTTTTCATATTAAAAAGTGTTTTTTTTTTATTTTTGGGAATCTGCTGGCTGATTAAAGTGAGTCTCCGGACAAAGAAAGCTGCTCCAGAGCTTCGGTTCCTCCCCGCTGCTGGAGGCTCCATTCAGGCATTGTTTGGGAGCTGTGAAGGCCGAGAACAATGGGGGCAAAGCATCAAGGGGGAGGAGGTGGGAGGAGGGTAAGGAGGCTCCCTTGACTTCATTCACACTGAACTGGAAGAAGAAGAGGCTCCAACCGAAGCCCCGGATGTTCTCTGGATGAGCTGCAGCTCCCTTCAGACCAAATCCTTACCGGGACTCTGTCGGATTCTGAGCAAGTCTTGGAGAATCTGCTCGATTGTCTGTAAAAGTCAAGATTTTGAGCACTTTTTGAGCTTCTAAAGGTCCCATCAATGGTGTAAATCCACTTTTATTGTCTTTTTTGTTGATCAAAAGCTTCAAAAGTTGCATCCCAGTCCACCAGAGCTGCTGTCAGACCTGCACTGATTGCTGTTAATCTGATGGCTTCTGAGCGTGTTGGCTTCTCGTTTTTCCATAAAAGTCATGATCCTGAGGCGTTTTCGGACATGAAATACACAAAATAGCCGCTTTATCAATCTGCTAAAGTGTATTTTATCCATTAAACTGGAGAAAATATACTTTTATTGTGTTTTATCTGTCTTAAAAACTTGTAGGTGCCTCAACAGGAACCGAGGAACCAGTAGTTGCTCAGTTCAAACTTCACCTTGCAGCTGCTTCACTGCACTGCTTTATGCTCATCTGACGGCATGTCGGCTTCAAGTCTTTTCATAAAAGTTGTGATCTTGAGCTCTGTTCAGACATGAGATACACAACAAAGCTGCTTTATCAAACTAATGAAAGGTCCCATTTATGATGAAAATCCACTTTCATTGTGTTTTTTGTGTCTTAGACACTTGGAGATGCCATTTCTCAAGCCCCCAAAGCTAGCTATATATAGAATTTCTCTCAGTTTCTAAGCAGGAACTG
This sequence comes from Dascyllus trimaculatus, assembly GCA_024666655.1. Classification (NCBI taxonomy): domain Eukaryota; kingdom Metazoa; phylum Chordata; class Actinopteri; family Pomacentridae; genus Dascyllus; species Dascyllus trimaculatus. Next base: position 7,232,732 of record CM045453.1, read on the forward strand.
AGGAACTAATAGTTGTCCATTTCAGACTCAGTATAATTCTGCATTCTGTGGCTCTGACTCCAGTCAGATGTCCACCTTTCTGTTAATCTGATGACAACTGAACATGCTGGCTTTATGTCTTTCTGTAAAAGTCATGATCTCGAGTTCTTTACTGACATAAAATATGGACCAAAGCTGCTTCATCAGTCTGCTAAAGGTTCAATTTATGGTGAAAATCCACTTTTATGGTATTTTTTTGTGTCTCAAAACCACAGAGAGGCCAATCTTAAAGCCTCCCAGCTTCAGAAGCCAGTAAAAAGTTAGTTCGACGGCCTCACAGTCCACCAGAACTGCTTTTTTTTCACTGATTTCTGCTACTCTGATGGCTTCTGAGCATGTCGACTTCAAGTCGCGATCTTGAGCTTTTTTCATCCATACAATAAGCAACACAGCTGCTTTATTAAACTCTAAAAGTCTGGGGTTTTTTTGGAGAAAATCCACTTTCATTGAGTTTTTCGTGTCTTAGGTGCCATTCTTCAAGTCCCATCACAACCAGATAGACTCTCAGTCTTACAAGCCAGTGAGTCTTTAGTTCAGTTAAGTAGGAACTGAGGAACTGATAGGTGTTCAGTTTAAACTTGTATAATTCTGCAGCTTCCTCACTCAGTTTTGTGTAAAAGTTGCAACTGAAATCTTACCAAGACAAGTCTGAAAAGCACAGTTGCAATAACAGAAAGACACGAGTTGTTTGAAGTGATGAAGGAAAGCTTTTTTCCACATTTCAGCACCAATAATCATCCAAAAACATCACAAAGGGAGTCCTTCCACTAAATTATTAAATGTCTGCAGCATCAGACAGCAGCAGGATCCACATGAGTGTCTTACAAAGCAGAAGAGCTGCACGTATTTGTAAATGTGATACAACAGCGGCAGTAACTTCATTCATTTCTAATAATTATAAATGGTCCCAGATACAGAGACAGGATCAGGCCAGGTCAAGATCCAACAGCAAGTCAGAGAATCAGTTTAGTTTGTTGCATCAAAGTGAGACAAAATGTGTGTAAAAAGGAGTAAAAACAACCAAAAAATGAGAGAAAAGACAAAAAAATAGGCACAAAACCACAAAGAGACACAAAATGAACACTCATGGGTGCAAAGTAGTTTTTCCCGCCTGTTGTCTCTTCTACTTCTGTGAATCACTTTTATTACAAATCAAACACACAATATAAAACTAAGGCGTCTCACTGCGGTACAGTAAAGACACGGAGTAAAGCACAGCTCCAAAGTATCTTCAATAATCATAAAATCTGCTTTAACAAAGCTGTAAAAGCACACAGGTGTGTCACTGCTGGACAGGAAACTCCCACGTTGCTTCCAATGAAACGTTCATAAACATGCAGCTGCACTTTTGGTTAATGATTAGAAACCACTGACAAACTATGGTTCAGGTGAGGTTACAGGTATAAAATACAACACCTGGACAGTGTCTGGAGATAAAAACCCACCAAACACCTCCAGCTACATAACTACTAACCTAATAAGGATAAGGACTAACAAAAGAGAGACACAGAATGAGCACAAATATGGGAAAAACAGCCACAGACACAGAAAACAAAGGTTAAGAGACAAAATGAGTTCAAAACAACCACAAAGAGACAAAAACCAGTGAATAAGAAATAACACTGACACAAACGGAGACAGTGAGACAAGAAGGTGGATGATAGGTGCTAAACGTGACACACAAGCTTTTACATCTCTCTGTAGAACCTGAGATGAAGAACCTGTAGAACCTTCACCTGTGTGTGTCTGATGCTGATTGGACATGACAGCCGCTTTATTTCCTCCTTTTCCCGCTGTTCTCCTTTTATTCCTCCTCTGTTCTCCAGAACACAGGATGAAGGAGGAACCAGGAGGAGGAGAGATAGGAGGAGGAAAAAACTGTCGATGTTTCTTAGTGTTAATGAAAACTGACACGATGAAGATTCAATATTTAGAGTGTAAAATGTCCTGTAGGGGCATAAACTGTGCTCTTGTTTGCAGTAATTCCACCGCTGTCCTGGCGTTACACTGCTGATGACTTATTCTGCAAACATGGGCACTTCAGGAGTAATAAGTGCTAAAACCCCCACTAAGAGACAAGAAACGCCAAAAACAAGACAGAAAATTAGCACAGATAGATAAAAACAAATGACAACTGGTTAAAAAGTACCAAGAAAGAGTCACAAAATGAGAAAAAATAGGTTAAAAAACACAGAGGCCAAAATAAATAAGAAACAAAATGAGCGCAAAACAATTACAAAGATACAAAAAATAACAAATGAGAGACAAAAATCAGTGCAAACTACTGCAAGGAGACAAAAACTACCATGAACACAAGGAAAAACACTAAAAATGAGATGCAAAATAGGCACAAATTGGTGCAAAACAACCTAAAAGAGACAAAAATAACTAAAAACTGACACAAAATGAACACAAATATTTAAAAAAAATCCACAGACAAAAACTAACAAAAGAGAGACAAAACAAGTGTAAAACAACCAGAAAGAGACAAAAACACTAAAAAAAGACAGAAAATGAGCTCAAATAGGTAAAAAAAAAAACTACCACAAAGAGACAAGAACCAAAAAAGACACAAAATCAGAACATACAGACATATACCGAATATAAAATAACCACAAGAGACAATAAACACCAGAAAATGGTGTGAACTGGATGAAAAACAACCACAAAGAGATAAAAAAAAAACTACTGAATATCAGACAAAATAAATGCAAAACAACCACGAAGAGACACCAAATACCAAAAGAGAGAGAGAAAAGGAGCACAAAAAGGTGAAAAATCAGACAAAAACCACCATATAGAAAAACAAAATGAGCACAAATGTGTTAAAAACAACCAGGAAGAGACAAAAAAACGCCAAATAATAGACACAAAATGAACAAATAACCGAAAAACAACCATAAAGAGACGAAAAAGAGCAAACATCTGAAACACAACCCTAAAGAGGCAACAACCAGCAAATAAAGAGTGAAAGTACGTGCAAAACAACCAGAAAGAGACCAAAACCAACATTAGAGACCCACAATGAACACAAATATGTGAAAAACAACCACAGAAACAAAAAAACTCCAAAAAAAAATGCAATAAAAAGAGTGTAAAATGTCCTGTAGGATCATAAACAGAGCTCCTGTTTGCAGTCATTAGACCAGTGTCCTGACATTATAGTGATAACGATTTATTGATGATCTCTAAACATGAACATGTCTGGAGTTAATGAGAGTTTATTATCAGGGATTCGGTCTCAGGAGAACTAAGAAAGCTGCTGTCATGGTTCCTTTGAGCAAAGCATCAAACCAGAGCTCAGGGCTCCACAGAGCTGCTTGGCGGCAGCTTGTTCCCTCCTGTCTGCAGAAAGAGGTTAAAAAACAAATTAAAGCCATTAAATTTCTCCCTCTAAAGACGACATTAAACCCTCGGCGGGCCAATAAAAGGAATCTGAGATGTGTGAAGGCGAGCCGGTGAGTTTTAGTGCTCGGCCTCGTCATATTAACAGCAGGAAGAAGAACCTGCAGCTGTAATTCAGCTACAGAACTGCTGAGTCACCCTGGTTTCTGCTCCATCACCAGCAGACCCATCACAGATCAGTCCATATGCTCGCCTGATGAGGCTCAGAGGCCAGCAGCACACCGATGAACTCTAAAACATCCACTCAGGCTTCATGTCGCAGGTGAACGTGTGTTTATAGGGGATCTAATGGACATGCTACAGACACATACAGTCAGTCATCCAGCTGCAGCTCAAACACCAACTGAAACAAGCACAGGAGAAGGGAAAAATCAAAGTACTGGACTTGATTTGAATTGAAATCCCTGCTGAAGTGTCTCATTGTGCAGTGATGCTCTGCTCCCAGAGCTCCTGCAACACCTGTAGCTCTACCTCAAAGTCTTCTCCATAAACGTGTTGAGCTCCATCTGGGATGAGCTGAAACCTCTGCTGGCTCTGTGGTCATTTGGTGTCTGTTTGTGGTAATTTGTGTCTGTTTGTGGTTGTATTGTGTCTCTTTGTGGTTGTATTATGTCTCTTTTTAGTTGTTTTGTGTCTCTTTGTAGTTGTTTTGTGTCTCTTTGTGGTCATTTTGTGTCTGTTTGTGGTTTTTTTGTGTCTCTTTGTGGTCATTTTGTGTCTGTTTGTGGTTGTTTTGTGTCTCTTTGTGGTCATTTTGTGTCTCTTTGTAGTTGTTTTGTGTCTCTTTGTAGTTGTTTTGTGTCTCTTTGTGGTTGTACTGTGTCTCTTTGTGGTTGTATTATGTCTCTTTGTAGTTGTTTTGTGTCTCTTTGTAGTTGTTTTGTGTCTCTTTGTAGTTGTATTGTGTCTCTTTGTAGTTGTATTGTGTCTCTTTGTGGTTGTTTTGTGTCTCTTTGTGGTTGTTTTGTGTCTCTTTGTGGTCATTTTGTGTCTCTTTGTAGTTGTTTTGTGTCTCTTTGTAGTTGTTTTGTGTCTCTTTGTGGTTGTACTGTGTCTCTTTGTGGTTGTATTATGTCTCTTTGTAGTTGTTTTGTGTCTCTTTGTAGTTGTATTATGTCTCTTTGTAGTTGTTTTGTGTCTCTTTGTAGTTGTATTGTGTCTCTTTGTGGTCATTTTGTGTCTGTTTGTGGTTGTATTGTGTCTGTTTGTGGTTGTATTGTGTCTCTTTGTGGTCATTTTGTGTCTGTTTGTGGTTGTATTGTGTCTCTTTGTGGTCATTTTGTGTCTCTTTGTAGTTGTATTGTGTCTCTTTGTGGTCATTTTGTGTCTCTTTGTAGTTGTATTGTGTCTCTTTGTAGTTGTTTTGTGTCTCTTTGTGGTCATTTTGTGTCTGTTTGTGGTTGTATTGTGTCTGTTTGTGGTTGTATTGCGTCTCTTTGGAAGTTTTGCGTGTCTCTATGGTCATTTTGTGTCTCTTTGTAGTGGTTTTGCATCGTTGTGTGTTTTTTCTGTTTGCAGTCATTTTGTTTCTATTGTCATCTGGTGTCTCTTTGTGGGTATTGTTGTTGGTCATTTTGCATCTGTTGGTGGTTGTTTTGTGTCTTAGTGGTCATTTTGTGTCTTTTTCCAGTCATTGTGTGTCTCTGTGTGGTTGTTTCCATTTATGGTTGTTGTGTTTCTCTTTATGGTCATTTTGTGGTGGCTTTGCGTCTTTGTGGGTTTTTCTGTCTGCAGTCATTTTGTCTCTGTTGTCATTTTGTGTCTGTGTGTGGGCTTTTTGTGTTTCGTTGTGGTTGTGTGGTGTGTTTTTGTATTCATTTTGTGTCGCTTCGTGTCTCTTCGTGGTTGTTTTGCGTCTGTTTGTGGTGGTTTTGCATCTCTCTGTAATCATTTTAGGTTTGGATCTTTTTAATCGCACCATGAAACATTTAAAAATCACCTTAAGCAGGCGTAAAAAACTTTTTTACAACATTTTTTTCCCCAGTTTTTCTGTCCTCTTTAACTTTTTCTTGAGCAATATTTGAAAATATGCATTAAAATCCAGTATAGAAACACAACTACAGTCCTGCCTCAAACTCAACCTGAGACAGTGACCTCAGCAACTGGTTCAGCTTCTTCTAATGTGACCATTCATCATGGAAATGTTATTGCACTGACAGAACCCTGAAGGCCTGAGCAATTATCTGCAATAATACATTACATTTGTGTTAATTATTGTGATTGCAGGCTGCCGATTCCTGGAGCAGACTGAAGAACCAGTGTCGGTGAAGCAGGAAGTGCAGATTCTGATTGTTTGAGCAAAACACCAAGACGTCATGAAGGTAAGGAGTTTGGATCTGACTGTTTTTGCACCTGTCATGGCTTTGCTGTGGTTTAGACACTTTGTGGAGTCTGTTAGTGAAAAATATCCAGCTGCAGAGTCTCATATTCAAACCCAGAGAGCTAAAAGGAGTTTTTTTTAATTCCTTCCTACTGTTGTCAAGTGCTGCTCAGAGGGAATCTAAAGAAACTTTGGATTTGCTGGCTTAAAATTAAGCTCATTTTCACGAGGCAGATTGTACTGAACGTTGGGCTGAATCCACCATCAGCCTTCTGATGTCAGCATTATTTCCGAGGTGTGTGAAGACAAACAGTGACGGTAAAGTGACTTCCTCCTGTAATGGGTGGCTTTTACATCAATGTATGTTATGGATTTCTTTAGATGTGCCAACAAAGAGCAGCTGGTTCACTCAGTGTTTAGTTGCTAACATGTGAAACCAAGGTGTCGGAACAGTTTGCAGCCATTTTTGCACAATATTTTCACTTTTAGATGATTTGTGCCATTTTCCAGTCAAACCTGCAGCTTCTGAATTATGTTCACTCTCTAAACTGGTCGGCTCACTTTGCATGAAATCACCCTGCTTTAATACGTCAGTGTGGCTGAATTTAAAGGCCTCCATGCTAACCTTTTACACTGATTAGCACTGGTTGCACAGAACTTTTCATTTGGCTGCACCCAAATTTTTCACTGCATCTTTCAGAGCTGAATAAAACATTTCATGTCCGTTCCAGTACACAGTCTGAAAAGTAGTTCAAGGAACAGATTGCCACTACTTAATTAATTGCATGGTTGCAAGATGACAAATCGAATTTATTGATTTAATTATTTTTGATGAGTTGTGTTGAGATTTCAAACTAAATGTAAGTTGAGCTAACTTGATGAAATAATCACTTGGCCTGGCCACAGGTGTATAAAATCAAGCACCTGGACATGCAGACTGTTTGACAAACATTTGTAAAAGAATGGGTCGCTCTCAGGAGCTCAGTGAATTCCAGCGTGGAACTGTCATAGGATACCACCTGTGCAACAAATCCAGTCGTGAAATTTCCTCGCTCCTAAATATTCCACAGTCAACTGTCAGCTTTATTATAAGAAAATGGAAGAGTTTGGGAACAACAGCAACTCGGCCACCAAGTGTTCGGCCACGTAAACTGATGGAGAGGGGTCAGCGGATGCTGAGGCGCATAGTGCAAAGAGGTCGCCCACTTCCTGCACAGTCAATTGCTGCAGAGCTCCAAACTTCATGTGGCCTTCAGATTAGCCCAAGTACAGTACGCAGAGAGCTTCATGGAATGGGTTTCCATGGCAGAGCAGCTGCATCCAAGCCGTACATTACCAAGTGCAATGCGTAGCGCCGGATGCAGTCGTGTAAAGCAAGCCGCCACTGGACTATAGAGCAGTGGAGACGCGTTCTCTGGAGTGATGAATCACGCTTTTCCATCTGGCAATCTGATGGACCAGTCTGGGTTTGGAGGTTGCCAGGAGAACGGTACATTTGGGACGGCATTGTGCCAAGTGTGAAATTTGGTGGAGGACGAATTATGGTGTGGGGTTGTTTTTCAGGAGTCGGGCTTGGCCCCTTAGTTCCAGTGAAAGGAACTTTGAATGCTTCAGGATACCAAAACATTTAGACAATTCTATGCTCCCGACCTTGTGGGAACAGTTTGGAGCGGGCCCCTTCCTCTTCCAACATGACTGTGCACCAGTGCACAAAGCAAGGTCCATACAGACATGGATGACAGAGTCTGGTGTGGATGAACTTGACTGGCCTGCACAGAGTCCTGACCTGAACCCGATAGAACACCTTTGGGATGAATTAGAGTGGAGACTGAGAGCCAGGCCTTCTGATCCAACATCAGTGTGTGACCTCACCAATGCGCTTCTGGAAGATGGTCAAATATTCCCATGAACACACTCCTCAACCTTGTGGACAGCCTTCCCAGAAGAGTTGAAGCTGTAATAGCTGCAAAAGGTGGACCGACATCATATTGAACACTATGGGTTAGGAATGGGATGGCACTTAAGTTCATATGTGAGTCAAGGCAGGTGAGCAAATACTTTTGGTAATATAGTGTATGTTGTTCTGCTGCACGTCGCCAATTTCAGTCATATTTAGAAGTCACATTTGAACCTTTAGTTCAGCAAACTCATGGGGAAGAAGGTTGAAGTTTTAGTTGACAGATCTGTTCAGCCAGAGAGGACTGATCATTTATGCTGTACTTATTGCAATATAACTTATTGACTAGTCTTTTGGTTTCAAGCGACCTCTTTAGAAACGCACAAATTTCTTTCCAATAATATCAAAATGCTACAACTTCACAATCCAGTTTTTGTGAGTGATCAGCTACAAAAAACTCAACACCCCACTGTGCACAGAGAGGCTTCTAGTCTCCATCAGCTACTGCAGCAGCTCAGACAAAAATAGCTTGAAAAGAGTCAAATAAGACACTCCAATGTCAGATTTACCTGAAACCAGGTTAATTTAAACACAAGACACTTGTGCTCAAAAAGAAAGGATTTATACTCAATGAAGGGCCTAGGATCCCTAATCTGTCTCTATAACTACCAATGAGCAGTGATTCCTAACACGTCTCTGGGGGTCATCAGGTGGAAATCTCCCTTCAACGGTGTCGTAGTCCCACGACACCTCCAGGAGGCTAGGCGGTGAGCTCTGGCATCCCAGAGTCACCCCTTCTAGTGCCAGTTCACACTGCTCCTACACAGTCCAGACATCACTGCCATACTGAACTGACCCAGGCCCATTTAGGAGATGCTCCAGGTAGTGACCAGTGCTGATGCTACTATTTAGATAGCTGCTAAATGCTAGTGGTGATTTTATCTTCCTAGTCAGGAGCTCCTGGAGAATGAAAAAAAAAAAAGAATTTCTTTTTTGTTGTAAAAATGTTCTCAGAAAGTTGTATGAAGTTCTGCTGATGCTTTCAGTTGAAAGCTTTCTACTAGTTTCCAGAGTCTTAAAGGCCAGATAAATTTCTCTGAAAACATTCTAAAAACGTTCCTATACATTTGCTGAATGTTGCCTTGTGATTTCCTTTGTTATCATTGTGGGGATGATGTATTTGTTTTATCTGCCATAGAATAATGTTCCATAGTGGGGTTTAGTCATTTTAGTCTCTATGCAATTTTGTATTTTTTTTTTTGTCTTTTTGTAATTATTTTGTCTTTTTAATAGTCAGTTTGTGTCTTTGTGGGATTTTTTTGTCTCTGTGGCTGTCTTTTTTCCTTTTATAGTGGTATTGTGTCTCTCTGTTTTAATTTTTTGTCTGAAATAAGGCGCTGTAATGCCAGATTTACCTGAGACCAGGTGGTTTTATCTACCTGGGCGAGTTGCCAAGTAACACAGAGACAGAGCTGCTAAATGTCAGGAGGAAAATGTTTCAACAGATTCATTCACACCTTTTCATGCAGTGAACAATGAAATGTTCAACGTGTACTTACGACTGGACTGTGCTGCTTTGACCTTTTAATGGGAACCCGACCTAAAGTGGAAACTAGAACATTCTCATAGAACCAGACTAATTAGTGTGTGTTCAATCCTACTTAGACTCAACAGCACACAAAGAGATGCAAAATCACAACAAAAAGAGGCCAAATGACCACGAAAACACACAAAATTACCTCTAAAAACACAACAAAAAGAGGTCAATCTACCACAAAAAAGTAAAACTACCACAAAAAGATGCAAAATTAACGTGTGAGGTGCAAAATTAACACAAAAAGACATAAAATCACAACAAAAAGAAACCAAATGATCACAGAAAATATGAAATCGCCACAAAAAGCCATAAAGTCACAATAAAGAGAGAGAAAATTACCACAAAAAGACATAAAATCATAACAAAAAGAGACTGAATTGCCTCAAAAAAATGCAAAATCACTGCAAAAACATGCAAAATTACTACAAAATGACACGCACACACCAAAAGTGTGAAAATCGTCACAAACAACATGCAAAGTTACCACAAAAAGACAAACAACCCAAAAAGAGATGCAAAATCACAGCAAAAACATGCAAAACCACTGGAAAGGATGTAAGATCAGAACAAAAAGATGCATAATTACCACAAGAGAACACACACTTACCACAAAAATAGGCCACACTACCACAAGAAAATGCGAAATCCTCACAAACAAATGCAAAATTACCACAAAAAAAACATAAAATCACCACAAAAGATGCAAAATTACCATTAAAAAATGTGAAATCAAGACAAAAAGACAGTAAATTTCCATAAAAAGACACATGCAGGCACACAAACTCTCAGCTTTAGGGTGAAGTTGACAAACAAGCTGACATGGTTTCATCTTTAATTCCCTCTTAAGTGTTTTTGTCTCCTCTTTCTCCTTCATCCCTTCACATTTATTCCCCCTTTCATAAACTCCCTCCTCTGGTTTCACTCTTTCATGTCTGCATCCCTCCATCTGTCCCTTTGCTTTCTAATGAGTGAAAACAGGCTTTATTTTTCTGTTTTTTCTCACATCTATGTGTCTGTCAGGGTACTGGAGACATTTGCCCACAGACAGATGAATTCAGAGGACAAACATTGAGTCCAATGTCGTCTGGATGTCACTGTCTGCAGCTGTGTGTTTGAGCAAACAGCAGAGAAACACAACAGACGGAGGAAGCAATGAGTCGGAGAAAGATCCAGACAGCAGCGTAAAGAGAGAGAGAGAGGGAGAGAGGCGTCGATACAGTGAGGAAGATGTGTGACGAAGGTTTGCCTGAGGACAAGCAGCAGCAGCAGCAGCAGCAGCAGCAGCCTTGGCTGGAGCTGAGGCTGCTGGGTAATAAATAACAGCCATTGGGACGTCAGCAAAGGAATGGACTCACCGGACGGACGGAGATGGATAAAGTGAAGCGACGGGGATGGAAGACGGCGATAAGCCTGATAGATGGAGCTGCAAACGCTTGCTGGTGTTGGAGTTTGTTCGAGCTGCCAGGAAAAGCCCCTCGAAGAAACCGACAACCTGACAATAAGAACCTCTTCTGGTTCTGGCTGCAGCTCAGAGCTCAGCTACAGAGAACAAATGTTCACCAGCAGCCACGTACTGAATAAATGTCTTGGAAAGCCTGGAAAACCACTTGAAGGTTTCAATAGCTCCACAAATTTTACTCCTACAGCATTGAAACTTTGTGAAAACACAGAAAAACTTGTCCAAAATTGGTAGAAAATGTCCAAATAGGGCCGCCGTTTAGCTCGCTGAGTTAAGGCGATACCACATGGGCTCAGTCCCTCAGCAGTGGTCATGAGTTCAAGTCCGGCTCAAGACCCTTTGCTGCACGTCGCTCTCCTGTCTCCCCCACTTTCACTCTGTCTCTGTCATTACAATAAAACGGAAATACTCTCCGGAAATGTCAAAAATGATGAAAAATGTGTCCAAATGACCTAAAATTTGCCAAAAATGAGCAAAGGTTTTTAAAAATTAGTCAAAATTTGTGGGAAATGACTTGAACTGGCAAAAAAAGTAAAAGAAAATCCAAAATGACTCAAAATGTGTCCAAAATTACTTGAAATATGTCTGCAGTGAGTAAAAATTGTCAAAAATTAGTCAGAATTTGTCCGAAAGTACTTTAAATTAAACTTTAAACCTCTCTAAAACTAGTAAAAATGTCCAGCATGATTAAAATGTGACTTAAACTGAGTGAAATCTGTGAAATGGCTTGAAATCTGGCTGTAATGAATAAGAAGTGTAAAAAATTATTAAAATTTGTTCACAAATACATGAAATTAGTGTAAAAATGACTTAAAATTAGTGAAATGGTTCAAAATGACTTGAAATTAGTCTTAAATGAGTAAGAATTGTCAACAGTAAGTCAAACTTTGTCTGAAATTACTTGAAACTTGTTCTAAATTAGTAAAAAAGTGTCCAAAATGACTTGAAACTTACTTAAAATGAGTCCACGATACAACAGAGAATAACTATTGGACCTTGAAAATGGGAGGAAAGTGTACAATTTTCAGACAAATGGTATTGTGACCACAGAAAGTTAAGAGAAAGGTTTTGGTCGACCTCCGACAACCTGAGCATCCAGCAGAATCCTTCAACCCATCCCACTGAAGTTATTCAGCCTTTGAAACACATCACATGTAGTTCAACGTGTTTTACAAAGTGGAGACTAATGGCAGCAAACCCAGCAAACTGAACAAGGCAGAACATGAGATGAGTAATTAAGATAACAATAAGTGTAAATTCCATGAGCATCAAATGATAAAACGCTTCATAAAAGCCAGACTGAGGTTTTTAGAGCAGCTCGGAGCGAATCACCAAATGTTTTCTGCTCTGAGTTTTTGTGAAGATGATCAGGACATGTAGCGCCTCATAAAATAATAGAAGATGTTTAAAATCAGCAGCAACAGGTAGAAAATGTAAAGTAATGATAATTCCTTTTGGCTTCCGCAGAGTTTAGAAGAAACAGGCTGCAGATTTGAGGATTATATAACATAGAAGACTGAATCCTGAACCAAGCCTTCATATCTTTCTCCTCGGCTGAGCTGAAAATGTTCTGATCTCAAAGCAGAAGCCATTTATTTAATAAATCCTTCAGTCTCTCCTCTCAGTCTTCTTATTTCTCCTCTCTCTGTTACCCAGTTTCAGTTTGGTTCACTAAATATCTGATTACTTAGTAACAGCCTGATGATGTGTGTTGCTCTGTTTTGTCTCTAGAAATTGGATTTTATATATAAATGCAAGTCAGAGAGGAGCTCGGGGTGGAGTGTGGACGCACTGACTCAGATCTTTACCACCTGCCATTAACATAAAAATTATGCAAGTTTGTTAAGATAGATGTAAAAAAAAATGATGACAAGCACATCTGATTCCCCAAAGACTGCCATCAACAGGTGGACTGGTTGGTTGATTCGCTCTCATCTGACCAAACCCTCAGTGGTTGGACATCTCTGGTGCTGCTTGTATGAGGAGAAAAGTGTTGTATCATCAGCCTCCCAGGTTATGTTAAACTTTATTTCTGAGTCATTGTTGACAAATTTTGAGTCATTTTCTACAAAATCTGAGTCAACTTGGACCATTCATGAATGATGACAAATGAAAAACACACTATTTGAGTTGATTTGGACAAATATGATATAATTGAGGACAAATTTTGAGTCATGTTTTGGTTAATTTGGACCTTTTTGGAGTCACTTTGGACTATTTTTGCATCTTTTTGGGCAAACAGTGAGTTGTGGATAAAATTCTGGACCAATTTTAAATCATTCTGGATACTTTTTTGACAAATTCTGAGTCACTGGATATTTTTTTGTTATAATGGACACATTTTGAGTCATTTGGGGATTTTTTTGAGTCATTTTGAATACATTTTAAGCCATTTTTGACAATTTTTATTTATTTATTACAAATTTAGAGGCTTCATGGATATATTTCAAGTCATTTTGGACAAATTTTAAGTAACTTTGTTCAGTTTTTGAGTCCTGTTTGACCATTTTTTTTGTTATTTTGGACCAAATTTAAATCATTATGGATAAATTTAAAGCCATTAAGTATAATTTACGTACAAAAATCTGGTTCAAACGTTCCCTCCTGACTGGTTTTTCCTGGTCTCCGTGTACGTTATGGACTTGCAGCCTTTGTGTGCTGCTTGACACTAAGCTAGCATGAGTGAGTTAGCATGTGTATGTCTGTATAAGCCAAGTTTTGTGTCATGGTGGAGAAATATTGAGTCATTTTGAAAATGTTTTAAGTAATTTTTCACAATTTTAAGTCTTTTGGACAAATGTCGAGTAATTGTGGACAAGTTCTGAGTCCTTGTGTGCACATTTTGAGTCATGTTTGATGAACTGAGTCGTTTTGGCCAAATTTTAACTCATTTTGGACTCAGTTTAAATCCTTATGGAGTCATTTAAAGCCATTATGTACAATTTACTGTAAAAATCTGGTTCAGACCGTCCCTCCTTACTGGTTTTCCTGGACTCTGTGTACGTTGTGGACCTGCAGCTTTTGTGCGCTGCTTGATGCTAAGCTAACAGTGTGTACTATAAGCTGATGCATATGTCAGGGGTTACTGTGTGTGAGTGTCTATCCAGCTCTCTGCTACCTGTCAAATTCATTTCCCGCTTGCTCATCCCAGTTCGCCTATTTTAGGACGTGTGTTGTGCACGTGCGGCGGCATGCAGCTGCGGCGGCCAATCGGGGCACGGTTTGGAGCCGCCGTCGGCAGCAAGTTGCTCCGTGATTGGTTAAATCAGGCGGGCTATAAGCAGAGGAGTTTAGCCGGATTAACTTCGATATCTAATCAATGTTGACTGGTAGAATAACAGAGGGGGAGGCAGGGAGGAGGGAGAAGACTGGGGCAGAGAAAGAACATAAAGAAAGAATAAATCAGGCTTGAAAGGAAATAAAGGAGCATAAAACTGTTCATTAGAGGAGGAGAGAAGAAAAAGGGGGAAAGATGGAGGAATAAAGAGGGAGATGAGGAGGTGGAGGAGAGATAAAATGGAAGCAGAGATGAAGGGAGAATAAGGGGGATGCAGCCTTGGTTTAACTTCATTTGCCGCCATAATCAATGACGTCAACGCTTAAATTGTGCCAGCAAGCATTTATATTTTAAGTGGACGCATTCGGTTTATTATAACAAGCATTTTCTTCCCTATGAGTCATTATGAACAAGCTGAGTCATTCTGAAGGAATGTTTGAGTCACTACCGACAGATTTCAAGTCACTTTGGACAAATTTTGAGTCACGTTGGATAATTTTTAAGAAGCATTTTCGAAATATTCTGAGTCATTTGAAAAGCATTGTGAGACATAATGTGCAGGGTCTGAGTCATTTTGGACACATTTTCTGTCATTTTAGACAGATTTTGAGTTGTTTTTGACTAATTCTGTCATTCTGGACAAGTTTGTAATCATCTTTTACACATTTTGAGTGTTTATGGACACATTTTAAGTTATTCTCAAAAGCTTTAGAGTGATTTTGGACAGATTTTGAGTCCTTTTGAACAGGTTTTGAGTCATGTTAGAACATCTCAAGTCTTTATGGAGACCTTTTAAGAAACTTCTCTCAAATTTTTAATCATTCTGGACAAATTATAAATCACTGTAGGTCAATTTTGAGTCTTCAAGGACAGTTTTTGAGTCATTTTGGACAAATTTCTGGTTGTTTTGGACAAATCTTCAGTCCTTATGGGCACATTTTCAGTCTTTATGGAAAGATTATGAGTCAGTTCAACAGTTTTTGTATTATCATGAATGTATTTTGAGTCATAATGGAAAATTTTGAGTCATTTTGGATAAATTTTAAGTTTTTATTGACACATTTCGAGTCACTTTCGACATATGTCGAGTCATTGCGGACATTTGGTTTTTGTATAATGATGAAGATATTTTGAGTTATTATGGAAAAAGTCATCTAGTCCTTTGGGACACATCTTGACTCATGGACGCATTTTAAAGCATTTTTGATGAAACTTTGGTAAATGGTCTGCACTTATATAGCACTTTTCTCGACCTTAGTAGTATCCAAAGCGCTTTACAATGTGTTTCACATTCACCCATTCACACACACATTCACACACCAATGGTGACAGAGCTGCCATGCAAGGCGCTAATCTACCATTGGGAGCAACTTGGGGTTCAGTGTCTTGCCCAAGGACACTTCGGCATGTGGAGGGGCTGGGGATCGAACCGCCAACCTTGCGATCAGTGGACAACCTGCTCTACCACCTGAGCCACAGCCGCCCCTGACTCAGAACTTTGGACAAGTTCTGAGTCATTTTGAGTTTTTGACCTTCAAGCTTGATTTATTCTCTATTTTGAATCTTTGTGGACGATAGTCTGAGTCATTCTGGACACGCTTTGAGTCATTTATGTTAAGTGTTGAGTCTTTTTTTTTTTTTAACAAAGTTTGAGTCTTTTTGGACAAATTTTGAATCATTGTGTAATGTTTTTGAGCAGTATTAGCATACTTTGAGTCTTTATGGACATA
Source organism: Dascyllus trimaculatus (assembly GCA_024666655.1). Lineage (NCBI taxonomy): Eukaryota > Metazoa > Chordata > Actinopteri > Pomacentridae > Dascyllus > Dascyllus trimaculatus. Next base: position 7,248,456 of record CM045453.1, read on the forward strand.
TTTTGAGTCATTTGAACAGGCTTCAGTCATTTGGGACAGGTTTGTAGTCATGAGTGTTACTTAAAAAATGAGTAATTTGGGACAATTTGTGAACCATTGTGGTCAAGTTTTAAGTTATTCTGGACCAAACTTCCATTATTATGAACACATTTTGAATACTTTCGGACTAATTTCAGTTCACATGGTTTTGAAATTAGTCTTTCTGTCTACATGCATTGGTTTTTCCCCCCTTATTTTGCCTTGCACATGTAGAACCTGCACGGCAGCAAACTCAGAAGCCCTGAGTTATTAGATCCATCAGACAGACAAATGAAAACGGGCCAAGTTTTCTTTTTGTATCAAGCAGCAAAAAAAGTTTTAGTCTGAGGAGTTGGAGGTGATTTGCTGAAATGAAATCTTCTTCTCTGAAAAGGAAATAGGTGTAGAAAAGGAAAAGAGGAAAAGGAAGGAGAAAAGGCAAGGTGGAAAAAGAGACCAGAAAGTAGTAGGAGTGTAAAAGATGGATGTTGGTGGAGACCAGAGGGAGGATCTGGAGGAGGAGCAGCTTCTCTTTCAGTGTCTGTGCTGTGATGCATGTCAGCGTCCTCCATCCCCCCATTCACATGAACTAAAGCCCTCAGAGGGTCATTGTCAGCGGTTCAGGCTATTCGCTGGAATAAAGACCAGCACAACAAAAGTATGACTCATCACACAGGGCGATGAGGTAACAGAAAACTGAATCAAGGAGGGAAATCTGAGGCAGCAGATGGAGGCTTTGGTTTATCTCACTTCAACAGAAAGTTGAGGAGGTGAGGAAGCTTCACAAATCATTTCTGTTCATTAACTTCATACAAAGTGCAGTAAAGAGGAAGAGGAGCACCTAAATCAAACTCTGTGGCCTGATGCTTCTCCAAGTTCTAGTTCTTATGCAGAAAAGTTGTTCGGAGACTTGAGAACTTTCCACAGATCTTCTGTGGATTCACGTTGTTCCTTCATGTGAACTCTGTGGAGCTCAGCTTGTTCTTCATCAGTCTTTGGGACAGTTTGAGTCATTTTGGACAGATATCTGAGTCACATATGGACAAACTTTGAATCATTTTGGTAAATGTTTTAGTTATTAGAGTCACATTTACAATACATTTGGACACATTCTGAGTCATTGCGGACAAATTTTGAGTAACTTTGGACAAACACATGTATAAGTCATTTTGGACAGTATTTGTATTATTATATTTTGAGTCAATGTGAAAAAATTTTGAACAAATATTTGTGTCAAATATTTTTGACATATTTTGAGTCATTATAGGAAAATTTTAAGTGATTATGGAAAATTTTGAGTTGTTTTGGAAAGTTTTTGTACATGATGGACATATTTTTGGTGATTCTGGTAACATTTCAGAGTCATTTTGGACAGCTTGTCGGTCATTTTGGACAAATATTTGCGTCATTTTCCACAGATTTTTATATCATGGACATATTTTGAGTCATTTTGGAGAAATTTTAAGTCATTTTTTTTTTTAGGTTTTTTTGACACTATGGTGAAGTTTCAGGTCACTGTGGACACAATTTTGAGTAATTTTGGAAAAATTTCAATTAATTAGAGTTTTAAATACATCATTCTCTCTGATTTGATTTTAGTAAAAAGTGACAGATATCTTTATTATCCCTATTTCAGATGCTGCTTTCATGAACATCAGCGACACTATGAGCCTGTTAACAAACTGACATCAGTGTTGAAGTGCAGTTTTGCAGAGCTCTGGATCTTCAGACTCTTGTTTCTATCCAATGTGAATAATTAAACTCCAGGTTCGGTGTTGAGCTGAGAGATTTACAGAAAGTTTAAAGTAAATGGTGCAGAAAGAAAAGGAGGATTTACAGAAAGAACGAACGAATGAGGAAAGACTGAAGTGAAATTTGGAGGAAGCGAGACGACAAGAAGAGGGAAAGGAGGTAAAACATCCTGGAAGCTAATTACACAGATTAATGTGGCGTAAAGAGAGCAGTTACCCAAATGGACTAAAAGAGAGAGAGAGGACGAGAGACTGTTGGTTTATATGGAGATCCAGACTCTAATGCTAATAAATGACTTTCTGACTCCATCTTTCAGCCTCTTTCTGTTGGACTGGATGTGTCAGCACAATACTTTATCCTCCCTCTTTACTTTCTCTCCTCAGTCCTGCCTCTTTTCTCTCTTTTCTCCCTTAATTCAGTCCAATTCAGTGGTTTTATTGAAATAAAACACAGTCCAGCGTATAAAGTGGATGAGCAGAATAACCTGGGACAGTCCTGAGTGGGCAGATTCTCAGAGACTGTTCAGGATGAATGAGTGGAGAATTAAAAAGAATCTGGTAGCAAGAAAAAACACGGTTACATAACAATGTGGGAACATTGTAACACCAAAAAACCTTATAAACAGACAATAATGCAAACATAAGTGGAATCATTGGATTTTGTAGCTGTTTTAAATGCAGTCAAATACAGGAAATATATAATATAATATTTTTTATACGGACATTGTTTGCAGTTTGTTTGTTTTTTAATTTCCAGGTAAATTAATACTTTACTAGTTATTACCTGTAATTTTAAATACAATAAATAAACACTACAGGGAGAGTCTGTAAAATAGCAGGTAAATACATTTTTTAAAATTTACTCATTACTTTTCTAAAGAAAATACATTAGTGCATGTCACTAGTATGCATCAATGTGACATAATGTATGTCACATGCATTATGTCACATTAATGAGTTTCATTCATTAAAACATGAATGAAACTCATTAATGTTTTATCTCAGCTTGAATGAGTCCACTAAATGTTAAGTTGTTAAATATGTCAGTACAGCATAACCTGATCAGGTTTATTTTGGAAACATCCTCCACTTTAAAAAACAGTTTTTTTGTCATCACAATCTGGGATGTGTCAGTAATTAACAGCAACACCAATTCTGATGCATTATTTATTGACTGATTTATTTATTGCAGCTTCAGGTTAAAAGAAAAACTCAGGACCTTAACCCCTTAATGCCGGTTGTTGCAAATTTGCAACATTCTGCTGCAGCCGAGACGGCGTATGCATTCCCCCAATGCTGCTTCATGCGTATTCAATACATACCTAGGAACCTTTTGATAGCACTGGTTTCTCTTAGGACCGGTTTGAATGGCATTTGTGGGATCAATAAAATTTTTTTTTACCATTAATGCCTGTTGCATTACTCCTTTATATCTACTATATGTGCTATTGACAAATTAACTATCTCCACTTAATTGAACATCAACTTGAAATAAAAAACACATAAAATTATTGTTTTTATTGTGTTGTAAATAAATTCAGGCGTCAAGGAGCTGTAGACAAAAATGTCACTTTCAAAGAATCTACCATAAACATCCATCCAATATCTATACACCGCTTAATCCTCTATAGGGTCGCAGGGGGGACTGGAGTCTATCCCAGCTGACTCTGGTGAAGGCAGGGGACACCCTGGACAGGACACCAGTCTATCACAGGGCTACACATAGAGACAGACAACCAAGCACACTCTCATTCACACCTACGGACAATTTAGAATCGTCAGTTAACCTCAGCATGTTTTTAGAATGTGGGAGGAAACCAGAGGACCCACGCTGCACAGGGAGAACATGCAAACTCTACACAGAAAGATCCCAGGCGTCCTAACCAGGACGCGAACTGGGATCTTCTAGCTGTGAGGTGATGCTGCTAACCACCGAGCCAGTGTGCAGCCCTTCTACCATAAACATGTTATAGATTATTGTTCTCCACTTTCAGAGATGACATTTTTTAAACAACATCAGTCTTTATCATAACTACCAAATATTCATTTATTTTCAGGATATGAAACCTTTAAAAGCTATTATGTTACCATCGCACCACTGTTGTTATTCTCCATATACTAGATGGTAAAAGGTTTCTTTATATTCATGATCTGGTACAAATATAACGATGACTCTAAACCTTAAAAATCTTTGTTGAGCGTGAGTTTTTTTTAAAAACATTACTTATCGCATATATTGAATTATAATAGATATAATCATCTTCATAGACAAAAACCCTGCTGTAAAAATGTTCTGTGTTACTACTGTTCACTTTTACTGATGGGATTTTCAATCAGCACCAGTTCTATTCATAACTACCACTGATTCATTCATTTTTAGGATTAAAATTCTTTAAATCCAGTTTGTTTTATGATGTCTGTGCTGTTATTTATGGAGGAAAAAATTGAAAATATATGGATTTCCATGAACTAGATGTTAAGGCTTTTTAAAAATATATTTAAAATATAATGGTGACCCCAAACATGCTTTCACTTGTGGAGTGTGCTATAAAAATATTATTTCTGTCCACCCACCAGAGTCTGTAGCTGTGTGTTGCAGTCTCTGAGTCCTTCAACCAGGAATGTTGCAGTTATTATATGATAACTGGAGCACTGAAGGGAAGTCAGGACTCATCAGTTGTCTTGCACAGAGAAGATGACGTGTAAAGCTGCTGTAATATTCCAGACGCATGCTGAAACGGTCGACTTCCTCGATCTGCCTCCGTGTTTATCTTTGCATGTCGGTCGCCCTGCATCTCTTTGTCCTTCTCGTATCTCCTCATCGCCTCCTCTGAGCTGCTGATTCATGGCAGAGCTGCAGGCGCTGACATGACAGTCGGTCTGGTCGCACTCAGACGCTCAGTCCTGCAGAGTTTGTGTGTTTTATCAGTGCTGACCAACACTGTCTGCTGTCTTTCACCTCGCCGGGTCACGTCGCCAAACAGACTGCAAACCAGGTCAGCACTGCTGCTCACAGGAAATCAGAATTCACTTTGTTCTTGTTGCTGCTGTGTCTGAGAAATATCCCCCATGCACACTAGAGTGTCATATTTAGCTGCTGTGTGGCGAAATAATGTGATAGATTCTGGTTTTGGGTTTATAATGTGGTCATGAGATGCCAGATTGTGGCTTCTCCACCAGTGAATTATCTAAATCACTTAACTACAAGTGAAGGCTAATGTGACCTCTAGTTTCATGGTGACAGATTGTGGCATAACTTGGAGGTAGAGTGCAAATGCAGTGCTCTTCATGTTGCATAGAAAACTGCTTGGACTGAGCTGCTGGCGACTGAGACATCATCCTTAAAGAGACAACTGGCCTGATTTTAAAGGAGCGGAAGTAAAGCTGTCACGAGAAGCAGTGCTTGTCTGCTGAATCAAAATGGTACTGTTTTTGTTGTTTTGCTGAATCATGGGTTCTAGCAACAAGACTCCCATGACTTGTGGAAGGAAAGAAGGAAGGAACACATAAAAAGCAAGTGTTTAATCCTTAGGCGTGAAGATAAAAAGGTCCCACTCAGGACCTTAAAGACATAAATGTCCACGTCAAAAACATTGCCATAATAACATTATGCAACTGTATTATTTTTCACTTTCACAGAGTCGTTTTTAAATCAACCAGTTTCCCGATCATATTTCAGATCATTACTATTTGTTGTGCAGTTTCAGATTAAAGAAAAACTCATTCAGGACCTTAAAGACAAAAGTGTCAAAACAAACTGCCTTAGAAAGGTTAGGGTTATGTTTATATTACTTCTCACTTTAAATGACTCATTTATTTTATCCTTCATCAACTTTGATCATAACTAACAAATATTAATTCACTTTCATGACCCTTCAAGCCCTTTAACCCTTTAAATGCCAGTTTATTTGCATGGTACCATCATTGTTTTTCATGAAAGCAAACACTAAACAAACTTTTTTTTAAAAAAATATAGTAAGTGAAAAGAGGAATTATATTTTCAAATATCACAGTCTGGGACAATGATAAGCAACAGCACTGATTCTGATGTATTTTTTTTGTTCACACTCAGGACCTTAAAGACAAAAATGTCCACATCAAAAGCACTGCCATTAACATCTAATAATACAATATATTATGATTGTTCATTTTTAATGACAGAATTTATCATAACTACCAAAGATTCATTCATTTTCAGGATTTCAGTACCTTAAATCTACTTTGTTAACATGATGTTATTGTTGTCTTTTTAATGAAAAAAATAATGATATGGATTTTTATTTTAATATTCATGGTCTGGGACAAAATAATGCACAATATAATGGTGACTCAAAAATTCTGTTTCAAAATTCACACTCGACAGCTTAAAACAGTTTTAAACAACTTACTGCATGTGTTGAAATCTTATACGTATAATAGTTATACTTTTCATGTCTTTTAGAAGGGGCAGTAAATATTTAACCACTTTGATAAAATTCCAACAAAATTGTTAAGCCCTTAAAAAAACAAATAAACAAAAGACATGTGGTCTATGTAAAGCAGTGGTTAAAATTAAATATTTTATGTGTAAATACATTCATTTAGTTGAACTTGTGTCAACAAGTGTTGCACTGATTACTTTTACATACAAGAAAGTAGACAGGACTTTTTCCAGCCAGTCAGTTTTTCCATTTTATACACATTGCTGCTGCTTTTCCTGTGAACTACTGTCTCACTGAACATGATCTTGTTTTTCAGTGTGAAGTTTGTACATTCCAGAATTCTTTGGCCTTTAGGTCATCAGTTTCCACCTTTATTATTAAAAACATTATAAGAGCTGTGACATTATGGCAATATTTAAATGGAAATATTTAAAATTTAATATCTCCATTGGTACCAGGCTAGTTTCAGGACAGCAGCTATGTGACTGCAGTCAACATGTTGGACAACAACAACACAACTCAGATAAACTTGGGAAGCGACACACAGCAGCACTATTCACTCTCTCTGGTCTCACAAAGCCTCCCCCCTCTCCTGCATCCCCCCCTCCCAGTAATCCCATTATGTGTAACAACGACCTGTCAGTGTCAATCAGTGTTGTTGCCAACCTCCCGCCCCTGGCCTACCGGCTAATGGGGAGCCTCCCTGCTGATTAGCCAGCGGTGATCTCGTTAGGAAGCCCCGCCCTCAGATACTCTGTGAGAGGGAGGAGGGCGGAGAACGGAGGGATTTTCAGGTGATGTAACACACCTGCTGGCGGCCATCTTGGACATCCTGACACCTGTAAGGAGCAGCGAACTTGTGCTTATGTTTCATCATTTCATCATCAGTGTCCATAAGTTTGATTTTAAACTCCTGGAGCGATATTAGGGCTATTCTTTTCACAGGATCCATCATCCTGGCCAAGTGGCTAAACACTGTTTAGCATTAGCATTTCTACAATCTTTTCCTAAACTTAACCAAGCAGTTTTGACACTTACGTTAAAGTAAGTAGTTTTAGTGCAGAAACCTAAATCAGTAATTTTATCACCTAAATGTGACCAGGGAGTTTTGCCGCCTAAACCTAAACAAGTAGTTTTGGCACCTAAATGTAACCAAGTTGTGTTTTCATGTAAACATACCAAAGTAGTTTTCATGGCTAGCTGTAAGGAAGTAGTTTTGCTGCTAAAACTTAACTAAGTAGTTTTAAACACAGGACAGGTTAGTGTGTCTCAGTGACCCCTATCTGCAGACAAATCTATGCACATTATCAGATTTTCTGGTCTGCTGAACAATGGCTGCTCAGGAGAAAATATCTTCAACTGTGGACCTTTAGGGTTGTTTCTGAGTTTATCTGTATTTAAGACATAAGTTTCTGTTAAATTTTAAGGTTTCATTAAATTTGTTTTGACTATTTTTGCTCTTACTATATATCACTGAGAGTATTTCGGGGTTTAGGGTTGTCTATCTGTCTGTTCTATTCTTGTAAATGTGTTATTTCTTGAATGCTTAGAGGATATTTCATTAAACTTGGCACAAACACTCAGTTGGACTCAGGAGGAACTGATTAGATTTTGGAGGTCAAAGGTGACTGTGAAGTCATAAAACACATTTTTGTTTTGAGTTTACATGATAGTTATGACAGAATTTCACATAAATGTCTAACAGGGTAAAACGAGGACATTGTATATCTGAGAGGTGACCTGCTACTTGACTGGTTTGTGGATGTGATAAACTGCATGTTGATTCTAGTTTTCTTGGATTCTGAGTTGGTGGTTAAACAAACTCCTGAGCTAATATCCTCATTAAATATGTGATCCGTATCTCCTCTGTTGTGATGGTGTTTATTGTATTGGCTTTCTGCTATGAGGTGTCTTACTTGTGGTTTTCTCTGTTATTTGTCCCTTTAATGGGCGACAACACTTGTTTTCATTCTTGGAATCAGTGAGGTTAGCTAATCTAAACTCCAAACCAACTGGTGCCTCCAAAATGTAGCATAACACAACTTATTGTAAATATAAATTACTGTAAGGACAGGTGATGTGCAGATGTGTTGCTTTAGTGTACCTGAAAATTGAACCACTGTTTTGATTGTGGACTTCTTAACTCTACTAACATAAATAAGGACTAGATGCACTCAGGATTGAGATATTTCTTAATGTATTCCATCTAAACAGGACAAAACCTGAATGCAACATTTTCCTCTTAAAAAGCACAAACTTAGGACCCAGTAGTTGAAGCATAGTCAAGTTTAAACCTAATAAAAGTGTATTTTTAATTGAGAACCTTGAAATCCCCTAAACCTTGTAGTGAGGAAAGAGGAAATGAACCTTTTCTAAAAGGCATCCTTTTAAAACATCGTCACATTTAACATCTCCTTTGTCTGTGATTGTTGACTTTGTGTTTAAATTATCTCAAACTGCAGGTGTTCCCACTGACAAACTTGAGTTTTATGTGTTTAGATGTAATGAAAACAGCAGGAACAAATCATCGCTTTAACCTGATGAAATGATGATAACATTCATTTTTTTCTGCTGCGCAAGATCTACATCATTTTACTCTTAAATTTTTATTTCTCACCAAATTTGTATGAATGGAAATGCGGCACAAGCGTAGTCTTATCCTCTAAGACGAAGGCAGAGAGAGTAAAGCAGAGGCGCTTAGAGTTTCTTAAAGTTTTAACCTGAACCGTTTAACGCCTGCTCTGTCACAGTGAGCTTATCCACAGTGAATTAGCCTCCGTGCATGTTTAAGTGTAACCTCTGCTCCTGCTGCTGACTTCACCTCTGCGCTACTCTTCACCTTTAACCTGCAGCAAGGTCAATGCTGTGACCCAGAGTTGCCAATACGCTCATGTTCGACCTCCAATACCACCTGTCACTGCTTCACCTGGGCAGAGAGGACCTCTTCATGTGATGCTTAGTTCAAAAATGATCTTTAAATAAGCTAATCAAGGTTGAGATTAGTGAAAAGAGCCAAATTACAACTGAATTCCATTGAATTTAAACATGACTCGTGACGTTTTTAACAGATTTCTGTTGTCTAAATTCACAGTTCAGAGCAGGTTTCAATCAAAAACCAACAAAATGAGCTATATGCAGCCTTTAATTTATTGTATTTCTTCATGTCAGTGCCAATATTTGTTTGTAGTCTGACGGCAAAATGTGTAACAGCCATCATCCATCCATCCATCCATCCATCCATCCATCCATCCATCCATCCATCCATCCATCCATCCATCCATCCATCCATCCATCCATTATCTCTTATCTGGGGCCGGGTCTCGGGGGCAGCAGTCTAAGCAAAGAGGCCCAGACTTCCCTCGCCCCAGACACCTCCTCCAGCTCTTCTGGTGTAACAGCTACTGAAAGTAAAAATAAGGGGTGCTGCACTGGACGAGGAACAACAGCATTAGTGGTTTAAAAGTGAAGAAAATACAATATTAGTTTCTCTTAAATAACAGAGTCAGAAGTCCGTAAAGATAAAAGAAATAATGACTGTGTCACTTCTTGTTAATGGAAGTCCTTGGAGTTAATTGGTAGTCCAAAGACTCTCAGAGGTTTTACATTTACAGTCTAAAAATCCTTAAATAACACACATGGACTCAGACTTTCTTCATCGGGGTGTAAAACGTAGCCAAGTAGTTTTGCTACTAATTTTTTTTTTAAAGATTTATTTTTGGCATTTTCAGCCTATATTGGAGAAGACAGGAGAGCGGATAGAAACAGAAACAGGAGAGAGAGTAGGGAAGGACATGCAGTAAATGGCAGAGGTCGGACTTGAAACCGGCACAGCCACTATGCCTTGGCATGTGGGTCCTGTGCCATAACCACTAGGCTGTCAGGGCACTTGCCACTAAAAGTTAGTCATGTAGTGTTGTTGCCTAAACCGAACAGCTTTTGTGCCTAAAATGAACCACGTAGTCGAGGTTCCTAAACCTAGCCATGTTTAATGGCGACTAAACTAAACTGAGCAGTTATATTACCGAAACACAACCAAGAGGTTTTGGTGCTTAAACTTTTTAAGTAGTTTTGTAGCAGAAACCAAAGCAACATGTGACTGAAAACAGCATTAAAATGCAAAAACAATAGGAGAAGAGATGTTTTTCTCCCACACAGGACTTGAACTCCTTCAGTTTCCAGGCTGTAAACACTGTTTTCTGGTTAAAGCCTCCACAGATCCTCCAACCTGCTGATGCAGACTTTGCTTCTCTTTTTATGTACAAAAGGAAAGAAAGTTGCACCACATGGACCAACCCTGTCTCAAAACAAATAACTTTTTTATACACCTAAGATGCATTGTTATTTACGTTTGGAAAGATACATATTTTCTCCATTAAAAATCGGATGTGACATTGCAGGAAATGCATCCAGTTTGAAGGAGCCACACAATCAGAGGTCGGGAGGCGTAAATCAGCAACAGGACTTTAATCCAAGACACGCTGGTTCATGTGCCGTTTCATTTTTCTTGACTACGTTTAGTTTCACTTGTTCAGTCAGGTTTAGGCACCAAGATGGCATGGTGAGGTTTGGGTTCAAATACGCCCCTTTCACAACATGTTTGCCCCATCTAGTATTTGATTGGTCGTCTGGGAAGAAGAAACAGTAAAGCAATGAAAATAATAAAGATGTATGAATTTGAAACATGCTGGTGATACGTCACAAGGAAACGTCATCAGTCAGAAAATACCTGTCTGAATGAAATAGAAAGTAACGTTTCATCATCTAGGAGGACACTTTTTGAAGACAGGACTGCAGGTCACTATAAACAGATCATAATAATACATAATTTTACTATATGAACTGTGAAACTAGTAAGTTTGGATCTGCGGACCATTATAGCGTTTACATGCTGGTATCATACTGGGTGGCCAAAATCGAACATATTCTAATTATTGGCTTTTATGAAAGTTAAAAAGAGTCACTCTGACCTCCACAGTTTAAGCGTTTTTGAGAGTTGGAACAACATTTTGAAACAAGTGAATGAGGACTTCACAGAGAAGGATTTGTTGAACTGAAACGCTGCTGTCTGGATGTCATGTCCTTGGGCTTCTCCTGGTGTTTCGTCTATCAGTCAGTGTCATTACATCAATGAGAACAAATTGCTCAGTATTTTAAATAGATGCAGTTAATCTACTGCCGAAGACCAGAACAAGCTTGAGGTGTCATGTACAGAGCTGTTTCTTTTATAAAGCGCTCCACGCTGCTATTTACAGCTGCACAACTTTGACCAGATTGATATATTTATAACAAGGCTGATTAATTTTTCATAGTGGAGGATTATTTATCAGCAGGAGAATTGCAGCAGCCTCCTCTAAGCTGATTGTCATTAATTGGCAGCGTTTGTCCTCCTGCGCTGTGTTTTTCTGCAGCTTTTATCCTGAATTAGCCTCGTCTCCTTTCTGATCCTCCAGTAAACTCTCTGATCCCGGCTCACCTTCACTCCTCACCCCTCACCTCCACCTGATAACTTGTAGTAAACTCTGCTGCTATAAATGCTTCTGGTAGTTATAAGCCGTCCAGCGGTCCGAGGATCGTCCTGTTTACCAACATCAGCTGTCTGATAGAACAAAAGCATTTCTGTACGTCAGCAGTTCAACGTTGAACACTTCAGTGGCACAAAAGTACATCTTAAAACTTCTGTTTAGGCTTCATGTCCTTCATGAGTACACTTTAAAAACAAGAAATCTGGCAGCAAAAAAAGTGACTTTAAAAAATGGTGGGATCCTGTAATATCTAAAAACTGTGAAAATGATAGTAGTGATCTGAAAATGATGACATTTTTGATCCTTTAAACACAGTGAAACCGTGTAGTTTTACAGTCACACAGTTCTTCAAATGAATGAATCAGTTTAAAGTGATTTTCACCCCCAAACTGTCCTCAGTATAACACTGACAGCTAAGACTATCTTTGAATTCTGGAAGCAATGTGAGAAATGGATCGTCTAATGGACTGTACCTTTTTAACTGAATTCTGCACTGGACCTTCATTTATGCATTGATTTGGACAAATCCTCCTTTAAATGACTCTAACATGAATATTTCTGTACCATCTGATCCAGTAAACCTTGGCTGATCACAGATCAGCAGCAGGACAAAGACTCATTCAGCTCAGATAGTATAGCAGTATTAATAGCAGTATTCATAGTATCTGAACTGCAGCTCTCAGTGAGATGAATCCCAGAGAAACAGACCTACAGCTGAGAACAAACAGCAGCTCCACATTCTGTTCAACTGGGACACTGAGGTCTGAACTAGACTGACCTAAAAACACTGATTTCTGCCTTTTTCTTTTCCTGTGGCTGTGAGCAGAGCTGTGTGATCTGACAGGAGGGAGATCTGAGACTGTAGAGTTACTGAGTGTCAGCCAGAACATTAAAACCACCTGAAGGATATAATGCAGAACTCTACAGACATGTGAAGCTGTTCTGTGGTTTCAGGCAGCAGATCCTGAAGGTGGAGCCTCCACAGAGGTTGGAGGTCGAGTCGACACCTTTCACTCTTGGTCATGTTCCTCGCTCAGTTCCTGAACAGTGTCTGCAGCGTTGCATAGTTTTATCCTACTGCTGCCATGACAGCTGTATAGGCAAATAAAAGTGAATTTAAAGTGAACAACCTTTAGTTTGAGATGTGTGATCTTCTCCTGGTCTGTAATTCACTGACTGACAGCAAAACACAACCTGATGATGATGATTCTCACCCTTTAAAGAAACCAGCAGCTGTCTGAAATCATACCACCAGTGGTTTTGCATGTGTTTTTGGTCATTTCGTGTCTTTTTGAAAGGGTTTTGTTTTTATTTGTGATAATTTTGCATCTTCTTGTGGTGGTTGAGATCATTTTTTTAATGATTTTGCATCGTTGTGGTGATTTTGTGGCTTTTTGTGGTGCTTTTGCGATTTTCTGTGTTTTTCTAGTGGTTTTTCCCCTTTTTCAATCTTTAATATATATATTTTCTTTAAAAACAGCAAATATCTGTGACATAACAGTATTTTTTACTGGTTCAAATACTGTAAAAATGGTGTCATTTAATGGTAAAGCGTTGTAAAATGTTTCATAATGTTGTAAAATTAATATTTGTAAAAGTTTCTGATGTGGACGTTATTTACAGTTTTTGCCTGTTTCTACTTTTACTATTAATACCTGTTTGTTGTGATTTTACTCGTTATTAAATGTAATTTCACAAAACAAAGAAAGCATGAAAAATACCAGGAAACTGTTCAGAAATGATGATTAAAACTGATAAAATAGTTCATTTTTCACAGTAATATATCATTTTTTCCACTTCATTTAACTTTAATTTCCACTTAGAGCTTTTATCTTACCTTATTCCTAAAATGGTGTTTTTTTACATTGTGGGTTAAGTCCAGAGGCCACAACAGTAATTAATGTTCACATCAAAAACAACATATATGTTAATAAATATATATGTATTATTTTACAGATATTTACCATTGGTTGTTGTTTTTGCTGCTTTTACAGTAAAAGACTATAGCTAAACACTGACTGATATATCATCTTACATTATATATACACATACACACACACACACACACACACACACACACACACACACACACATATATAAAGTGATACATGATTTTTCATATATATATATATAAAACTATCGGAGCAGTGGTGTTAAGCCAATTGGAAGGTCGGGGGTTCGAGCCCCCACTGTGGCCACTGTTGGGCCCCTGAGCAAGGCCCTTAACCCTTCCTGCTCCAGGCCCTGCGCTCTGACCCCCAACTGGGATATTTAAAAAATTTAATTGGCCCCAGCAGACAAATAAAGTTTCCAAAAAATGTTATTTTTGTTTTGCAAAAACTGGCCGAAACTGTAAATAATGTCAACATCAAAAATCTTTCAAAAATCAAAACACTCATTATACAACTGTAAAATCAACTGTAAAATGGCAGATTGTTTCACTTATTTCGAGGTAAAAGTGCCTTGAAATAAGTTTTTTTTTCTTGTTTTGGGAGGGGCATTTTTTCCAGTGCAATAGATGTCCTGATTTCACAGATATTATTTACCCATTATTTGTTACTATTTCCACAGTTGTTAGATGTTACAGTAACCCATAGTTTAGTGTCCCTTCCTCCTGTCCTATTTAGGTATTTAGGTCTTTTTTGTTTTTGCTTCCACATATTCACAGGTTATTTAGAGATTTTAGGTTTTTACAGTGTAGGAGAACTTCAAGCTGAGAGGCTTAAAAGAAAAATGATACTAAGGATAGAAAAATGGTTAAAGCATTTTTAAAATATTGATTTGCAGATTTTCCCAGGTTTATTAAATTACAGATAACATGTAGTAAAAGCACAGAAACAAGTATTGATTTATATGTTGACTGTAAAATACCAGGACAAAACTGTAAACACTCTACACATCAATCAATCAAGTTATGGATCTAAAGCGTGCACATTTGTGTGTGCATGTATGTGTGTAACAGCTGTGTGCGTTAGTACAACACAGATGAATGAATGAGTTGTTCTGGTGTCCTGATGATGCAATGAGCTTTTGTCATGTCAGACTGTCCACTTCATGCAGAGATAACAGCTCAGAGATTCCAGTAGTTGAAGCTGTTTTCAGTCTTTCTGCTGCAACACAAACACACAAACAAACACACACTGAGCTGCTGTTAAACTGTGGGAGTCCCCCGTGTGTGTTTAGATGTTGTGTTTGTGCAGCAGGCCGTTGTGTTTGTGTGTCTGTGTCCCTGGAGTCACTACAGCCTCAGTAGAGACATGAAGCTGAGATCTTACCCACAATCCTCTGGGGCCGACGGCTGACTGAGCTCGAAGGTCTGACTGGTTGTGAGTGGACTCCTGGGAGACGGAGGCTCGTATGAACACCAGAGACTTCACGTGTTCAGCTCAGTCTGCAGTGAATGCTTCACATATTTCAGGGACACTGATGTAAACCAGCAGAATGGGCTCAGAAAATACAACATTTATTTGTCTTCCATATTTTATCTGCAGTTTATTTTACTCTGCAGTGGAATTACTGAGACTTTAAAGCAGAATTTGTCAAAAACCTAAAACCTGCACACAAAAATGCATGTGAATATATCACACTGTGAGATGATTATATTCACTAGAGGAAAAGAAGAATCTAATTTACTGATTAAACCTTTGAAGTTGCAAACGTTTCCATGAGTTGCGTTGACATAACAATGTTGCATCGATTTACACTGATCAGGCATAACATCATGACCACCTGCCTAATACTGTGTTGATCCCTCTTATGTGGTCCAAAATGCTCTGAACCATTGGACATGGACAAGAGGACCTCTCAGTGTGTCCTATGGGGTCTGGAACCAGGACGTTAGCATTGGATCCTTTAGGTACTCTGGCTTGTGTAGTGAGGCCTCTGTCAATCAAACTTGTTCCACTGCATCCTGTTGATGCTTGATCACAATGAGGTGAAGGAAGTTTGGAGGTCAAATCAACATGTTGGACCATTGTCATGTTCCTCAACATGTTCCTGATTGGTTGATGTTGTTGCCATGTGGTGGGGGACATTTTCATCCAGTGACATCTGGGATTTCCAGTTGCATGAGGGAGTGTGTTTGTTCTGGGACAATGTTTATTTGGGTGTCTAAGGTTTTCTGACATCATAGCGTCATAGCTCCACCTCTCGATAAATGCGCCAAACTCAGAAAATGACAACAACAATGGCGTCGTACAGCGTTGCGTGTGTACTGCTGAAGCTAGTCACCCTGTTACCGCTATTACAGCAATATATACTCCTTGTGCATTTCATGTTCATGTTGCGGCGTCATAGCGCCACCAACAGGCCTGGCATGTGTTTTACATTGTTTTCAGGCGTATCAAGTGAATTCATGTGGACGGACACATTTAATGAAACGGCTCAATTTTTATGAAGAACGTTTTTGAAACTATAAGCGTTTAGGCTTCGTGTGGACGGGGCCTAAGTCTCATCAACATGGATGTTAAATTCCAAGGTTTTCCATCAGAACACCACATAGTACCAATATGATCAATGTTATTCACTTCACCTGTCAGTGGTCAGAATGTTGTGACTGATCGGTGTTTTAATGTGAAAAATTAAAACTCAAATATCTGCATTAGTTGTTTTAAAAATATTTTGAAGTTGAAGCAACTTCATGAAATTGGCTTGATAACTTCACTTTTCTTCACTCTGAGTTCAGTTTTTATGGTCATTTTGTGTCCTTTCTTGATAATTTTTAGGTTTTTTGTGATAATTTTGCATTTATTGTTGTAATGCGGCCTCATTTTTGTTGTGATTTTACATCTGTTTGTAGTAATTTTGGGTCGTTTTGTGGTAATTCGGCCTCTTTTACTTTGGATTTCATGCCTTTTTGTGGCAATTTCATGTCTTTTTGTGGTGATTTTGCATCTTTTGGTCAGGATTTTGTGTCTTTCTGTGTTAATTTTTGCCTCTTGCTGCATGTTTTTGTGATTATTTTGTATCTTTTCATGGCTATTCTGTGTATTTTTGTTGTGACTCTTCCTTTTTTTGTTTTGATCTTGCATCTCTTTGTGATGGTTTTGCATCTTTGTTGTGATTTTGTCTTTTTCTGATGGTTTTATATCTTTTTGTGAACATTTCTCATCTTTAGGGGGATTTTGCATTTGGTTATTTGCGTCTCTTCATGATCATTTTTATTTGTTTGTGGTGTTGAGTCTGTCTTGATTTTGTGTGTTTTCGTGGTGATTTTTGTGTCTTTTTGTAGTGATTATAAGGTGGATTTGTATGTTTTTGTATAGATTCTGCATCTTTGTGGTGGTTTTGTGTGTTTTTGTGGTGATTTTGCATCTTTCTGTAGATAATTTGCCTTTTTTGTGGTGATTTTGTGTCTTTTCGTGATGATTTTTTGATCTGTTGTTGTAATACTGTTGTGATTCTGCGTCTATTTTAGGAGTTTTTGGCAGTTTTTGTGATGATTTTGTGTCTCTGTGGTGATGTCACGTCTTTTCATGGCGGTTTTGTGGTTGTTCACCCTTTTGTGCTGACTTTGCATCTTTTTGTCATGATTTTACATCTTTGTGGTGGTTTTGCATGTGTTGTGGGGATTTTGTGGGTTTATGTCATGATTTTGCACCTGTGTTGGGGGATTTTATGTCTTTTTGTGGGGATTTTTTGCCTCTTTTTGTGCTGATTGTACATATTTTTATGTAGTTTTGTGTATTTTGTGGTGGATTTTCCATCAGTTTATTGTGATTTGGGTGTTTTTTGGTCATTTAGCATCTTTTTGTATGCTGTATCTGTGCATCTGCTCTCAGTAGAGAGTAAATGAGGTGGTCCAGTTCCACTTAGTCTTTTAAATTCTGACTCCTGATCTCAGTTTGTCCTCTAACACTTCAGATCCCAGAGCTTCCTCATTTATCTCTCCGGCTTTTAATCTTCAAACTCTCAGAGGACTCAGTTGGTCTCTCGGTGTCTGAGCCTCTTTTCAGTCTCTGTCAAATAAAACCTTCAGCTTTACACTGAAACCACAGACAGCAGGATGAATGTTTCAGAAATATTTTCACTGGATGCTGCAGCTGTAAACACTTAAGATTCACAACAGACACAACAAGTGAAGCCTCTTAAGTCGCTGTGATGAAGTGTTTCTCTGAGTCCGGAGACACTTAAACAGAAGTTTAAGGTCAGAATAAAAAGGTTTAAACAGCTTCAGGAGGCAAATTTTAGTTTCCTCCTGTTAAATATTCCAGTCAGTCGCTGCATCGATCGGATTAAGTAACAAGAGACACTCGACATCTTCCTGTTTTTATGGCTTGGATGCAGCGCGTCGCTTCTAATTTACAGAAAACATCAGCTGCAAGAAACACAACACACACACTCTGACACCACTGTGTGTGTGTGTGTGTGTGTGTGTGTTTCTGGTGCAGTAATTTAGTGTCTTTCTGTTGGGATTTCACATCTTTTTGTGGAGGTTGTGTGTTATTGTGACTTTGTGGCTTTTTGTGCTGAATCTGCCTTTTTTGTTGTAGTTTTGCGTCTTCTTGTTGTGATTTTGCATCGTTCTCTGGTGACTTTGCATCTTTTTGTGTCTTTTTTGGTAACATGTGGTAATTTTGTGGTAATTTTGCATCTTTCTGTCGTGATTTTCGTATTTTTGGTGTGTGTGTGTGTGTGTGTGTGTGTGTGTGTGTTGACTTGGCAGTGAATCAGACTCTTTCAGTTCTGTCACTGCAGGCTGCGTTCCAAAGCCATTAGCTGGAGGAACATCCTGACTTTATCCCGCAACACACACACACACACACACACACACGCACACACACACACACACACACACACACACGCACACACACACACACACACACACACACACACACACACACACACCTGTCCTGGAAATGAGTTCAGGTAATGCTTGTTAATTAGAATGTTTATAGGTTGTCGACTATTATTAGACTGTTGATGTTTTTCTCAGTTGTGACCTGCTCACATTGGCTTAGCTTAGCATAGCTTAGCTTAGTGACACACAGCAGCAGAGGCTCACCTGTGGGAAATATGTCAACATCAGATCAAATAAACCTTCATTCATCCCACAGAGGGACCTTTACAGTGTTACAGCAGCAAAGAGGAAACTGATCAGATCAGACCAGACGCATGAGCTCTGAGACTTGTGTTTTTTTCATGGTGTTTTTGTGATGATTTTCATTTTTTGATGATAATTTTGCATATTTTGGGGGCAGTTTGTCCTATTCTGTGGTGATTTTTCATCTCTTTGTGGTTGTTTTGTGTCTTTGTGGTAATTTGGCCTCTTTTGTTGTAACTTTGCTTCTTTCTGTGGATATTTTTGTGCTTTTTTTGTGGTATATTTTCATCTCTTTGTAGAAATGTATCATCTTTTGGGGGTGAAAAAAGGCCAAAACTGTGCATAATGTCCACATCAAATCAAATAAAACATGTATTTTTACAAATAGGAACTTATTCTTGTACAATGTGTGACCATGAAATTACACAGTTTTTACTAGATTTAAATCAGGTAAAATGTCGTTATTTTACTGATAGTTGCTGTTGTTTTTACAGTTTATTTAACCAATATTAAACATTAATGTGTTTAAAAATGGTAAAATACCATTTCTACCAAGTATTTTTTCACACTTTTGAGTTAACTGGGGACAAACAAATCATTTTGTGTAGCTGAAGAGCTCAGACAGTAAGAAAAGGATGTTTTATACTGGGCTCTGTGTGGTTGTGGTCCGACTGTTCTGGATAATCAGCAGTTAGCTTCACTTAGACTCAGTGAGTGTTGATTCTGTTATTTTCAGGTCAGAAGATTTTCCTTAAAAACACTTAACAGTGAAAAATGACTGGATGTGAAGACGTTTCTTCATGAGTCCAGCTGTGGCTTTAATCAAGTCATGAAGTCATCATGTGCCTCTGTGATGTCCCACAGCAGAACCTCAGGATGGTTTCATGATCCTCCCTCAAACCCAGTCAGGAAAACTCACCACTTACAGAACCCTCAATAGAAATCTGTGACACATGTCCAGCTTCTGGCCGAGCAGATGTTGTTGTAAACGTCTGATCATTTTAAATGTCATGTTTGGTCACACGTTTACTGAGTGGAGACTAGAAGCTTCTCTGTGCGCCACTGATGAATGTGAGGCGTTTAGGGAACATCTGCAAATTGTAACTTCACACAGCAACCAGCTCTCCCTGTTAAACTGCATGGGAATTCTCAGCCTGTAGAAACACTGACTTATGATAAAACAGAGACTTTTATTTTGTGTATGGAGCTGCTGTGGTAACACTGAGGATGCTCAGGAGCTGAATGATAATGTCTTCCTTGTAACAGAACAAGTTTAAAGAGACGCCGTAAGAACATATAATCACATTTGCACCGACAGACTTTTCATTATCTCAGTAATATAGTTTTCTGGTTTTGGTTCAATAAAGTGAAGTCGGGTCTGTGTGGAGTTTTTATTAAGGACCGGGTGTTTGGGATAAAAGTCTTGTGATTATGCATGTTTTAGTGGTGATTTTGTGTCTTTTTTCTGAGCATTTTTGCAATTTTTTTTTGTGTGTGTGGTAATTTTGCACCTGTTGTTGAGATTCTGCATCTTTTTCGGACTATTTGTGTCTTTTTGTGGTAGTTTTGCATCTTTTTTTGGGTAATTTTGCATATTGTTGTGTTGATTTTGCATCTTTTTTTGCATCTCTTTTTGTGGTAACTGTGCGTCTTTTTGTGGAAACTCCACATTTTCTTGTCGACACTTTGACTCTTTGTTGTGATTTTAGGTGTTTTTTGGTAGTTTAGTGTCTTTCTGGTAATTGTACATCTTTTTGTCTTTATATTGTTTCTTTTTTGGAAAAATTCTGTGTTTTTATGGTGATTGTTTGTCTTTTTGTTGTGATTTTGCGTCCTTCTGGGGTTATTTGTGTCTTTGTGTGGTGATTTTACCTGGTTTTGTGGTGATTTTGCATCTTTTTCTGGTAATTTGGGCTATTTTGTAGTGATTTTGCCTGTTTTTGTGGTGATTTTGCATCTTTTTATGGTGATTCTACATCTTTTTGTGGTAATCTAGCATTTTTAATGCTAATTTTGGATCTTTTTGTTATGATTTTCACATGATTTTACACCCTATTGTGATAAATGTGCATCTTTTTGTGGTCATTTTGTGTTTCTTACACTGAAAGAAGGTCCTCTGAGGATCCTGAAACCTCCGTCCATCCAGGATGGTAATTTAGACGCTTCATTAGTTGCAGAGATCAGGAGAGTTGTGAGTCCAGCCTGCAGCTTCACACTGTGTCTACACAACCAACACACACTTTAATGCTACACAACCATGAGAGCAGCCAGTTCCATGGTGTTTTTACCAGCAAATAGGCTAACTCCATTACATCTCAATTAAATCAATACTGTTTCTATCTGACATTAATTTTCTTTAAGTTCCACTAAAACCTCAGTGTGTGTTTTAAATCACATTAAGCAGCAGCGTAACGGCCGCCGGCTTTAAATTAAATCACCACAGTAACTCGGTTTGCAGCTGATTTTCTTCTTTACATGTTCAGGCGAAGCTACAAAACAGATTTAATGAGAAACGTTCAGGTCGTCGACATGATAAACTGAAGTTTGCGGAGCCGCAGCGAACTCAGATCAGACTCGTCTATAAGCTGCAGGACAGAAGAGCTTCTGTGTAAAATAGATGCAATTGAAGACATCATTATACAACAACAGCAGCGTCTGTGTGCTGCTCGTAAATATGCACTGAAATATCTGAAATTCCTGCAACCAGCAGCTCCAGCAGCTGGAATGTGGCTCGAGTCTGTCATAGTCCTTTAGTTCTTTATGGTTTGTTTCTCCAAGACACATGAAAACTACTTTATTTAGATGTTTCATGCTTTTTAAATCTGAGTTTTTTATGTCTTTTTGTGATGATTTTCACATTTTTGTGATAATTTTTGCATCTTTTTGTGGTGATTTTGCATTTTTTGGGGGTTCATTTGTAACTGATAGATGAGCTTTTGTGGTAATTTTGCATCTTTTATGGTGTTTTTACGTCTTGCTGTTGTAATTCTATTTTTTTTATGTTAGCGTGTACGGTTACTCCTTCAAACTTCACAGGATGGTGTACAAAATATTTTCTTTTGCCTGCACAAAGTTTTTTCCTGAAGGACTGATCTCAGGAACTTTTAACTTATAGGAATTGATCTAGATTTTTTTGGCTCAGGTTAACACTCAGCCAGTGGCCGGAGGTCATTAAGCGTCAAACGAGTCATTGTCATGGTGCCCATTCCTAGCTAAACTCCCACAATGCTCTCTGCTTGCCAACATGAACTGCCTGTAGTCTGAGTGACGCTTCCTCTGGTCTCTACAGTATTAAACAGTGCTTTTGATGCTGTAGTAATTTTCTGGCTTTTGGTGTTGACTTTGCGTCTTTTTGTGGTGTTTTTACATCTTGTTGTGTTGATTTAGCATCTTTTCATGCCAGTTTTGTGTCTTTTGGTGGTGATTTACGTGTTTTTGTGGTAATTTTATTTCTTCTTGCTGTGATTTTGTGGTTTTTGTGGTGATTTTGCACTTTTTCATGGCAATTCAGCATATTTCTTTGGTGATTTTGTGTCTTTTGTGGTGAATTTGCATGTTTTCCTTGTCTTTTTACATCTTCTTGGATATATAGGATATATATCTCCACATCGAGTACTTCTTTGACATGTTAGTTTGTTCCTTTGACATGTTAGTTTGTTCATTGGATTATTCCTGGAAGGCTGCTGATGTAGAACTTTTTTCTCCTGTTGAAAGTAACATTGGTTATCGTAGGACCAGTGAGAATTTGGTTGGATGAGAGTAAATCAACTAAACAGCTTTATTTTCTGTTTCTGTTGTGTGAGAAACTTGTGGTGAAAAACCTTCTTAGCAGCTCTGTGGTCTGCAGTAACCCCACAACTTGTGCACCAGAATATTTAAACCCTTTTCTTGTTTTTTTCTTTCCGTCTGTGTCTCACGACCGCCGGGTTAAAAGTCCACCAGCGAATTCCTCGGCTAACATGAAATTATTTGCCCTCTAAGTGAATTCGAAGCGTTTTCTCAGCTGTGGGAAACAATCGCCAGCATTCATTCGCCCACCGCCTCGAGACACCGTCCTCCTCCCTCGTCTTCATCCCGATTCCACGAGCCGAGCCTCAAAAACAGCCTTTATCCATCCGAACACATGCATCTTTATGGACAATGCAGGATTTTAAAATGGGAATCCGGCGTGTCGAGGCAGAACGTACAGTTGGGGTTTGGTATGTGTGGAAAAAATGCTGCAGAATCAAGTTTTATTCTGAGAATTTCAAGAAAAAAAGGGGTTTGTGCTTCTGGGTTAGATCTTAAATACAATAACATTCTTGTTCTTGTCTTCTCATGATTCCTGATTTTTCCTCTTAATGAGCAGAATCATCATCATCATCATCTTCGTCCCAGCTGCAGCGCTGCCGGCGCTCGAACAGATGGAGCGCTTTCATTAACTGGATCACCAGCAAACACACAAACAGACACACAAACAGGGGCAGCAGAACCGCTGCAGAGTCACAAATAAAAGGATTTTATCAGCTGAGACATTAAAACACATGCCAAGGAGGAAAAATGTCCCACGGATGGAGGAAAAGCAGGAAGATTAAGAAACACAATCTGCAGAAACACAAACAGGGACTGACAGCTGCACGACAAAAACACACACACGCATGTTCGCACAACAAACACACTCCTGCTGACAGTCACTGACATGGACTGCAACACTAATCACATGTTTAAGTGCACACAGACACACACTTCTTCCACTATAGTGCAACTTTTAACTCCAGCGGACACACACATCTCTGCTGCAGCTGTTAGCATTAGCATTAGCATTAGTTCCAGCATTTATACTGTTTTTAATCAAATGGTTCCAAAATTAAAGAAATATAAACTGTTGTATTAAGTTTCAGTTTTTATAACACTTTTTTCTTTTCTTTTTTAAATTAACATTAAAATTAATCCAATCCAGATATTTTGGAAAACCGACATTTTCTTCTACACCAAACTGGTTTGTTACATGACTTTAAAAAATATGATTTGTGGTGATTTTGCGTCTTTTTTGGTGAACTTTTTTGTATTTTTGTGGTGATTTTGTGTTTTTTTTTATGGTGGTTTACCATGATTTTGTCATGATTTAGCATTTTTTGTGGTAATTTAGTGACTTTCTGTGACAATTTTGCATGTTTTGTGGTAATTTTGTATCTTTATGGGGAAATTTTGCATTTTCTGTGCGTTTTTGTGGTGATTTGAGGTCTTTCGGTGGTAATTTAGCATAACTTTGGTTGGTTTAGCATCTCTTTTGCTTTAATTTTACATGTTTTGTGGTAATTTCCCATATTTCTTTGTGATTTTGTATCTGTTTGTGGTGATTTTTCTGTCAAACTGAATCCTTAACATTCACAAAGAAGCTGCTTTTGTCTTCTGAGTGTGATATGACAAAAACTTACAGAAACACACACATACAAAAAAAACTCAGAAAAAGATGTAAAATCAACACAAGAAGATGCAAAACCACCACCAAAGATTCTGAGCTTGAACATGTCCTCATAATAATGGATGTTTTCACTCTGGGATCACACATGTTCATGTTTCAAAGCTAACATCTACACACCTCCTACTGACAGACAATGGGAATAACCTCTCTACATGTTTACACACACCCATGGCTGCCTGCCCACCAGCACTAATCCCTGTTAAGTGTATTAGCAGTGTCACCGATCGCAGTGACTGCAGACACGTGAGCGCTGCACGAGACCCGGCATGCAAATCTGCACAACGTAAACTCTGCCGTCATTCATTTGTAGACTCACAGTCACTCAGCTGCAGGATAAACACACGAGGGAGGACAGGAAAAGACTTACAGCGGCAGTTTAGACCGTTTCTGTTGAACAACCTGCAAAAACACAGCAGTCAAGCTGGTCGAACATACAATAATAAATATATTTACCTTCAGAGTTTGGCTTCCACCACATTTATTTAGTGTAACAGAAGAAATACAGCTTGTTTTCTGTCTTAAAGAAGCTAGAAAATGTCAGCTTTTATACTTTTAAAACAACATGTTATAATAAAAATACCTTTTATTATTGAGGTATTTTTGCAATTTTTGTAGTTGTTTTGTCTCTTTGTGGTCATTTTGTGTCTTGATTTCGTCATTCTTTGTCTTGTTTTTGTCGTTTGGTGTCACATTTTTATTGTTTTCTATCATGTTTTTGCCATCACATGTCTCATGTGAGAATTTTTTTTTGTCTGTACTACAGATATTTAAGTATTTCCATGTCTCCAGCCTCCATTTTTGGACATGTTTTTTGGTCATTCTGGACTAGTTTTAGTCCAGTTCTGAGTGTCTGTAGAAAGAGGTTTCACCATGCTGATTTTCTGAGCCATGCTGCATTTATTTTATTGATCCAGTGTGTTTGATTTTCCTCTCAGTTTCTCTTGTTGTCTCCTCTCTGCTCTATGGAAACACTGCCTGCAGTTCAACCTAAAAACTGAATCGGCTATAACTTCAACAGTTTTATTTTACAGGATCTGTTCAGTACAAATGGTCCATTTTGGTGGTGATTTTTTTATGCTATGCGTCGAATAAATCAGTTTTTATAAAATATATGACTGTTGTAGAGTTGAAAATCTGACACCTTACCGACATGATAAATGGTGCAATTTCCATGATTTATTTTTAAATCTTTCAAGTTTAAGTTTTAGTGTTTGAAGGTTAAATGCATTCATTTTACACTGAGACGTCTGAAAGGGAAAAATCTGAAAACATGGAGACAAAACAAAACTCTTGAAAGGAAATACAAAAGTTTCATACAGTTCTTTTTATTTATCTTCAAATGTGTACAAAAGCATTTGATTGGATCCGTTTTTAAAATGTGAAATGTTTAAGATGGCAGGTGACAAGTTCCCTAAATTCAGCTATTTAAACTCTTACAGCTTTACATAACTGATGGCAGGTTTAACAACAGCTCGATCCTCCTGAGCCAAGCTTTTTAGGGAACTCAGGCTGAAATCTTCCCCTGAGAAAAGTCAGATATTTGGAGTTTAACAAGTCAAACATGCAGTTTCAACAAACTCCTGATAAACTCAACAAACAGCTTTTAGTGGTGAAAAATGTGCAATGATAATGAAATATCTCACTGACGTAGTAACGTGGACGGTATTCAGTAAAAAAATCAGTCAAACATCCACAGCAACAAAAACCATGACACACTTCTTTCCACTTTTTCTGCTTCACATTCCTGCTGAGCAATTTCCAGAACATCACATCAGTTTTAAAGCTCATATAAATAGCTGTAAAGATGTTTGGATGAGTGACTTAAATTTCATCATCTGCCATGTTTTTGTTGAAATCTTCACCCTAAAACTTCTGGTCTATATTCAAACTACAGACATGCAGAAGTAAAGTCTGGACAGAACTACATCTGAGCCCTTTATGGACTAGATAACAAACTGACTGAGCCACCAGGTTCCTTACAAATCAACCTGCAGAGACTAAAAGTTCCAAGACAGCGTCTATAAAAAGAAAAAATCATATATCATTTAGATTTGGCTGACATCCTCTTCAAAGTATTCTCCTTGTGCAGTGATACTCTGCTCCCATTGCTTCTGCAACGCTTGTACGGCCTAGTTCTACTGTAGACTTTGTTGTTTGACCACATGTTGAGTCATTTTGGACTCGTTTTTCTTATTTTGGATGAGTTAAAAGTTATTTTGGATAAATTTGGAATAATTATGTTAACTGTAGACAAGTTTTTGTTAAACAAATGAAGTAATGTTGGACAAATTTTGAGGTTTGTTGGATTATTTTGTTTATTTTGGACAAATTTGAGTTGATTTGGAATCCTTAAATGCCATTTTGGAATAATTTCTGGAATTTTTGACAATTTTATGTAGTAATGGTAAGGCTGATCGCATCTGGACAAGTTTGTTTTCTTCAACATTCGCATGGTTGGGCATCCTGAATTCATGCCCTAGAGTTGTACTGTTGACATAGACGTCAACTGAACAGTTAGTTTTAAGACTAATTTTAGAGAAATTCTTCATCATTTTGAAAAATTTTGACCCAATTTGAACAAATTTTAGTTATTGTGAGACAGAATTTGAGTAATTTTGTATATATTTTGAGTTATTTTTTGACAAACTTGAGTCCTTATGGTAAACCAATCTGTTTGTTTTCTTCAACATTCTTACAGTTATGTACCATGAATTCATCCCTCAGGATTAGACTGTCAGCACAGAGTTCTACTGTAACATTCTGAGGCACTTAAGGGAGAACATTTGACAAAACTGACTGGAACTATGATGCCTGTCATTGTGTAAATGCACCTGTCCATAGCATGTTTTCAAGTTTTATTTATCCACAACAACACAAATGTCTTCCTCTTCCCCAAAATGAAACTGAAGCTGAAGAGTCACTGTTCTGGCTCAGTTCAGGTGAATCAGCTCATCACAGATGGAGCTTGACATGTCAACAGCAAAGGATTTTAAGTGAGCGTTTAGGTCTTGCAGGAGCATCACTGTCTCACCAGGAGACTACTCTGAAGGGGAATGTGGCCAAATTAAAACCAGGTACAGTTTTTGGTTTTTATTTTGATCTACACCTCATAGATAGACATTTGCGTCTGCTTTTACTTTTGTGTGACGTTTATCTTGACTTGTCAGATCTGTTGAGCTTAGATCAAACTCCACCCAGCGCTTCAAGTCTCTGCAGTTGATTTTTACTTCAAAACAGAAATGATCTCCGTCCAGATGAGGGTTTGGAATTGTTTCCGAAATAACCTCCATGCATGTACCAATGGAAACAGAACGCAGATGGTTGATTGCTTATAGGGCCACGTGATATTATTGCAGTTTCCAGCAGATCCATAGATAGAGATCCAGATATTTGCATGTGGACAGAAGACCAAAATATGGAAAAAGACACATTTTTAGAAATGCATCTGTCCATGTGGAAAAGTTTCTTCAAACTGAATCTTAGGCCCTTAGAAAAAACACATTCATAAATCTAGAGCACTGATGTGGTTTAGAAAAACGTCAGCATGAATTTCGTGTTCATGTCATTTCCACACATTTGTAGACGGTCTTTTAAAGTTTGGACTAACATGTTCACTTGAACTACTAAAACATTTTTACCTGTCAGGATGCAGCTTGTTTCAAAAGATCCTAGTAAATTATAAATACAAGTGCTTTCATGGTGTAACAAGGCAGGTAGTGATTCATAATGAGCACAAAATACTTCAGATTTGCGACATAAGTGGCATTAAAGTATGACAGGAGTATAAAGTTAGCTTGTTAGCTGCATTTTTACATTAGCTACATTAGCACAGATGGCAGTTTAAGGATATACAGACAGGATATAAATCTTCTACTCTGCTTTAACAAACTTTTTACATAATAATGTGACAGATTTTTACACCCAAATACGCTATTTTTATGTCTTTATCGGCAAAAACTGTTAATTCGTTCAAATATTAAGCCTCACAACACGATGACCCTTCATTTCCTGGAAAAACAAGTGGACGGAAACAAAGTTCGACTACTGAGATGTTTATATGACCAAAAAAAATCTGATTTACAGCTTTAAATCAGACGTAGCACTAAAGTGGCCTCTTTTTTAAATTTTCACTTCAGTCCATTTTTTAAATTAGTATATTCTGCTGCAGTGTTGTGTCGTTTAAGGCGTGTACCAGGATAAATCTGAGCTAAAACTGTTCTACAGACCTGGTGTTAACAGCTCCTAACATCTGAAGGCCAGTTATAATCACACGTCACACAAACATGATCAATAATCAAACTGGTTTTGGTGTAGTTCAGAAAATAGCTTTGTTTTCCACTTATTTTTCGCCGTTAGGGTTTAAAAAATAACAAACTGCTAATTAAATCAGCATTTATCAGCAGTTAAACCTCCAGTTTTCAAGTACTTGGGACGGCAGCGTTTTTTTTAGGTGCTTGTACTTTAACAACTGTATAGATTATTCCAGCTAATAGATGCGCTTCATAAATTTTGCGACTTGTTCTTTTCATTTTGCTTGTCTTTGTGCTTAAACTGCTCAGATTTGGGAAAGTTTTCACTCCTAGTTTGCAGTAAGTTTTAAAAGCTGCCAAAATGTGGAGTTTGATTTGGTGAAAAGTACTATAAGATGCAAAAATGCGCTTCTCTAAGACGTCCTTTTGTCTTTTGACTGTACAAACTATGGAACAAACAAAGGTTGTTGTTGGTCTTTTTCCTTGAAAAAATCCCAACATGATGAGAATATTTAGAAAGTTCCAAAGAAAAGTGATGTAAACAGCACAAAGACCTGGGATGATTGTCTGAATTCACTTGCAAAATATTCTTATGTTACTAGAAAAGGCCTTTTCTGGTGTTTTTATCTCATTAAAGAAGGCATTAAAATTTATGTTGCACTAAAACAACCTGAGTTCAACCTTTAAACACAAGCCTTTTTTGTAGTTGGCGACATGGATAGAAATGGAAATTAACAGCGGTGCATGATTTTGTCATCCTGCAAGTTTCAGTCAGATGGTTTTGTTTGAGTCGGACTCCTGCAGTTTCAAACCTCCATTCTGCAGATCCTGAGAAGGTGGTTTCGACTCTGACAGTTTCTGGGCGGAGTTCAGGTTGGCGGCGGTCCGTTGACGTATCTCAGCATCAGGTGGAAGCTGCGTTGCATCCTGTCGCTACGGTGACACGGCGGCTCCAGGAGGATCCAGATCAGACCGGCCAGCACAGCCAGGAGGACGGAGAGGAGGGCTGCAGGGAGCAGGGAGGTCCAGGACCTGCTGCTGGAGGGACCACTGTGGAGGGAGGAGGTGGACGTTAGTCTTTATCATCTCAGAAGCTTCCTAATGGAGTGAAATGATCCAGAAGTATCTAAAATGCTAAGAAAGGGTGCTTCAGTGCTTCCTTTCTTATATCCATTAGCAGAGGATACACTGATCCATCTTTTCTGAACAGAGAAGAGATAATACCAAGACCACAATTAGTATGCACTTATGTGATCAAGTGTCTGTGCAGTTGGATTCTCTTGAACATTTTTCATTGATGCCAAGAAAAGTGTTCTGGAAAAGACGTACGACATCAGTTTTTAATATTTTGGTGTTTTGTTAGACAGCCTTTAAAGCAACTGTATGAACTGAACTGACAACTCAGTTAGTGAAACCAGAATTAACTTTGAGAAAACATGAGGGATTAATGACAGATATGTTTATAATCCATTGGTTCAGCTACAGTTAATTCTGGTTACACTAACCAAATTACCTGTAGTTGATATATACATACATACATATACATAGGTATTGAGAGATAGATATAGATATATAGATATATATGTAGTCAGCATGCAAATTAATTTTTTCTTTTTTCTATATGTCTCATTCAAAATTAGCCAACAGTGAAGCGTTTGAACCAGATTCAAATTTCAGGTGAACTGCAGGCAGTGTTTCCACAGAGAGACTGAGAGGAAAATCAAAATAAATGCAGCATGGCTCAGAAACAGTGAACAGAGGAGCAGATTGTTGAAGATACACTCAGCATGGTGAAACATCTTCCTACAGCTGATGAGCAGAGTAGAGAGAAAAAGTCTGTACAGGTTGGAGACATGGAACCAGTTCAATATCTGGAGGTTATGGAGACAACATTTTTTCAGTGTTGGTAGCACCATTGGACAAGATGTTGACAGATATTTCATGGACTGGATGGCCTAAGAACCTTTTTTTTTTACAAATACATTTTATTTTTCCTTTTTTTGGAAAGTTTGGGGGAAATTTACATTTGACTGTGTTTTTAGGTGGATTCTAAATCTTTCAAATTGATATTGATCTGTTTCTCGACAATAATTTAGTTTCTGACAGTGAAGAAAATGTTTAAATAGCATTTATTTATATGCTTTATTAAAGAGATAAAAAGGTAATCTTCACTTTATGAGTGTGTTGCTCCAAAACAAATGCCAGTTTTTTGAGCAAAACACAGTAATTCAATTAAATGAATATCAAAGACAAAGAGTTCTTAGAGTTTAGTTGAGAATAAGCTGTTTGTCTTCAGGGAAACTGACTTCATTAAAACTTGTAGAAAGTCTAATTGCAGAGTCAATGCAATAGATAAACTATGAAAAATCTAATTCATTAAAACATTTAGGGAAGTTTCCTTTTGTCGTCTGTAGGATTTTATAAAATCATGGCTGTGGTTTTGGTCCCAGGACTGATTTTGCTCTTTCCAGTGACCTCAGCTGTGAACTAAAGGCCGCAAACAATTAAGAACTTATATTATTGTACATCATTGTTGAAAAAGCTACAGAACAAAACGTTGTTTCGCTAAAGTGAGATAAGTTCATTTTTATCTTCCATCTATCCTTAAATGCTAAAGTTCACACCATACTCCGTCTTTTTCAGCCGCTGATCCTCCATGGTTTGCTCTACAAGTTTGCTTTTCGGAAACATAAAGGCCACTGTTGGTTTTATCTCTGCGGTTTTGGAAATATCCTGCAGATTACAGCCACTGTGTCTCTTATCGCTGCATCTCAGTTCATCTCTGAGGGCTTCTGAAGTTTCTCACCTTTGTTCAGTTTCTTCCCAACAGGATGATTCCTCTTCAGCCTGCAGAAAACAAAACCTCTGTTAATCCACTGTGGTTTCAGGCAACAACTCATACTTTCTCATGAATATTTTATCTAAAGCCACCCACCTGCTCGCATGCACTGTTTACTTTCCTCCCCTTTAAGGCATTGTTTACGCTATTTCTTATTACTACTACTTATTTTATGTTTGAGCGTGTACCATTTTCCAGCAAAAATCAATACAATGTTCATTTTTGACACGTTGATTACTGACAACAAATGAAATCCCCCAAAACAAGCCAAGAAAACACCAAAACTTCTTGTGATTATCATCAAAAACCAAGACAACCAGCTCACCTGTACATCTGACTGATGCTGCTTCATCCAATCAGAGGAGGCTTTTAGGTCAAGTGACAGTGAAGGGGAGGAGTCAGGAAAAGGCAGCTGTGTGTTGTCATGGCGATGCTGAGACTGCAGCTTGTTGTCGACTTGATTGGCGTCCATGAAACACTGGAACACAGATTATTACAGACATTTAGAAGGTCTTTAAATCAACGTGCAAAATCCTGACTTAAATAATGCGTTCAAGGTGTATTTTCAAATTCCATGACTTTGCTGTCGAGTCCCAGCTTACAAAATGTATCTAAAACGTGAACTACATGCATTGTTTCTAATAGCCAGCAGGGGGCGACTGCTCTGGAAGTCTGATTGTATAGAGGTCTATGAGAATATTACCCTACTTTTCACTTGATTTGTTACCTCAGTGAATAGCTTTAGTTTTAGGTCTCCTTTAGTGCAGCATTTTTTTTTCATTTAGTACAATTGTATCTTACTTAGAGATTAATAGGTGGTAAAAAAAAAAAAAAGAAGCAGGGACTGCTTCAGGGTGGGGCTGCTTTGTGATCGACATGTTGCTACTATATCACCGTGCAGTATCCTTGAGTTATCCTTGAGTCAGACTGACCCCTTGTTCTTTACATCCAGCAACAGCAACAACAACAGCCGTCCATGAACCAAAGGATTTACTTTTGTACATCGGAAGGAAGTGGTGGCATGTTTTTATATAGAGGTAATGCTCTAATCCCAAAAGAGGATATTCAATCACAATTTGGTCACAATTTGTGATAAATCCAGCAACCTCTGATGCTGACAAATGAAGCCAAAAACTGCAGTTCCATAAATGTCCACTTGAGGTTGGCTTCAAAAGTGAGTGGCCATAGATCGCCATGGTAAAACGTCCAACTTTACAGCAGAAATATACATGTTTGCAGCCTGGTGCACCAATAAGCACTTCTGGTCCATCCATTTTCTTCCACTTACCCTAGGTTGGGTCTCAGTAGCAGGCTAAGCAAGGCACTCCAGATATCTGTCTACAACTGTGCCATGAAAACCTCCAAAATCAGATGTTGAACCATCTCAGTTGGCTCCTTTTGACGTGAAGGAGCGGCAACTCTACTCCAAGTTCCCTCTGGATGGATGCTCCTCACCCTATCATCTTTAAGGCTGAGACCATCCACCCAATGGGGGAAACTCATTTTAGGGGCCACTTCATTCTTGATCCTGGTAGCCATTTTGTCAGGGGGTATAGCCCTTGGTATGGTCCTCTGAGGTAAATTCATCTTTGGGGATGGACTGGACTAAGAGCGATTCAAAGACCTCAATGAATCGGGAATCAAGGAGCAGTGCTATGGGGTGCCCCTTCTGGAACCAGACCTGGAGTTTCATGGCAAAGTCTTGACCCGTTGCTTTTAGTCGGACACAAATTTAAGAGGCTACATGTGACCACCACTACCTGAAATATTAGGGACTGAGGATGGGTGCACCCGAGGGGCAAGGCAAGGGTAGGCTCCAAGGCAAGCTGACCCTGTGGTGGCAAATTGGAAGGTTTTGGTCTATAATAGCCAATTTCCTCATTTATGACAACTATATGGGTGGTGAACTTTAACAGAGCTCTCCACCCCCATCCCCAACCAGGCTGATGTCCGCCTTTCCTGAGCCTGGTTCTGCTGGAGTTCTTTTGGGAGGGGGATCCAAAGAAAACTTTGGTTTTGTTGGGTTTTTTAGTATACATTTTGCAAGGTCTTCACCTTACTATGTGGATTACCTTGAGATAATATATGTCGTGAATTGGCGCTGTATAAACTACATTGAACTGAACCTTTTTGAATTGTATTAAGGCTGAAAGTTTAACAAAGACATTCGGCAGATTTGTATTTCTTCTTTGAGGTCTTGTGTGGCTGGAGATGTTTTTATGTTTTCTGTGGCAACTCAACTGAAGATGGAGATCTCAAGTTTTATTGTATCTAGATTTTTTTTACACATTGAGAAAGGTTCAATAAAAAATGTTTGGACTTTTATTACACTATTCAGCTCATAAATTTAAAAACTGTTCTACAGTTGTACCAGAGTACGGCACTGTAGGTCACATCTGGGACGTGACCTACAGTGTTGGACTAAAGTCAGCAGATTTTCTGAGGAAGTGTTCCAGATTTAACTTTAACTTCACTTTGTGTCCCTCAGAGTGATGCTTGAAATTCAGATTCAACACAGTCTGTTCTGCTCTCAGTCAGAGTTTGTACACAAGCTCTCCCAAACATTGATTAAACTCCCGATTCTCCCCTTCACTGCTCTCAAATGTGGACTTGCAGGTTAATTTCTGCTGCATTTGTTTTGCTGCTCGCTCGATAGTTTTGTTGGTAATGAACTTCCATTAAAGAGCACCAATGCTATTACGCACAAACACACTTTCAATCAAACTTGTATGCTGCAAATGCAAGAACACAAAAAAATCGCGGCAATTACAATTACACGCACACTTTGTCAGCAGATTTGACCCTGAAAAACTCATTTAAAAACTTTTCTTCTTTGTCTCTGGCAATTCCTCGTCTTTATGGCTCTTATTTCCTGTACACAGTTATCTGAAGTCAAAACACAGAATAGTGAAGGAGGAAGTAAAGAGGAAGGAAGGAAAGAGGGATTGTTTCTCTCCTGTTTTTATGGCGACAGTTAAATTGCAGCCAGACTCGAAGCATAAATCAAGACTTTATGGATTCATTCGGCGGCCCAAGGAGCGATGGACGGGACCGAGGAAGAGGAGAATAAATAGACGCTTCGCCCAGTAATGAGGCAGAGGGAGAGCAAATGAAGGCTGAGGCCGATGAAGTCTAATGGAGACAGAAACATGAGCCGAGAGGGAGGGTTAGAGGACAGTTATCCAGGAATCCATCTTTACAAAGGTGGATGATTGTGTGAATTCAGTGCAGAGAAAATAAAGGCTGATGATTATGAATGATGATGGAGCTGCTGGCGAGAGAGGACATTACTCAGTGTGTGAGCTGGATTTTAACTTTAAAATAAAAGACAAAGACTCTGCAAGCATGTGAATTTTCTGTACTGTGTTATTGACTTTGTGGACACCAGTTGACGTAAATCAATGACAAAAGAAGTGAGTGAGCACTATGCAAATTTGTATACTTTTTAGGATGCAACTAAAGATGTCTGATCAAGTTTTTTTGCCCCTAATCGGAAACATCTGTCGGCACACTTCAAGCATTGTATATTAGCTGTAATACCTGGTTGCACCACCAGATGGAGCCTCTTAGTATTTAATACTGTAGGGACCAGAGGAGGCAGACACTTTTCAATTGGCAAGCATTGTATTGGTTTAGCTAGTAAAGGGGAACCATGACGATGTCTTCTGTGACACTTAATGACCTCTGACCAGCGCTCATGTATTAACTCAAGTTGGCATCATTTAGGATATGGTTTCTATATCTCCGTATCATATATATAACAGCCGTGGCTTAAAATGATAATATCAGCACAGGGCAAATATCCAGTGTCCCAATCTATATTATCAACGAATACATTATTGAGCAAAAATGCTGCATTTATTAGATATATTATATAAATTATCTCTTCCACTGACAACTGCTGCAAAAAAATAATAACAAACACCAGGTGACGTGGGTAAAAGCCTCTTACTGTTGAATACTAGAGACCAGTGGAAGCAGACAGTTCCCTGTTAGCAAGCATTGCAGGGGTTTAGCTAGTAAAGGGGCACCTTGACGATGTCTTCTGTGACGCTTAATGACATCTGACCAGCGCTCATGTATTAAATCAAGTCGGCATCATTTGGGATATCATTTCTATATCTCAGTAGCTTATATTTATATAAAAAAATTATGAGGTTGTAATTTTTCACATTTTTCTGTTGAATGTTTTTATGTCAGAATTT
This sequence comes from Dascyllus trimaculatus, assembly GCA_024666655.1. Lineage (NCBI taxonomy): Eukaryota > Metazoa > Chordata > Actinopteri > Pomacentridae > Dascyllus > Dascyllus trimaculatus. Next base: position 7,283,968 of record CM045453.1, read on the forward strand.
ATTAACGCCGTTGCAAAAGCAGTCAGCGCTTGTGAACACTACTAAATGCACTAATGTTTTTTATAAACACTTTTAAACACTGGTTTGCATTATTAAAACTCCAGAGTAAATCTCTGTTTTTCAGTTAATCCACTCTTAAGTCGACCTTATATATCACCAAAGACATTAGAAGTCACTTTTGTACTCAAAAGAGTTCAAAAACAGCTGGAAAAACTACAGGCAAGCAGAAATAAGTCCATGCATGACAGGAACTGCGCATTCACAACGGTTATTTTATCATTTATATACATCCGTAGAAAAGCTGGTGCCCACAAAGTCAGCCGTTCATTCTGTGTTTGTGAGCGTGACAGAGTGAATTCCTGGAGATTCAGGTCAGGAGGTTTGAAACAGGCTCTCCACAGATGATATTCATGTGATGCCACGTGCCCGATGTTCAGGCTGAACCCCACAGAAAACAGGATCAGCAAGAAATAAGGCTTAAGAACAGTAAGGCTGCTGTTAGTCTACAGTTTGTCATTGTGCGTTAGGACATCTCTTAATACTTTTGGGCGATGTAATTCTTTAACAAAAAAAAACAACAACCCAACACCTCACAAATGATCAGTTTTTAAGAAAATAAAAATCAGTTTTTCGGAGAGCTGGACTGAATTTCAACAATGTAGGATTAAAAGTTAGCACAACCCACAGAAAAAACAATAGACCTTTGAATGGGAAGCACAGTCACCTAAAATAAATTCAAATTCTCCCTTAAGTCAGTGGTTTCCAATAGCTACAGGCCTGGAAGATGGACTCAACATCCTTATAAGCACCACCTCTCATGCTCTGATGTGTTTATTTGAAATTATTTAACATTTGCTTACATAAAAGTGAATATTTGATACTTTTATGGTTCAACCATTTATTCAGATATCAACCATTGCTTATCATTTTAATTTTTTAAACACTCACTCTGGCTGTCTGCTTATCCATTCATTTTATTTAACTGTTTTTTTCCTGCTCAAACCTGTTTAGGTACATTTCATTCTTTAAAAACATTAAATCGTAATTTCTGTCCTTTCAGACCATCTGAGCTCATTTTTACACATACTACTTACTGGCTGTTGCAGAAATACCACTGAGGAGTATTTGTGTCCCTGGTTGGGAATCACTGCTTTAAGTACATAATTGTCAGTGTCATTGACAGTAAAGATCAGGAAGTTATGAATATTTAATGGTAATGTGACCTGCTGCTTGCTGCATATATTTGCATCAGGATGAAGTCAGAGCTGCAGGAGCTGATCTCCTCCTAAAATCTAAAGTCATGTTCAATAAGAGGAATCTCTTCTTCACATGTTGCAAAAGCACAAGATGAGCCAACAAAAAGAACATTTGACGTTTTTCAAAGAGAGAGAAAAAAGCAGGACTTTGATCTACAGATCTGCACTGAACAGTCCTGTAAAAAGTTGAAGATGCTGTTAGATGTATGAGATGTTAAGATTCTTATTCTGCAGCATAACGAAGCGAAACATCCAGCATGAGTCATAAAGAACCATCTTCAAGCACAAAGAGAACAAGGAGTCCTGCAACAGATGATCAGTCTGTAGCTATAGCACTAATGACCCGTCATTATAAAGCATCAAAGCTTTATTCACAATCACTCAATTAATCAAACCTACATACTGAGAATGCAGCTACAGAAAGATACCTTACAATAGATGATGATAACATGCACCGGCTTATTTATCAAAGACTCCATTTATTTTCTTCTTTTATCATTTAACTTAAATAGTTTTGATCAAAGTTTGAAGTTGCAAACATAAGCGGATGAAAAAGGTTGTATTTTGTGTATTTGAGCCTCAAACACTTGATTTCTTGCATTTTGGTGACTTTTCATGCATCAGATTTGTTCCATTTCTGCACCTGTTATAGTGGAAATGTCTATTTATGTAAAAGAAAACTGAGAATTCAGGCACCAGGTGACAATCTGAAATGTAATGGAAGATAATGGATCTAATCCTACAATAGATTCAGTGGTTGTTTGAGCTCAGAATGCATATTTTGAGAGCAAAAGGAGACTCAGTGCTGCTGAAAAAAGCCCTGCTGATGTCTGAGGGGTTGCTTTCTGCAGGTTTTCTAAATATTGAAGTCACCTGTTCACTTCACCCACCTCCACCTTCGCCTCTTCAGTCTGCACAGCTTTAGAACATGAAGGCAGTCCCTCTGGTGGGGCGGAGCTCTGGACTCTAAGCCACGCCTTCACTCGCCCTCCGTCGAAGCTGACTGGCTTGCTGCTCTGCCTGTCAGGAGTCGAAGTCACCCATTGGTCCTTTCTGGTGGCAGCAGATGAAAAGGAACCGGACTGGTCGAGCCAATTGTCCAAACTCTGCAGAGCAAAACAGTTCAATTTGAAGATATCCTCAGTTTACATTCGCTATATAAAGCAGCTAGCGAAGTTCCAATCTGCAAAGTAAAGATAATATGTAAATGACACAAGGAATACTCCTTTAAAGGAACATTTCAGGTGTTTTGAAGGTTCATATTCCAAAACATGTCGGAATAATGCTTTAATGCTTTCCAAGCAGTCATGGCTTCAGTAAAAATTTAGTTGCCCCCTCCTTTTTTATGGTTGTGTTGTACTTAAGTTGCATTACTGTAGATTCTGAGGGTGAGCTGACACAGAGCAACCTTTTAAAAATCATAACTGTCACTGGTTTCAGTTTGATACAACTTAGCATTTTAACATTTTCTGCAAGTAGAAAAGTTTTTAATAATAAAACTGATCTTTTCATGTTAAAGAAGATCAAAGAATGTGTTTTAAATTATTTTTATATTATAAATGTGCTTTTTAATACAGTTTTCTACATAATAATGAAAAGTGAAATGAGTTTTGTCTGTGCTATAAATCTACAGTTTGCTCTCCTAACTGATAACTGATCCTGAGAAACCGTAACGGAACACGCTTTCCTGTATCTTCCTCTTGTAGCACATGAGAAACACATTTGTCAGTCTTTTACTTGCATGATATGTTTAACACTCTGTACTCAGAGCAGTTTTTAGAGGCTCCATCATTTCCATTTGTTGCCAACACTGGACAAAATGTTGTCACTACCTGTTATAGCTATTTACCTAATTCCACTTTTACACCATGCTGAATTTATCTTCTCCTTTATATACTGTTTCTGGGCCATGCTGCATTGATTTTATTGATCCAGTAGGTTGGATTTTCCTCTCAGTGTCTCTGTAGAAACACTGCCTGCAGTTCAACCTGAAAAGTCTCTCAGTTTTTCACTGTTGGTCACAGATGAGTCAGTCATGGCTTTTAGGCTGCAAGTCAGAAGTCTTGGTCTTTACAGGATCTGTTGCAAATGGTTTGTCTTAGCAAATTGTCAAATTAGATGTGCAGAATGAAGTGATTTTAATGAAATATCACAATTTTAAGCTGAGATTAGTTTGAAAATCTGACAGTTCTCTCTGTTTTTCAATTTATACCTCTGGTAAATGGTGCCATTTTGGAGTTTAATCATCAGATGGTTATTTAGATGCTGAATATCATATAATCATTTAAGTTGTAAGAAGGAGCTCAGAAGTTTTAGTTGTTTTTTTACAAAGTCTGGTGCAAATGATTTGTTAATCTAAATGTGCAGAATATAATCATTTTGATGAAATTTCACAGAATCTTGCATCACATATTCAACGAGCTGAAAAGTCAAATTAATCTTTCCATTTGTACAGTTTTTGGCTAGTAAATCGTGTCCTTTAGCAATTTTCTATGAAGAAAGCACGTCTTTTAAACCCCCCAGCACGTTCCACGGTTCAGAGGGTTCAGAAAAACATTAACATGACTGTAGAACTCCACAAAAAAGGCAAAATCTGCAATTTTTCAAGTCTCTCTGGTTTGATTTTCATAGAAATTGACTAAAACAAGTGTCTGGAAACTGATGATTTAAGAAATTATGCAAAAATTATCCATACTGTGAAAGCTATTAGCAGTTAATGGGCTAAAACCACCGTAAAGAGGAGCTGTAACCCAGTCAGGTCTGACTCTGTGCTGAATGAACCTGACAAAAACTGAAACTGAAATTTGCTCTTTTCCTGGTGAGAGGTGGGAGGTAGCAGCGATGATACACAAAAAAACCTCTGCAAGCTCGACATCGGAGCATCATTCAGAATTCATGCGGCGTCCGAGCAGCCGGAGACGAGGTCACTCGGTCGCAGATTTAATGAAGTGCAGCCACAGCGGCGAGTCGAGCCTGCAGGGAGGAAGTGCCGACATCACGCCTTTACTACGCCGATAAATAATCAGAAAAAGTGCAGTGAGATGACACGAGCCAACGCAAACTTTGATGTCTTTGTAGGGATGCTGCAGCTGTAATCAGATGCTAATTCAGTTTTAGTCTCTTCGTCTTTGTCCTGCCGGGTTTGGGGTTCACCAACAGTGCAACAGACAGAAACACAGTGAGGTGCTGGTGGAGGAAACTCAAAATATTCTCTGACAATTTCATCTTCTCTCTGCTCCTCATGCAGCTGCGGCATCTAAACAAAGCTAAAAATGGAAGCTGTCGTCGAGGTGCCACATTCTGCAGGCGTCATCAATAAATCAGTAGAAGAAGAGGTTGTAAGCGCCTCATAAAGCCGACACCCGGCGACGGAGAACATTTTTAGATCGCTGCTGTATCGGAACATCAATGGCTGTTTGTGTTGTTGTGTAGAGATGCAGACAGAATGACAGACAGAGCCTCTGGGCCGAGCAGCATCTGGGTCAGAGCACAAAGCCAAGTAAACAAGGAAATTAGTAGGAAAATACCACATGGATTAGTTCAGATTTAGGCCCAACAATGCATCTTTAGAGCTGCTGGAAGGTCTCATAAGGATCCATCACATCAGCTGGCATATTGCCACTTCAGCCCTCTGAACTCAAGCAGTTTCTGGACGATCCCTGTGATCCCGTCACATGTCTCTTGCCAAAAATGTCACAAAAAGACAAAATTAATACGATAAAAGGCACAAAAACGCCATAAAACCACCACGAAAAGATACAAAATCTCCAGCTGATGCAGCTGTACTTTTAGAAAACATATGAACATGTACAGCTGCTCTGCTCCCAGTCTGCTGGTCATATTAGCTCAAAATACAAAAAGACTTAACAGCATCAAAAAAGATGCAAAATCACCACAAAAGGTCTAAAATTCCCACAATACATAAAATCAACACAATGAGATGCAACAACACCACAAAAAATACACTAAATCAATCCATAATGTGAAATCAACACATAAAGACACCAAAATAAAACAACATTAAACAAAAACGCAGTACTTGAATCTAATATTATGTTAAATATTGAAACAGAGCACCAGTGGTGTTTAACCCTCTGAACTCCGAGCACTTTTTTTTGTTTTTGCTCATGGCACATTTTTCTTTACTGTGGCTCATTTCTCACTGCAATCTAAAGTCCTGCACTTCTGTGGAAACAGAACAACCATGAACAAGGAGACAGAACTCAGATATATCGTCTGTCAGTATATGACACAGAATGAATGACATTTATTGTGAAAATATATATTTAAAAAGTTGCGTTACATTTTTCTAAGTGCCTACAAGTGTTACCAATACTAGAAGAAATGGTACATACTACAGATAGTTAACTATTGTCTACTGCCAAATTGAACCCACAGTTCGTCTCTTTGAGGTCTTGCTGTCTCATCCGTCCTTTTTCTTCTCCTTTCCTTTGTTTTGTCTTGAATTTGTAATTTTGTGTCTCGTTTGGTGGTTTTATGTGTTTTTTTGACAGTTGTGTCTCTTTGTGATCATTTTATGTCTTGTTTTTCATGTTTTGCTTCTTGTTTGTATTGTTTTGTGTGTTTTTGTGGTGGTTTTGTCTCTACAGACAATAGACATTTAACTATTTCTCTCTACTCTGCTCATCATGTGCAAAGATGTTTCACCATGGAGAATGTATCTTCAACAACCCCTGTGTGCTGGTTTTGAGCCGTGCTGCATTTATGTTATTGATCCAGTAGGTTTGATTTTCCTCTCAGTCTCTCTGTGGAAACACTGCCTGCATTTCAACCTGAAAACTCACTGTCATTGGAAATCTGAGCCATAGCAAACTAAAAACCTGTTTCTGAGTAGCTGTTTGGTGTCTCGGATCTTAATTTTTCGTTGTCTTTTTACCGTAAATCTCGTAAAACTGCACTTCTTTTGCTTCTTACATTTATAATCTAAATCCTTCTTCTGACACATAAATATATTTATTTACGATTGAACCACGGAGGTTGATGCAACTCACCAACTCTGCTTCCTGGTTTGTGATGTCATTGCTGATGTCAGACCAAGAGTCAGAGGAGCTGAGGTAGCTCCGCCTCTTCAGACCATCTCTGTGACAAAGACCTGCAGAAAGAACTGAAGGTTTAAATACTGTTTTAATAAGAGCAAAGTGTAAATATCCTTCATTTTCATTCAATCTCACTACAAAATGTAGACATATTTGGGATAAATAAAAGTCATCTTCAGGCTTTACCGTGTTATTAAATTAAAGGTGATGTTGACATGTTTACACAGAAAATATTTTTCCAGCAAAAGTCCTCAGAACTTTTGGGAAGTTTAAAAATGTCCTTCATTGTTTTGTTATCCGTTTTAACTGGGGTATAAACTCCTAAAGCCAGCTGACATTTCAAAAAGTTTGAAGTCGTTGGTGTCAGGACCCGTACCTCCACCTCTGCTTAGCTTAGCAGGGACTGAGAAACTACAGCCACATTTTAAAGCTTGCGTTCACGTCCTACCTGTGCAGGCACTGAAATACGAAGAGTCTGCGTCGTCATGGGAGACCGAACGTCCGATATCCACTGAGGGATCCCACTCCAGCCCCAAGTGCTCATGGGTAGGAGAGGATGGATGGTGAGGGGCTAAGGGTGGGTCCAAGGAGGAAGATGGAGAGAAAGTTTGGATGGATTCATTTTCATTTATGTGCCCAAATGACACCATTTATCAGTCAGAAACTGTAAAAACTGGTTTTGATTTTTTAACTTTCTGGCAGTCCTTGAACTAATCATGTGAGACATGTGGTTCCATCTGGAAAATAAACCAAATCTTAAACCTTAAATTGGTGATATTTCATTAAAATGACTTGATTCTATTATCTATCTATTACATGTTTCATTCAATAATTCTTTAAAAATGAATCACTTGCATTTGAGTTTTCAGGTTGAACAGTGTTTAAACAGAGCAATTCTTAAGTAGGTTTGGACAAGTTTTAAATCTTTTTTTAAAATATAATTTTGTGTTACTTTGGACAAATTTTAAGTCATCTTAGACAAGTTTTGAATAATTTTTGACCATTTTTGAGTCATTCTGAGACAATTTTATACTCAAAAACAGTACACATTGGTGCAAGTTGTTGAAGATACATTCAGCATGGTGAAACATCTTCGTACAGCTGATAAGCAGAGTACAGAGAAAAAGGTTGTAGAGATTAGACTAAAAAGTTGTCAAAATCGACTCAAATTGTCCATAATAACTCAAAACTGTAATTTTAATTTTATTTTTGGACAATTCTCAAGTAGGTTTGGACAGATATCAAGTCATTTTTGACATTTTTATGTTACTCTGGAAAAGCAGTTGTTGTGCAGAGTAGTTTTTTTTTGTTGTTTAAAGATTTGTGTTATTCTTTATATTGCAGTGAAAAAAAGTTCAAAAAAAGTTCAGAAGGTTAAATGTTCAAGATGTTACCTTTAGGATGATTTAAAATTGCAAGAAGGTCCATGTTGTGTTTCTCAATCACTTCCTCTTCTTCTTGTAGAGTTTCTGAAGGACAACCAGAGTCTGTAGCCTGAGCCAGAATCCAGTCGTCCTCAAACACCTGGAGGGAGACGATAAAATGACTACAAATGAAAAAAATAGTTGTTTTGAATGAGCCAAAGTGACAGTTAGTGATGCAGGAAGTATTTAGGTCCTTTTTCTAAGGAAAAGTAGGAGTATTAGTAGTAAGCAGAGAGCATTGTGGGGGTTTGGAGAGCAACGGGTCACCATGACTTCTGCTGCCGTTTAAGGCCTTATGACCAAAGCCGACTTATACAAGACAAGTCAGAGTCTATAAGGACATCATTTTTACAGCTAAATGACTAATATAAACAACAAACTAATAATAGTTCTATCAGCATATGGATGAAAGTCTACTGTACTTCAGTTACTGAGCTGTTTGATTTTGTTATATTTGTCAAAATGTACTGGTTCTTTTATCATCTATACTGTTTTATTTACGGGTGTTTAACATCTGCAGCATTTTATTTTGTAGTATTTGCATTACACTATTTTATTTTGTAGTTTTAACATTTAGTGCTTTATTTTATAGTATGTCTGAAGCATTTTATTTTGTAATATTAAACATCTGTAGCATTTTATTTTGTAGTCATTACCATCTGCAGTATTTTATTTTGTAGTGATTAGCATCTGTACCATTTTACTTTATAGTCTGTACCATCTGCAGTATTTTATTTTTGTAGTATTTAACATCTGCAGTATTTTATTTTGGAGTATTTAACATCTATAGCATTTTATTTTGTAGTCTTTACCATCTGCAGTATTTTATTTTGGAGTATTTAACATCAGCAGCATTTTTATTTTGTAGTATTTAACATTTACAGTGTTCTATTTTGCACCATTTAATGTCTAAAGCAATTTATTTTGTAGTATGTAACATTTGCAGTATTTTATTTGTAGTATTTAACATCGGCGGCATTTTAGTTTGTAGTATTTAGTGACTAAAGCATTTCATTTTGTCATTTTAAACGTCTGCTGCAATTTATTATGTAGTATTTAACATCTTCAGTGTTCTATTTTGTCATATTCAATCTCTGCCACACTGCATTTTGTAATCTTTGGTGTCTACAGCATTTTATTTTGTAGTATTTAGTGAGTTCAGCATTTTATTTTGTAGTATTTAGTGACTTTAATTTTGTAGTGTTTCCTCCTACACCTGTACAGTTTTTGAAATTAAAGTATTAATCAGGTACATCGTGTACTGATTGTGTGTGTTTGTGTACCAGTCTCATGCTGAGCAGTCGTGTGTGTGTTCTTGCGATGTTGTTGTAAACGTGGCTGCAGCGTCGCAGCAGCTCCAGCAGGCGGCGCTCCACGTGCTGAGCGTCGGTGGCATCGCTGCGTTGGATCAAATCCTCGCCACGCTGCAGCAGAGCGTTGACACGACCCGAGTTCACGCAAACACACTGCTGGAAGGACTGAACACACAAAACATTACACAACGTTACACACAATAAAACACACTGCTGGAAGGACTGATACACACAAAACATTACACAACATTACACACAATAAAACACACTGCTGGAAGGACTGACACACACAAAAAATAGTACACAACATAAAACACAATATCAGGACTACAGCATGTATATCAAACACACACCTGCAGTTGTCGCAGCTTTTCACAGGTGCTTCCTGTCAGGTGATCTACCTCAGTCAGACGAACGTCCATATCAGCCAACCAGAGAGCAAGCTCCGCCCTCTGCGCTTCAAACTCCTCCCACTCTGACACAAACAGCTGAGACAGAACAAATGCAGGTTTTCAGCAAATTCTTCTGTCGTTATTTGGAAGCTGAAGGAACCTAAAAAAGCTAAAGTTATGACCCGACAATATTCTACAATACAAATTTACCAGACCAAATCATTTATTAATTGTTAAGACTCTAAAAGATGTTCAATTATGCAAATTTACATGATTAAATTAAATATTAAAGACCCAACAATACGATACAAAATACTCTTGTAGAAATAAAGTTCAGATGTTTCCAGAATCTGTAGATTTTCCACTTCAAAGTCCTTTTTTTGGAATCACAAAAGGACGTATGCATCACCTTAGAAGTGCGTAAAGCTTAAATGATAAGTGTGCTCACTGTTAAAAATTGTGAAGGTTAAGTGCAAAAACAATCAAAATCACCAAAGACTCAAAATCTCCAGAAAAAGACGCAAAAAGCACCAGAAAGAATTAAAATCAGCACAAAAAGACTCAAAATCAGATTCAGAGGAGAGAATATATGACCATAACATCATATTAATAAAACTAAAGTGTAACTCAGAGGACCTGCAGTCGTCCGGTGATGGACTCCAGTTTCTCGTTCACGTCGTCCCATCTTCGTCCACATTCTCTCGCTGAACTCAGCAGTCGAGTCTTCATGGCTCCATGAAACATCCGAGTTAAAGTTCGGTTCCTTCGGGTCAAACTGTCCAACTGGACGAGTCGAGAGCCTGCTTCACGACGAAGCCTCTGAACAAACAGAACTCGACATTACTAAAACTCAGTCAGGCTGTCGGTTTAACATCTGCAGCATTTTACTTTGCAGTATTGACGAGTTAGAGCAATTTAGCATCTACACTATTTTATCTTGCAGAATTTAACATTTACAGCATTTTAATTCCAAAGCATTTAATGTCTGTGACATTTTATTTTGAAGCATTTAATGTTTGCAGAATTTTATGTTGTAGTATTTAACATCAACGGCATTTTATTTTGTAGTATTTAGTGACTATGCCAGTTTTTTTATCTGCAGCATTTTATTTTATAAGATTGAACATTTACACCACTTTATTTTGTAGTATTTAATATCTATGTCATTTGATTTTGTACTGTTCAGTGATTTCACCCTTTTATGGTCTAATATTTAACATCTACAGCATTTTATTTTGCAGTAATTAGTGTCAGACTTTATGTGTACAGCTGGCTTTCTGACTGTGTTTCAGCTGCAGAGGAGGTCTGGTCTGACTCAGGTTTTACCAGAATACGACAGCAAACTTTAATTTGTTGAAACAAGGAGAATCTACAGTTTCTTCGTCTGAGGGTTTGAACACTTTCTGATTTAAGGCGTCCAGACGACTGAATTTAATGCTGCAGCTTTACGACTGCTGCTGATGATATTTACGCTCTGCTGGATTTCATCTTTAAGCAGCAGCTGAACTTTAGCCGAAGTTTGATCTAAACCTGGTTTTACTGTCGGTCAGCGCCTCACAAGACAAAGACAGAAACATGAGACTCACATACATGAATGAAACACTCTAAAGTAAGATTTATATGAAGGAAATATGACTCCATGGTTCCTAATTATTAGAATCCTTTTAAAGGGTGCAGTATTTGGTTTTAATTTCTCTTTGGAACCAGTGGAACCAGTAAAGTTTGGTTTCTTTGAGTATGTGTGTTTCATGTCTCACCTCAACCTTCCTCAGTTCCTCCTTGGCGCCGCTGTAGGTGAAGTGGGTGGAGTCTGGGGAAGTGACGGCCTGCTCAGCCAATTGCAGCCAAGCTTCTAGGTGTGCGTGCTCCTTCATGAACTCGTGCCAAAGCAGCCACCTCCTCTCCAACCTCACAGGAAAAAATGAACGGCTGGTTTTACTTACAAAACACAGAACAACCCACAGCTTCACTCATTTTGAAGTGCTCTAATGTATTCTGAATGATTTTTTATTATTTTACCGATTTATTCTTTATAATTCCCAAACCCAGCATGTTTGAAAGGCATGTTGTCTTTTTTTATCATAAAAACACAACCGTTCATCAGAGCCACAAACACAAAGAATAATCAGATTTTCAACTTTCCAACAGTCCTTGAACCAATCATGATGAGCATGTGGTACAGCTTGTCTAAGCTTAAAATCATCATCAAAATGTCTATTCCACATTTCATTTTAAAATTTGCTAGAAAAATGAAGTGATTACAGAACAGTTTGTAGAAAAAATTGAAAGGTTCTACGCTCCTCATTGCAACAAAGCTGTGACTGACTCAAGTGTTAGAGATTCAGCGAGTTTCTAAGGTGAATTGCAGGCAGTGTTTCCACAGAACAGATAGGAATTACCAGATTGACTCAAAATCTCAAAAAAAATATGCAAAATCAACAGAAAGACTCAAAAAAATGACTCAAAGTCAGCAGAAAAAGAATCAAAATCAACAGAAAGACATGAAATCACTACAAAAGATGCAAATTCACTTTAAATTGACTTAAAATCACCTCAAAAAGATGTGATTTCACTACAAAATGACACAAAATTGCCATAAAGAGACTCAAAATCAAGACAAAAAAAGATATAAAATTACCACCAAAGACGCAAAATCCCCTTAAAACTACTCAGAAAAATGTGATTTCACCACAAAAGGACACAAAATCACCAAGAAGACTTGATATTAATGTTTATTGTGAGATTCTGGTGTCCAGTCCTCTTCATACTTACTGTCCACATCCCTGCAGGTCTCCATCTTGGCTCCAGCTGCCGTCCAGTTGCTGAGTTTCCTCCCAGTTTGGCTCCAGTGGAGAGAAACCAGAGTGGTGCTGGGATGAATCCAGCAGCAGCTCCACGTCCGTCACTTCATCTCCGGCTGCAGCATCACTTCCTTCAGGGGAGGAGATACCGTCACCGTGGCGATCTGAGGAGGGCGGGGCTACTCCAGACATCGTGACATCGTGTGACCTCTACCTGATGGAAAACAGATAAGAGACGATTATTTTATCGGTCAATCCAATGAGGAAATACACAAAAAAGAAACAAACAGGTTAGAAACAAAGAAACTCAGGCCTTCTCACATGACAGAAGGTCACAACAAAAGTTGAGAAATCACAATAAAACAACGTGAAGTTAACAGAAAAAGATGTCAAATCACCACGAACAGATGTAAAATTGCCACAAAAAAGACATTAAAACCCTTCAGAACAATTCAAAATCACCACAGAAAGACATGATATCACTATCAAAACAAAATTCACCACAAAAATGCAAAACTGTCACAAAATGACTTGAAATGACCACAAAAATGAAGTGTCACCGCAAAAAGACGTGAAATCCTCACAAACTGATGTAAAATTGCGACAAAAAGATATGAAATCACCTCAAAACAAAATGAAAATCACCACAGAAAGATGTGATCTCACCATAAAGTCACGAAATCACCTTAAAAAGACATGATTATTTTAAAAGTCTTCCAAATGTGGGCTGGTGCACACAGGTCTGTTCTGAGTGTCTCTTAATTTTGTCAGGCATTTGCAGGTGAAACTGGAATCTTGCAGCTGAAGGAGATGCAACACGGTGGCAAACACGTCTGAGAGCAGAAAAGCAAACAACAGGGACTCAGCCGGCTTTAAATCCTCTCAGATCGCTGCAGATTTAACAGAGTGAGTCGCAGAGGAAGCAGTGATTCACCATCATCACCTGAAGCCTCATTCACACTCAGGTTATTGCTTATTCATGAGCCTCGGTGGCTCTTTATTCTGAATGAGTTCCAGATTTACAGTCCGTTCATGGACAAATTTACTCTGCAGCCTTCATTCAGCTCAGAGCTCACAGTCTGTGGTTAATTATGAGCTGATTTACAGACGCTGCAGCTGATTACACACTCTGACATCCAACATCCGGCCTCAGTTCATCTGAAAACGTCTTTTTAACTCGTCTGTCCACACGAATTAAAGCAGACAAGCCTCTCTGTCATTTTAAATCCTAATAAAGCTCATCACACTGTAAAGTTGTTGCTATTAAGATTCACTTCATCTGATATTTGCAATCATAAAACAGTGATTTTGCGTTTTTACCAACAAGGAATAACCAAACTTGATTCATCTGCCAATTGTTTTTTTTTTTGTCATTTTGACTATTTTGTTGCTAAAATGTCAGAAAATATTGAAAAATCAATTTGCAGCAGCCCAATGCAACCTCTTCAAACATCTTGTTTGATTTGACCAACAGCCCAAAACAAAGAAATGTTCGATTTACTGTTCTTTTCAGCTAGGAAACACATCTAATCGTCTCATTCGAGAGGCAAACATCTGGTGTTGTTGTTTAAACATTTTTGTTTTACAATGCATAACTTATGCTAAATTGAATCCTATGAACAGTTAATTCATACATTGCTGGTATTAATTTAACCAATTAACAATAAAATCACCGACAAGGCACAAGAAGAAGGTCATGCATGTCAGAACATATATTGTAGATCAGCTGTATTACCGGGTTGTTCCACCAGGTGGAACCTCTTACTGTTTAATACTGTAGCAACAAGTGAAGGGGGCAGTTCCCTGTTAGCATTGTGAGGCTTTAGCTAATAAAGAAGCACCATGACAAAGTCTTCTTGATTCTTAATGACCTCCGACCAGTGCTTACTAGTTTAATCAAATCTGGAACAACTAGGATAGTGTTTTCTAAATCTCAGCAGAGAGCACTGTGAGAGTTTGCCTAGCAACGGGCACCATAACAAAGACTTCTGTGGAGGTTAATGACCTCCAACCAGAGGTTAAGAACATCGCTCAAAATTTGCACCTGAGCTTTTAGAAGTCAATTCAACATAGATAATGTATTACAGGTGATGCTGACCTTGTTGTCTCTGCAAGCAGGATCTAGTATTTTCTATAACTAAACAAGCAACAAAATAAAAGAATATGAAGTATTAGTGTGTCTCTAGGGTTCATGCTAACTTTCTACCTCAAACAAAATAACAAAATCTGTCCAAAATGACTGGAAAACCTGTTCTGAATGTTTAAAAAAATACAAGATCCAAACTGACTTAAATTTGGCCAGAGTGGTTTAAAAATTGACTTGAAAATGACTCAAAAAAATGTCCAAAATAACCTAAAATTTGTCCAAATTTACTCCAAACATATTCAAAATCAGTCAGTTGCTCAGAATGATTAAAACTCAAGTCTGAAGACGTTTTACATGAATAAAAAGCAGCTATATAACACATTGAAGTAATGGAGGAAACAAATAAAACAACATTGCACTCTCTACCTCTGACAAAAACTTGTCTAAAATGACGAAATGTTTCCAAACTGACTCAAAGAAATGTCTAGAATGGTTCAAAAATCGTCCTGAATGACCAAAAAATGGCCAAATCAAAAATTGCTCAAAATGTTTTCAACTGAAGTTTGCAGACCTTTAACATTCACAAAAAGCAGCTATAAAACACACCGAAGGAAAAGAGGAACCAACAAAAGCAGAGTTTGTGCTTCTGATCGACTAATGGATGAACTTGTTGCAGCATTAAACCAGAAGAACAAACCATGTGCATACGCCAAACAGTTTTTTCCACAGAGTTTTCTGATTGAACTTCCTCTGTTCAAATGTAGTCTGAAATCAGAAAGTTCAGAGAAGAAATTATTCTGCAAGGACGCTGCAGGAAAAACTAATTAAAGAAGTGTCACCAGATTAGAAAATAAGATCGCACAGTTCTCCTCCACCTGAGAGAAAACTATTATAGATGGATCTGTGCAAACAAACCCAACGGAAATGAGAAGAGATAATAAGATGCAGGATATCAGGCCGTCTGGAGGAGGCTGTGAGCAGCAGAGTCACTGTACAGTCAGATGAGGAGTCATCACATAGACTTACTGAGGCGGCTGCTGAAGCGTCTTTTAGGCTAAAAAGGTGAATGAATTCAGACAAGCTGGTTGGAGTTCAGCAGGCTGAAGTAAATGAAATGCAGTAAATGTCTCATCAGAGCAGAGCAGCAGCGATTTCACAGCTCAGTGAAGTTCAAGATGAAGTTTAATGAACAAAAACTGGCTGCGTTTGATGCTATAAGACAGAAACTGGGCTCAGGTTAGATTATTTCTCTTTCTATTTAACTTTATATGTGTTTGTCTTCTCAAATAGATAGCAAGAATATGTTATGATTTATTACAATAATAATCATAACTTTATTTATATAGCACCTTTTAAAAACAGAGTTTACAAAGTGCTTTACAGACGGAGCAAAAAGAAGGAAACTCAGGAAGACCATTGAAAGAAGAAGAACAAAGACTAGAGGGGCAAAAGTGGAGGGATGAGAGGAGATGAGGATGGAAGGAGGATGAGATGAGATTGAGATGAGATGAGATGAGAATGATGATGAGGATGAGGATGAGATGGAATGAGAGGAGACAAGATGAGGACGAGACTGAGATGAAATTGAAATAAGGATGAGATGAAGAAGAGATGAGGATGAGATGTGGATGAGGATGAAGATGAGGATGGGGTGAAGATGGAGATCAATATGAAGAGGATATGAGGGTAAGACATGATAAGATGAGGAAGAAGATGAGACAAAATCAAGTGAAGATGAAATGTGGATGAGATGAGAATGACATAGGATGAGATGATGGAGATGAGGATTAGGTTAAGATGAAGATGAGATGGGGATGAAGATTAAATAAGGATGAGACGATAAAGAAACAAAGATGAGACGAGATGAGATCATATTAGATTTGGATGACATGAGATGAGATGAGATGAGATGAGATGAGATGAGATGAGATGAGGACGAGGCAAGGACAAAGATGAGATAAGAATGAGATGAAATGAAGATGACATGAGATTAAATTTAGAAACACAGTAAAAGGGTTAAACATGAAAAGATTTGTGTGTGTGTGTGTGTGTGTGTGTGTGTGTGTGTGTGTGTGTGTGTGTCTCCGTCCACCTGAGAACTTTCAGCCTCCCAGACTCATAAATCAAGCGCCTCCTTCCTTCCAGCCCCACAGGAGGCTGATTAGGCCAAGGCCTCATCCTCAAACTCCCACCTGGGGACTGACAGAGTGTGTGTGTGTGTGTGTGTGTGCGTGTGTGTGTGTCTGCGTGTGTGTGTGTGTTGCAGCAGAGTTATGAATCCAAGGTTTCAGTCCTGGACCACTGAGCAGCTGCATTGATTCTGCTACAGTGTGACTCTTCAGGCTGCTTCATGTCAGTCTGCTGCCATCACACAACACCTCAGCTGTCAGTTTCACATTAAGATAATGTGGTGCCAGATAAAGCTAGAAAAATAATAGTTAGAAGTAATGCAGTGCCTGATAGGAAAGCAATAAGATACGAGTACGATGCATGACAAAAATCTAAATAAGGCTACAATAGAAAGTAGCAGTGAATGATTACTGTGCGTGATAAGAAGATATTGCACATGAAAATGCTATATTGCATGAAAGTGTGCAGAAATGTGGAGCATCGAACGCTTCATTTTCTGCATTGTGGTGAACTTTAATACACTCAAATTTTCATCTTTGCCAAATATTTCTTAAAAAACGACATATCATGACTACAGATCCCAGAGAAAAGCAATAAGATATGAGTATGATGCAGTAGTAAAAACAAAAGCAACTACACTAAAATAAGGAACTTGAATCTTTGTCTGCAGCATCACCGCCCTGTGCTTTGTCCACCCACCATCAACCCCGACCACCTCCGTATGACTCCAAGATTTTTCCTTGTGAAATATATTGGAAATGGAAATGAAAGAGTTCACTTAGTTTTACTACCATCACTGAGAATGCTTGATGGAATTCTTGAACCATAATATGAAATATTAGTACTGGGTGATTAGCTTGAGCACATTGGTTTAAATGTATTTTTGACTTAGATGAAGATCTGATTGCATTTTTATGACCAGTTTATGTAGAAACCCTTTTTGCACCTGCAACAAAAACCCTCAAATGATATGACAAAGAGCTTCAACCACTTACAAATACTCACTTTAACTACCATCACGGAGAATGTCTGATGGATTTGTTGATTTAAGACACAAAGTATTTGTATCTTCTGTGTGTTATTAACTTGAGCGCATTCTTTTTTCAGTCAACGTGTCACTCAGATGAAAAGCAGACTACAGCAAAAACCCTCAGAAGCAACAAAAACAAATGTGTCATGCAGCCTGTAAGAAAATCTGAATAAAACCCCACAGACAGACACTTCTCTACCCTGGATTCGGGGAACAACAGGTTGATTCCTCTCCAGTTAATGGCGTTTAGCAGCTCGGTCATGAATGAACATCTGTTGAACATGTGGACACCCTGGGAGTGTGAATGAAGCTTCATTATACAGACAGGCCGACAGTTTACAGACAGACAGACTGAGGATGAGTCACCAGCTGCCTGCAGCTCAACAACACTCTGCTGCTGCTGACTTAATGATTCTTCATTCATCTGTTCTGCTGTCGACTGCTGACTTCTGCTGCCTCTCACACCAGAATAATCACGGCGAGGTCGAGTCCTCGCCGTGATTTCTATTGAATTTATGTTTACATCAAGCGCTGGACAACAGTTCTTACATTTTTAGACCCAGCAGGCTCAATTTTGACTTTACTTTCAGGCCAGTGAGTAAAAATGATGGAATATTTCCTCACCAGACGTTTGTTCCTGTTTGTTAGAAAAGTATCCGTCTCTAAATGTAGTTGTTTTATGAAGGAAGAGCTGCAAAATGACCCCGAAAAGATACAAAACAACCTCAAAGAGACACAAAATTAACACAAAGAGATGCAACATGACCCCTGAAAGACAAGAAGTAGCCACAGAGATATAAAACAACCACAAAGAGACACATAATGACAATAAAGAGACACAAAACAACCACCTTTTCATACAGGCACCGTCTCAGAACTTTTTGACTGTATGTGTTTTTGGAAAACTCTCCAACTTTTCAAGCTGATAAAACTCAAACCTGCATCATTACAAAGCTGCAAACAATGCAGGGAAGCTGAGGT
The DNA here is from genome assembly GCA_024666655.1 of Dascyllus trimaculatus. NCBI lineage: Eukaryota > Metazoa > Chordata > Actinopteri > Pomacentridae > Dascyllus > Dascyllus trimaculatus. The sequence goes on from CM045453.1 coordinate 7,302,438, forward strand.
GTGAAAGCTGACAACTTTTGAAAGAACTTTGCAAAAATAAACACAAATGCTTGTTGTTTCGTGACAGCAGCGGAAACAGGAAATGAACTGTGTTGTGAACTTGAATGAAGATGGAAGGCAGCAACACAAAGTCTGAGAAAACTCGACCAGCAGCAGCAAAACGAGGCAACAAGCAGCGAGTCTGAACCTGATCGAATGTGTTTAAGCTCAGAGTCTGAACACTTCCTCGTTATCAGACAGCAGCTCTGTGTGTTCAGGACTTTAGTATTCAGCAGAACCAGAGCAGAACCAGCTCAGAGTGAACCTGCTGTGAGAACATGAAGGTCTGACTGAGCTCATCAAACGTAAACATGTTGGTTTACATGGAGACCCTCATGACAGGAAGCACTGAGTGGATCCTGACTTCAGATCTTTAATTAGCTTCAAACCAAACAGAAAGTCTTAAGTCTCCTCATCAGTGTTAGTTCATGAGATTTTGTCAACCGCCTGCTGAATATTGTGTAGGTTCACCTCATAACTCCACACACTCTGAAGGTGTCCCACTTTTAAGTCATCTTAATTTTTCTTGTACTTTTGGAAAAGTTTTGAGTGATTTTGGATCAATTTAGAGTCACTGTAGACGCATTTTGAGTCATTTTGGACAAGCTGTTGTTATTTTGGACAAATTACAAGTAAATTTAGACAAATTTTAAGTCATTCTGGACAAATGTGTTTATTGTCTTCAACATTCATGTGGTTTTGCTCCGTGAACTGATCCTCCAGGGTGAAAACAGAGTTCTGCTGTACAGGTTCTTTTTAGACAACTGTCAGTAACTTAGGGGAACTTTTAGTAATGTTTGGCAATTTTGAATCATTTTGGATAAGTTTGAAGTCCTAGAGTTTTGGACACATGTAGATACATTTTTGGACAACTTTGAGTCATTATGGACACATTTTTGTAATTGTTTGACAAGTTTCTACTCATTTTGGACACATCTGGAGACACTGGATATTTTTCGTCAGACAAATTTTTTTTTGACACATTTTGTTTTTGTTTTTACATTTTTAGTAATTTTTGACTATTGTCATGACAAAGTTTTGAGTAATTTTGGACAGTTTTGTGTGATTTGGGAACATTTTGATTTATTTTGGGAAATTTTGAGGTATTATGGACAGATTTTCAGTAACTGTAGATAATTTTGGAATCACTCTGGAATTTATTTTTTTTTAGAAACTTTATTTGTCCCTGCTGGGGGGCAATTATTCAGTTTTCATATATCCCAGTTGGGGTCAGAGCGCAGGGTCAGCCACGGTGCAGCAACCCGAGAGCAAGAAGAGTTAAGGGCCTTGCTCAGGGGCCCAACAGTGGCCGCTCGATCCACCAATCTTCCGATCGGCAGCCCAGCACTTAACCTGTTGTGCCACCACTGCCCCATTTTGAGGCATTTCAGAGAAATTTAGATCATTCTGGATGAAGTTCAAGTCATTTTGAACTCATTTTGTCCTCCTTTACAGGTGTTGAGTCATTTTAGACTAAGCTCAGTGAGCATTAGGCGTCCTTGTCCCTGTTTATGGTTCACCAGTTGTCCACCCTTGAGCAGTTGTGGTAACTGCTGCATACAGGAGCAAACCACAACTGTCTGACATTCATCTAACATCACAGTTTGTCAGTCTGTCAGATCCTCAGGTGACTCTGTAACCAGCAGATTTAAATGCTGTGGCTGATTTGTGTATATTTCTTGGCAATAAGCAAATCAGTTTCCTAAACAAAAAGCTGAACTAGTTCACGAGAACCAGTCAGCAACAGGCTGGTAGTTTTCCACTGTGGTAAGATTTGAATATGAGACGCAGACTGACATGAGCACAGAGAAATAAAGAGATGAATGCTCCCACAGCTGAATTAGAAGGAGGATTATTTGAACTGATTCAGGATGTAAACGATCCTCCAGATTCTGCAGCATCACTCTGAATACAGATTTACTGATTCAACAGCACAGCCGATGTCACACCGTCAGACAGACGGACATGTGACACGTCTCACACCTGACATCACCGATGATGTCACAGACACCTCCAGCGAAGTCAGACAGGATGTAAAAAAATAAAACATCCTGCGGCTGATTGGATAAAACGAGCTAGAGGTGAAATCTGATTGGCTGTAATGATCGATGCCTCGTCATCCAGTGACACCTGAGAGAGTGTGTGGATGTGTGTGTGTGTGCGTGTGTGCGTGTGTGCGTGTGGATGTGTGTGTGTGCGTGTGCGTGTGTGTGTGTGGCTGGCTGAGTCTCAACAGTGTAAAGTCACTCACTCTTCTTACCTCCTTTTCTTTTACAAAAACCCGAGTGAACCACAGGATTTTAACATCACTCCACTGTTTTTGTTTTGCTGTTTTTATTATTTTTATTCTGACTTTCTTTGTGGTCCTTTGACCTCTCTTTGTTGTGATCTGATGTCTTTGTGTGGTAATCTGTGGTAATAGAGCCTCTTTTTGTTGTGATTTTGCATCTTTCTGTGGTAAATTAGCATCTTTTCATAGTGATTTTCACATTTTTGTGGCCATTTACATCTTTTGTGATCATTTGGCCTCTTTTTGTTGTGTCTTTATAATTTTTTGTGGAAATTTTGCCTCTTTTTTGCTATGATTTTCCATTTTATTGCGGTAATTTTGCATTTTTTGTGGTCCTTGGTATTTCTGAATACAGACTCTTGCAGTCCTTCCACATCCTGCTCCACCATGAATAATGCATCATTTGCGTCTTGAACTTTTTTCAGGGTAACTCCAGCGACTGAACCAACCAGAGGCTGCTGCTTATCAGATCCTCCTCTGTGCCTCTGTTTTAATTGAATGAACTAAAAGACAATCCTGTTTCTTTATCTACAAATTCTGCTCCTTCCATCTACTCTTAAAAAGGTCACACAGTGTTTAGCAGCGGTCTCATTTTTAAAGTATATTTTTTATTACCCTGTTGGCAGATTTTCAGTTTGATATCAATGAAATTTCTGCAGGTTACGTAATATTTTAGGTGGCAGCGAGAGGAGGCAGCTCATTTCCAGGGTTTAGACTCGTCCCTCCTCGCCTGCTGATGCAAAATGAATTCATGTCATTAAGATTAAGAAAATGGCTTTTTGTTGGAGCCGATACTGAGCCGTGGAGCAGATTAAAGGGGAAGAAGTGACTCTGAGGGGCGGAGCTTCGGCTCTGCACAGTTTTATTAGCAGCACTCAGAGGTGGATTGATGCAATTAGCTGTGCAGAGCAGCGAACGCTGAGCTGTGAAGGTGACTGAGGTGATAATATTCCCACAGAGCCGAGACAGTCGAGCCTCCAGTGGCAAATAGAGGGACGTTTATGGTGTGAAAACGACTCCACAGTCGGACAGGACAAGACTGACGGTGTTTATATGCACAAGTATTACATATTTACAGTATAAATGAAAAAAAAATCCTGCTAGTATTACAGATAAAAATGTTCAACTTGGATTGAACTAGGATTGTAAGTATTTCAGCAGCAGAGAGGTCAGGAGAAAATATTTTATAGAAAAATGTGTTTTTTTACATATATATTTAGTAAAGGTGCAATGATTTTAAACACACAGATGCACTGTAAGATCAAGAACATACGGAGGGGTCGACTGATTATAAGATATTCAGCATTTGTCCCATTATTATTAACTCATTCCTCATACAATAAATTACCAAAATGCATGTTATCTAAAGTAAAGAAGAAAAATCCCCAACATCACACCTTCTATCAGCAAGAAACTGTGAAAACTGAAAGAAAGGTTGCATTTTGAGTTTGTAACGGTGTAAAAGTGAATTTCTGTCAGGAAAATTAACCCAATTTGGGCTGAAAATCACGATATCTCATCAAAATCTCTTATCTCACTAAAAAATCACCCAAAAAATTAACAGGTAGCACCAGATTCTGTAAAAACAGATTAATCTTACCTCCTCGCTCCAACTGTAAATAAAGTACAGCTGTAGTTTTAAATTGCCACCTTGTAAAAGAATAACTTTACTTTGTTATTCGTAAAAATATACATATTTATTTGTTTATTTGTGGTGACATTATTTACAGTTTCAGCTTTTTCTTTTTCTACACAGTCAACATGTAAGTTATTATTTTTCTAGATCATGTCTGTAATTTAACAAAACATGGAAAATCTGTAAAATAACAGTAAAATATTTTTTTTAGTTACAAATGAAAACATCTATTTTTGTTAAAGTAGTCACAGAAAAACCAACAGAATAATCACTGAAGACAGCAGAAAAGTCCCAGCATCAGTATCAGTTAATACACTGTGATGCAAATGTAAATTTATTCTGCATCACTGAAAACCTTCCATAAACTTCACTTTATCTTTTTAACTCTCTGATGTGTCTTTTTTCCTGAATGCAGTTTTTCCATCTATTTCCATCTGATTCTGCAGGATGAAATCAGTGTTTCAGAGCCAAAATGAGCCGGTTTCTCCTTTCGTGTTCTATATTGCTGAGAGTAAATCTGGTCAACAGGGTGACATTTTCATCTGTTTGAGACCTTAACGCTCAGGAGAGCTGAATATGCGTGCAGAGAAGACCAGTGCAGGTTTGGAAACGAAGCAGCGAAATGCGTCGTCGAAGCTTCAGTGGCAGCAAAAGGAGATGAATGGCTCCTATTAGAGCTCCGGTGATATTCAGCCGGCGAGGTGATGGAGGTGAGACGAGTTAAGACTATTAGAAGCGAGACTGATTAAAACAACGTCTGCGTCCTGAGACAAAGTTAATCATCTGCTGCTCAGTGAGGAACAAACCTGAAACCTGAGCTGCTGCTTGAACTCTGCATCATTTCTGGATGCAAATGACCGACTGATTTCAGCCCGTTTAACGTGAAGTAGAACTGCATATGTACATAGAAATGTTCAAACTTCCATGCCACACCTGATTACACTGGTTTCATTCTCTAATTCCTGAGGCCTGGAAGTGTGTTTTCATTATTATTCATCAAATGCAGCCGAGGTGCCAAAAATAAGGAACACTGTAAAATAATGGGAAATAGCCATCTCACAGAAGTACAGCCACTTTAGCCTTAATTCTACATGGCATCTTGTGTATTTTTTTGTTTTTATAAAGTTGAATGAATGATATCTACATGCACTGTAAAAATTTATTTTTACAATTTTTAACATTTTGCTGTTATTTTACAGATTTTCCCTGTTTTCTTAAATTAGAGATAACTAGTTAAGTCATAGAAAGGAGTACAGTCGTCCCTCGCCATATCACGGTTCACTTTTCTCTGTCTCACTGTATCTCAGATTTTTACATTGTATATAAAATACGTAGCGTACAGCAGATGAGTAGACGCATGTATAAAAAAAGCAGCTACGGCCGCTTCCCCTTGAGCTAGTCGGTCGCTGATTGATCGGCGGTGATGGAAGCCAGCCAGAACCTTTGGTCCCACACGGTGAGTGTTTACTGGAAATAACCGTCAGAGGACTGGTGACAGTCTGTAGGATTACTGTAACATCATCAGTTTCCCGGTAGGCAGCCAGACGTCCTCGGTGTTGGTGTGTTTAAAATACGTCAAAGTTTTTCTGAAGTGGTCGTTTGAAGTGGATCGCTAGTCGCTAGTTCTATTATCGGACACGGCTGTAGAAGCTCCTCTAGATGGAAGGTTTAAGAGTGTAGAAAGTGTTTAAGAGCGTAAGTGTTTATAAGAGTGTGGGAAAGATTAATAACAGTGTGGGGAGGGTTTATAAAGCCTTAGAATATATATATAAATAATAAAATAAATATAAGGTTGCTACTTCGCAGATTTCACCAATCGCAGGGTGGTTCTGAAACCTAACCCCACGATAGACGAAGGATCACTGTATTCATTTACATATTTACCCTAAAAATATCAGTATTCTGATAAATAGTAATTCATTCTCGTACTAAGCTTAGTACTGTATTTAAACTCAGTACAAGAATCGTTATTTTAGAAATGTTTTCCACCATTATTTATTCTTGGCAAATTTTTAAACAAGGCCGGCAGAATAAAGTGATTTTAATGAAATGTCATAATTTTAAGCTTAGATTTGGTTAAATTTTAGTTCAGAGACCCTCTGAAAGTTGAAAACCTGATCATTTTTTCTGTTTTTACAGTTTTTTCTTCAGATACATAATGCCATTTTGGGGATGTATTTACAGATAACATGGGTTTTAGGGTCAGGAAGTTACAATGGCACTGATGAAACTGCGAAGTTAGAGGGAAAGTTTAAACTTTAATGGTAAATACCAGGAAGAACTCATCTGTAAATACATGTATAGGTGCAGTTTATAAGGGATTTTATGTCTCAAGGAAAGAATATTCATATTAAAAGAACAAAACTTCTACCTGAATGACAAAAAAGCCTGAAAGTCTCCATGCATTTCATCCAAACCCACTCGGATCGCTAATAAAAATGTCTTTGCTTGAAAACTATAAACCAAACTGACCACAGTGTCTTAATCTGAGCTTCATGTCAGAAAGGCGGATCTGTTCGATGGATAAAGTGGATCCAGGAGGCGTTATCAGGGAAAAACAGGGCGTTGGGTTTGTTTACTGCTCTGATCCAGAGAGGTTTTATGACGGCAGTAAAACCAGGACCGCCAACAGTGAAACTGGAACTGTAATGATCAGTCATTAGAGGCAGTTTTTAAAGAGTTTACAGCAGGAGATCCACCCAAAGTGCTGCAGGCTGCATGATGATATACGAACTATGAGACTGACAGAAGCTATTCAAACCACACTGGCAGAGCAGGTCGAGGCTATGCAGAAAGTAAATTTACCTTTCATCCCACTCAAGTTTAAACCTGCAGGGGATTCTTATCCTGTAAATGTTAAATGGATCAACTCCGTTGTAATTTACCATTTGCCCATCAGGACACACCTGACCAAACAAGATGTGAATGTGTGACTGAGAGAGTTTTAGATTTTTAATACACTTTAATTCACTTCTGTCGTCTCATCGCAAGACCTACAGCCCCTATAAGAGTATTCTTTAAGTCTTCCAAAGTTAAAATTAAAAAAACAGAAGGAGTATGGAACACATGTAAATCTGACTAGAATAAGATGTCATCAAAAACCGAGTGACCGAGAAAGAAAGAGACCAGTGAGGGAGGCCACCAAGACACCTATGACTCCTCTGAAGGAGTTACAAGCTTCAGCAGCTGAGATGGAGAGACTGTTCATACAACTGTTGTCTGTTCTTCACCAGTCAAAGCTTTATGGAGACAAAGAGAAAGACAAATAAAATAAATCTGGACTAGAGTTCACCAGAAGACATGTGGGAGACTCTGAAGTCAGCTGGAAGAAGGTTCTTTGGTCTGATGAGACCAAAATGGAGTTTGGTGGACATCAGACTGGAAACTATGTTTGTGGGACACTGCACATGATCACACACCATCCACATTGTGAAGCATGGTGGTGGCAGCATCATGAAGTGAAGCATGGTGGTGGCAGCATCATGACATGAGGAGGCCTTTAAGCAGCAGGTCCTGGAAGGCTTGTAGAGGTAGAGGGTAAAATGAATGCATAGAGGAATCCTGGAGGACAACCTGATGCAGTCTGACAGAGAACTGAGATTGGAAGAAAACTTGTTTTCCAGCAAGACGATGAGCCGAAGTAAACAGCCAAAGATACAGAGAAATGGTTTAAAGACAACAAGGTGACCTCAGTCCAACTGAGAATTTGTAGCTGGGCTTGAAAAGTTCTGTTCACTCGTGATCCCTGTAGAACCTGAGATTTGAACAGTTTTAAAATAAGGAATGAGCTAAAATTGTCCAGATGTTCAGGCAGACTGAGACCAACACAGGATCAATGCTGGAACTGCCATTGAGGCACCCGAGTAAAATCTAAAGAAACTAAACTTGAATATTTCCCCTGACGTCACCTCTTTGTTAGTCTTTGTCCCTCTAACACATTTTCCTGCTCCGTTCATCCTTTCTGCCCTCAGAGTCGCTCCATTGTCTCATCCAGACAAAAGCCGGTGGTTCGGGAACAAACAGGCTTTTTGTCGTCGTCACAGAGACACAGATTCCGTAGAAAATGAGACGGTGAGAAACTGTGGAGGGTTTTGAGTTTAAAAATTATCCCTGAAATAACTGACAGAGTAAATAAAGTCTCAGAGCCACAGGGGGAAACAGAGACTAATGCTTTTCTGTATTATACCCGAGTATAATAGTGAGAACAGCTCCAGGTCTGCTGGTTTCAGTGGATAGTTTCATCTTATGATTCCCTGAACAGTGTAAAAACTGCAGCACCCGGCTGTTTCAAAGACATATTTTAAACTGTATTTTACTGACGTTCTCTGTTTTGTAAAAATGGAGAAAATATCTAGTAAAATCACAGAAAAAAAGTAGAAATCTGCATTTGACTGTAAAAATTACACTTTTTACTGTATTTAAATCAGCATTGTTATTTTATAAATATTTGCTGTAACTACAAAAATAATTCATTTAAAAGCTTAAGGAATGGTAAATAAATAAAAAAATAAATCTAAATAAAATAAAATAAATAATAAAATCTAATAAATTCCTGCAGGGTCCTAGACAGTGTCTTACTGTATTTAAATATGCAAAAAATATAACTTTACACATATCTGCTGTTATTTTCACTGTTTACAGTTTTTGAACATTTCAGTATTCTGCTATTTCACCTTTTTTCACAGATTTTTTAAAAAAAACTGATTTTGTTACTCTATTTTTATTTATTCATTTTTTTTACTGTGTAGTTTCTTTGGGACTATTTTCAGTGGCGGATTAATCCACTGTCTGTGAGACTGAGTTAAAATAACGTGTAAAAAAACCTTCAAACACCCTCAAGTTGTCTTAAAAAAGATTTTACACTACAAAAAGCTCAGTTTTAACTCAAAATTATTAGAGCTGATGTGTTTTTTTGGCGTCTTCTTTTCCTTTGCAGGAACTTTTCCAGAGGTTCAGAAAATTGATCTTGTATTTCAACAAAAAACACTAAATACATAAATAAACTGTTGTTGGTAACAAAAATGTTGATAGCCCCAGTTACAGTCTATTTTTTGTCAACGTATCTTATTTTAACTCACTGTTTAACTGTTACAGTTTTTCTATTTTAGTTTTTGGCTGTTGATTTTTTACCTGTTTCATTCTCTTAGTTGCACTTGAGATCTGCATTTCTTTATCTTCACTTTAAATAATTCAATTTAATGGGTACATTTTAATATGTATGTGTCTCAGCATCAACACCAGCCACACCATGAAGCATGGTGGCGGCAGCATCATGATCTGAAGCATGGTGGCGGCAGTATCATGATGGCAGGATCTCATCATCCATGAGTTTATTTAGTTATTATTTAAGTGCCAATACAAATAAACTTTCTTATTCTTATTTATTTGTCTGATCCTGCTGCTTCTCCAGATGTGGTGAAAATGCAAACGAGAGATGTGATAAATGCTTTTTCTGCTCCTCGGTTCAGCTCCTGTGACTAATTGGTTCAGGAGCTATTTTAGCAGCGGAGGCTGATTAAAGTGGGCGGATGTAATTTGCTGATGATGCTCCAAAACACTGATGCAGAAGCAGCAGCAGCATTATGATCTGGAAAATATGTTGATGGGATGTTTTTTTCACACGTTCTGATTAGTCTTACTCCAAATCTTCCATGTCTGCAGAGTGTTAAGTGTTAGAAATAAAAGTCTGGGTTCATGCTCAGAGACTTGGTGCACAAATTCAAAGAGAAAAGTAAAAAAGTAGATGGAAACATGCTGGAATAAATCCAGATGAACATGATGTAGATCAGAGAGCAGCATGGATCTGCTCTGGTGTCTCCACCTCTTCTCATCTCCTTATCTTTTACAACAACAGAACACCTGAGTGGAAAACAGGATATCAGCACATCTATTTTGCTGTTCTGTTTGTATTTGTTGTCATTACTGTCTTCAAATCTGTTTGTGATAATTTACTATTTTCTTTCATTTGGCCTCTCTCTGTGGTGATTTGTCTTCATGTGGTCATTTCCTGTCTTTTTGTAGTGATGTTTTTCAGGTGTAGTCGATGGTTAAAGTGTAGCAGTGTGGAGCTGGTTAATAGAGGCTATTCTAATCTAAAGAGTTACATGTACAGCAACACTTTTTTCAGTGATTTTACTTCAAGAAAACAGGGTTAAATCTGTAAATGAACAGTAAACACTTCAAAAAGTAAATGTTAAACGTTAATTTTTCAGTGTCTTCACAGCAGACACCACTTTCAGAAACCAGCTCCTTTATTATCTCTTTAACCTTTCACTAAACCAGGCTGTGGCCCAGAGAGGTTCTCATCTGCTGATGTCGAACAGTTCACCACCTTTAATGGAGCTCCCAGAGTTCAGGGAATAAACACTTCTCGTGACTTTATAAATCACAATAATCATATCTGCTCTGGGGAAGACTTTGATCAGAGGCCAGTGAGCTTTAACTGCCGTTGCTTTTATTGTGAAAACCCTCCGAGGCGTCATCTCTCATCCTGTGACCTTAAAATATCAAACGCACACTTTGGACTTTATTTTTTAAATTAAAAAAATACGCTTTTTGAAACAGCAGCCTAACATTTCTATAAAGGCGCATCAGACGTGCACTGTTAGTCTTTTTCTTGGTTGGCTGATGTCGTGAGTTGTTTTGTTACTTTTTGTGTCTTTTTGTGTTGGTTTTTTTTTTTGTCTTTGGTCGTTTTGCTCATATTTGAGACCATTTTTATGTTTTGTTCGGCTCTTTGTGGCTGCTTTGGGCTCATTCATGTCCTTTTTTTTGCTAGTGTTTATCCTTTGTGGTTGTTTTGTGCATGTTTGTGCTCATGTCTTATTTTTTTTACTGTTGTTTTTGTCCTTGCAGGTTATTTTACATATATTTGCTCAGATTCTGTCTTTATTTGTTGGTTTTTCTCTCTTTGTGACTGTTTTGCACCACTTTCTCATTAGTCTTTTTGTGCTTTTGTGCTCTTGGAGGTGTCATCCCTCATTCTGTGACCTCAAAACATCCAACGCACTCTTTCATCTTTACTTTTCACATTTAAAAACGACTCCTCTCGAAGCAGCGGTCGAACATTCCTCTGTAAAAGCACATCAGACGGATTCCACTTTATAATTCGCAGCTCGGTGATGATGTCAGATTTGGTTTCAGGGACTTTTGCTTTCTGAAGGTGTCAGAAGCCTTTTTTACTGCTCAGATCTTAATCTCATGACCCAAATACGTTCTGCAGATTTGAATGTTAAACTAACTAAGCTGGAAGTGGCGTCACGGAGGAGAGTCGGGATAAGAAGCAGGAACTTAAAGCCGCAGAGTCGACGTGGTTCCGATGAAGAAAACGAAAGCGGGCGTCTTTTTCCAACACGTGACGCCGACAAATGCAGTTTTTATCGTTTCGTCTGCACAAAGTCGACTCCTCCTGATCTCACTGCTGCTCCTCTTCTCCAGATTTCCCAATAAATATTTCAGTTTTAGGACAAAAACACGCCCTGGTTCTACATTTTATTGTACTCAGAATCTGACAGCAGTTTGGAGTTTAAGTCTCTGAGGCACTTTTTACCGGTTTATTTCTGTAATAACGTTACATCACCTGAACCCGGTAGGATAGGAGGCTTTTGTTCAGGACAAACTGAGGCCTCGGAACATGTACTCAGCTCTGCTTCTACAGTGGAGTAAAAACATGCGTCTCTGGTCGACTGTTGCCTCTTCCTGGTTGTTTCACTATTGGATCTCTGGTTTTGGTTGATTGTTGTTTCTTTGTGGTCATTTTATCCGTTTCTTTCTTTGTCTTCATTTATTGACAGTCGCTTTGCCTTATTTCTGCTCATTTTTTCCCCCCGTTTTATTGGCGTTTTTCTTTTTTGCACTTAATTCTGCGCAATTTATGCCTTTTCTTGTTGGTCATTATATCTTTGCGGTTGTTTTGCAGCTTTTTCTGCTCATTTTGAGTCTTTTTTCCCACTGGTTGTTGTCTCCGCAGTTATTTTGAACCCATTTGTGCACGCTGCGTCTCTTTATCGAGTATAGGTTTTTGTCCAGTTGCGTTTGCGTTGCGCCTTTTCGTATCCGTTTTTGTTGGTTTTGATCTCTTTGTGGTTTACTTGCACCTATTTGTCTGTTTCTTTGTTGGTTTTATAATTTCTTTGCAGTTGATTTGCACCAATTTGTGTGTCTTTTTGTTGCTTGTTGTCTCACTGTGGTTGCTCTGCACTGATTTCTGCTCATGTCGCGTCTCTTTTTTGAATGGCTTTTGTTTCTTCTAGTTCCGTCTCCTGTACTGGTTGTTGTCACTGCAGGTGTTCTGCATGTATTTATGCTCAGCTTTCATGTTTTTCACTGCTTTTGTCTGTGTTTTGAGGTTTTCCTGCACCATTTTCTTCTCACCTTGACTCGTTTTTTAATTGGTTGTTGTCTCTGCTGTTGTTTGGAACCTATTTGTGTTCATTTTGTCTCTTTCTGTGTTGGTTTTTGACTCGTGGTTGTTCTGTACTCATTTCTGCTCATTTTGTGTCTCTTTTTCATTCATTTTTGTCTGTTTTGTGTGTTTTGTGCCCTGTTTTCATTTTTTTGTCATCATCAGTAGTTTTCTCTGTGTGGCAGTTTTGCATCTATGAATCTGAAGAACAAATATGTCAACATTCAATTGTGAGTGAAAACTAACATCATACCAAACAGTCAAACAAGTTCAGTCTACAGGTTTTGGCTAAATGTCCAGACAGCGAAGCACAAAAGCCTTTTCTGTGTGAAACCAGACCAGAACCTCTAATCTTAACTCAAATTCTGACAGTTACCTCCTGAATGCACAGAGAGCTCCAATAAAGATAAAGGAGAGAAAACAGTAAATATTACAGTCTCAGGATGCTTAAAGTCTGGATAAATTACATAAAATGATTTAAACTAGCCTCCGTCTATCTGCTGCTGCTCCAAGCTCTGATTCATTTCACTGTGTTTAATGAAACAACCTGAATTAAATCATTTTGAATTTCAGTTTTTTATTTTTTAAGAAAGATCCAATGAAAGAACAGCAGTTCATCTTAAATCTCAGCAGTCTGAACATGAGATTTCTGTTAAACACACCCGCTACAGTAGATTCAAGGAAACTGTGTGTGTTTGAATCACATTTAGAGGATCCAGAGCTGCAGTGAAATTACTGACTGAGGCTGAGGGACGAATAAAGACGATAATAAAGAAGAGGTTGAAAACAGAAATGTTTCACTGCAGAGAAATATCACTTTAATCTGCTCTTTATGTGAAACACTCGACCCGGGAGGGAAATCTGCTGCTGCACAAAACTCTGGGTTTAATTACACAACACAGAGTGGAAACCGCTTGGAGTCAGACAGAGGAAGCAGCGAGGTGAAGCTTCAGAGCAGAGAGCCGATGGAAGCCAGGCTGTTAGGAATACACGGTGGTGAAAAGGATTGTTTCCTAGATTACAGGTAAACAGTAAAAACACACACAACAATGTGTGTTCACTGGTAAAAAAAACAATGTTCACGTCAAAAATCTGTATTTTTACAAATAGTGAATTATATAATAGTAAAAAATGACTGTTTTACTGTATTTTAGTCAGCAGTATATGAAAGCATCAGTGTTTTACAAGCATTTGCTGTTATTTCAAAGAAGATGTATTTAAGGACTGAAAAAACATAGTGACTCTTTTTTTAACCGTTATTTTACAGATTTCCCCTGAGTTGTTAAATTACAGACAATGTCTAGTAAAATCCCACAGTGCACAGTAACTAAAGGAAAAACAGGCCCACACTGTAAACAGTGTCCTCATTTGTAAATACGCTGTTCTTCTTCTTCTTATGTTCTACAAATGCTAACTATTTTTACTACATTTAAATTAGCTAAAAGAGAAAAAAGAACATTATTTTGCAGATATTTGCCATTTCAGTTTTAGGAATTTTTAACATTACAGTATTCTATAGGACCTACAATTTGCCCAAAATGACTCAAAACATATTAATATGACTGAAAATGTCCGTAATTATAACCATAAAATACTGTCCAGAATGACAAACACATGATCAGAATGACAATAAATAAATAAACAAACCATAAATTGGCTCAGACATAGACCAAAATTAAAAATGTAGTTAAAATTTGCCCAGAAGACTTGAAACTTTCTCACAACTAATCAAACATTGTGCAGTGGTTTAAAAACGTGCCCAGAATTATTTAGACCTTGTTCAAAATAATTTTAAACATATTCAAGTTGACAAAAAGAGAGAAATAATTTGAAATGTGTCCAAAAAGACTCAAAAAATGTCTAAAAAAAAATCTAAAATGACTTCAAATCTGTACAAAATGACTTGAAACTGGGTTTTTTTATATGCACAAAACAGCAGCTGCAAACTGTTGCATTAATTCTTCTGTTGCTGAGCCCAACGTTAATGTTTAGAGAGTGGAGGAGACGCTGGACCAACATGGGAGACACTAGATGAGGGGAAATCTGTCAACAGTGTTTGTTCCTCTGTTAGAGCTCAGAGAGTCAGGAGGATAAATGGCTCACTGAAGCTGTTCAGCTGGCCTCACTCAGACCTCTGAACCTCTCTGGGCTTCTCTCTTCTCTGCAGGTCACTCTGGATATCTTCTCCGTTGTTTTAGTTTTTCTCTTTATAAAGCTTCAGAGCTGCTTTCAGCCCAAACAGCCAGTGAAACCTGCAGAGTCGCTGCTGACCGACTGCAGTTCCAGCAGCCATAAAGCTGATGGAAACAGGCTGCCTAATGATGGAACAACATTATGGGATGTTACAGCCGTCAGAGGGAACATTAGGCTGCAGATGTTAGCTAGCAGAGATCGGCCTCCGGGGGGCGCCGCCTCGATGGAGCTGATCTGAGTTATAATGAAGCGCAGCAGAATCAGCAACACAGAGAAAACACTCAGAGAACACTTTAAAAACACTTTAGAAACCCTTTAGAAACACCGAGGAGCTGCTCTGGTTTCTCTAAACTCAACTCTGCTGCTTCTTAATACAAACCCCCTCCAGCTTTGACAGGGTTCAGTGTTCTTCCACCACAGTGTCAGGAGAGTCACTGACAGGAAACTCACAAGTGTTGCTGAGAGAACTTTTCATTTTACAGACATTTGTTTTCAAAGTTACTAATGTTTGTGCTCCGAGGACCAACGCAGCTGTTCCACATTTCAGACTGTTCTGATGAGAACTTCAGTCAGTTTCAGGATCAGCACTGTATCTGAGAACCAGGTCAAACTGTTTTCTCAGCACCACAGTAACCTTAAACCTGCTGCTCAGGTCACTGTAGCTATATGACACCTGACACCTCACCTGAGCTCAGTGACATCACCCAGGTGTAGGTGACCCTGTAACCCTCCACTCAGAGTCCATACAGGAAGTGATAATGTGGGTTATTAGGTGAAGCTGCATATTGAATCTTGTCAACCTGGTAAACTGTCAAAAATCACAGTTCAGGAATGAATACTCAGCTATTTACCCCATGATAGAGTTACGGTAAAGGTTCGCTTATATTTAGCTAATACAGCAACTTGGGTTGATGTAAGGACTGGTTAAAAGTAGTATTTTCTATATTTAGAAGATGCTCATTGACATGTGACATTAATAAACTTACATTTAAAATTAAGGAGCAGTTGTGGTTAGAAGAAACAACTGAATAGTTGCTTGGTTTGTGATTTAGAAATGACCCGTCCATCCACCTCGATCTCCTCACGAAGCTGATTCATTGCACCAATAGAAAAAAAATGCATTTAAAGAGACACTAACATTCAAAAACCATAAAAACAATGAGAATAACGGCAAATGTCTGTAAAATAATGGGATTTAAAACTCATGTAAATACAGTGCAAGCATCAAGGAGTATTTGTAAAAACACATTTTATGTGGACTTTATTTACAGTTTTAATCTGTTTTTTGTTTTGTGTTTTTTCATAGCCAACATATTCATTAATATTTTTTCTATGATTTTACCAAACATAATCTTTAATTAAACAAAATTTGTCAAATAACAAAACAATATTTACCATTTTTCAAACTCAAATATACATCCTTTTTTCTTTTTGAAGAAAAAAAAAACATTTTTACAATAAACAATAGAAAGTTCAAAAACTAAAAATATTTGAATTTTTTTCTTTTAAATAATGGCAGGTCTCTGTAAAATAATATTTCTGGTGTTTTAAATACCATGAATGCAAGTATAAAATCAGTAACTAAGTGTAATTTGACAGCCAGTTTGTTTTTACTGTTAACATGTATATTAATAATTTCAATGCTGTTATTTGACTAGGTGTTATCAGTAATTTAGTAAAACATGGAAAATCCATAAACACTGATTTCATAATAAAATGATGGAACACTGCAACATTTAAAGTTCAACAGCTGTAAAAACTATGAAAACAACAGTGAATATTATTTTAGCTCATTTAAACACAGTCATCCACTGTAAAAGAACTCATTTTTTTTTTGTAAAAACAGATTTTTAATGTGGACATTATTTACAGTTTTGATCTTTGTAGGCTTATTAACATATGAATTAAGTCTTTATTCTGTCATTTACTAGATATTATTTGTAATTTAACACCTGTCCACATTTGAGCTAGAAACTCATTATTACCAGTTCAGTTCCTGATGTTTCTGCACTAAATTCATTTACATCACTTCAGATTTCCGCACCAGACGAGCAGCTGCTCTTGTGTTGATCATTGATTTTGTTTGCACAAACAGCTGACAGGCAACATGTGAAGCTTGTTGCTTAATCTGGATGCTGATTAGTTGAAACCGCAGCGATCAGAGGGTTTGTTCAGCCTGAGCCAGACGTAAACACACGGGCAGCTTTAATGATTTCGTCAGTTCAGGTGTGGCTCAGATGAACAAAACGGCTCCGAGCGGAAAAACTGTTTCACCACCGAGAAACATTCCAACAGTCAGTGAAACAACTAAACCTGGACGGGTTTGTTTGATGAGCTGAAGTAACATGTGACATAATACCAGCAGCTCTGAACAGACATTTCCTGCAGCATGATGAGACACTAATGTGTCCATTTACACCACAAGCTGCTACTGGGTGTTTGTGTTTTGCTCCTGTCTCATTTTTCCTCACTGTGGCTCATTTTTCACTGGAATCTAAAGCCCTGCACCTCCATGGAAACAGAACAACCATGAAGGAGGAGGAGAACTCAGACATGTCCTGTCAGTGGGACTCAGTTAGAAGGACAAGCAAGCTACATCTTTGACTCCAACTTGTCCAACATCACCTAGAATCAGTTTAACATGAGTCAGTATTGGTCCAGAGTCACTCCAGGGTTTTTATCAAAAATGACCTGAAACCTCAAAAATAAATGACGCTACGGCACAGGTAGCTGACAAAACGTATGAAACAAAACCAACAAGACGTGACAGCTCAGACTTTTTAACTCCACTTTTTCTTTTAGCTCTCATCAGTAATTATAGATTATTCCACTGTTTTATGCCAAATGAATGGAGTTCAAACTGGAATATATGCCCTTATTTTTTAAATAAAAAGTATTTAGTACTTAGTTATACTTGAAGAAGCATTTTGAAACTCTGCTCTACTTGGATAAGACCATCTAACAATTTAATTTTTGTAGTACAACTTGTCAAACCTGTTCAATCAGTCATCAAAGTTCAATGAAAAAACATGTGAGTTTCATTTTTGTATCCAAGGATTTCATGTTTAAAAGTTTTCCACATGTGTTAGTCTGTATAACTGTGACATACAACTAAATAAAACCAATTCATGTGGAATTAACGGGAGGAAGCTATAAATCTCAGACATAAAATGATTAAAAACGTAAACAGGAATAAATAGAAATCCATAATAAGAACTTTGATGTGGCAGAGGAAATACTAAACAGTGGAATAATGTAGAGTGACACTAATGGCAAATACATGCAAAATCATATTTTTAGCTGATTTAAATACAGTAAAACAGCATAAGTTTAAAGAACTATTTTTCAGTCCTTAATATTCTTTCAAATAATGGCAAAGAAATGTTAAATACTTAGATTTTTAACTTGATTTAAATACAGTAAATAAAAACAGTATCATTTTACAGTCACACATTGTTAAAACATAAACTACTATTTTAAAAATACATACAGATTGACCTGTTTTTTTTACATTAACATATAAATAATGTTTTTGTCTGTAATTTTACTAGTTTTCTGTAACTAATAAAACAGGGAAAATCTGGAAAATAATAATCAGTCCTTAAACTATGTACCTTTTTCAAATAACTGTAAATATCTGTACAATGTTTTTGCTGATTAAAATACAGGAAGAAGAAATAATGTAGCTTTAAATGTTGTAAAAGAACTAATTACTATTTATAAAAGTAAAGATTTTTGATGTGGACATTGTTTACAGTTTAGCTTGTTTTGTTTATAGTCAACATGTAAATTATTTGTTTCTGTGATTTTACTGGTTTTTGTCATTTGAGCAGATGAACAGGAAATACTTCAACAGTTAGAACCTTCATTTTCTACAGTGTGTAACACATTAGAGACCACGAGCAGGGATTTACACTGAATTCCGGTTTAAAAAAGAAGAAAAGAAAAACTCTGCAGGTAACAGTCTGAACTGACCCTCCTGTGTTACCTGTCACCGTCACCATGGCAACAGCAGGACATTTGCACACCTGAGGCGCGCACGTACACACACCTGTAAACCCGTATCCCGAGGCACGAGACACTGGATACACTCTTGACACACACACACACACACACACACACACACAGCAGCAAACCGGTTCTACAGTCCGAGTGTAAATTATCAGTCTGCACGTTTCCGCAAAACAACATGCGCATAAAACAGCACAAACACATAGTTCAGGTAGTTTCCGGTAGTTTCAGGTGGAGGTGACACCTGGGACTAGTTCCTCGGGCGGATTTAACCCTTCAAACAACAAACAACAAACAACAAACTCAAACTGCGGTAAAGCCGGTAAGGCGGCGGCGGAGGTGACCTGGTTTTACTCACCTGCAGCTGGAGGAGCTCATGACGCCCAACAGGTGAGCTGACAGACAGCAGGGGGGATCCGGAGGGTCACAGCTGAGAGATAAACTCCTCGGCAGCAGGAACAAACAGGACTGAAGCAGCAGCAGGTAACATGAAGCTTTACCTGCTGCAGGTAGTCCACAGGCCACGCCCCTCACCTCACTGACTGCACCATTGACTGTATACAAAGACACACACACACACACACACACACACACACACACACGCACGCACACGCACACACACACCTGGAGCTGCTCACCTGCATCAGGCTGCTGCTGAACACAGCCTCCTTCCACACTGTAAAAAATGAGCCTTTTTAACAGTCATTTAAAACCAGTTTACTGTTTTATTCTTCCTGTTTCATTAAATTACAGATATTATCAAACAGTAAAATCAAAGAAAGAAATAACTAATTTACATGTTTACTGTCAAAGAAGGAAAAGTCCATATCAATAACTGTCAAACTGTAGTTTAATCTTTTACAACATTTCAATAATGTACACTATTTTTATTGTATCAGAATCAGCAAAAAATCATTACTTTACTCATATCTGCCACTGTTTGGATGAAAATATATGTCTATAAAGACAATGGAAAATGGAGCAGATTTTCCCTGTTTTGTTAAATTATGGACGACTGTTTAAAATTGTATTTTTAGAAATGGTAATTTGGTTTTGTACTTGTGCTGCACAGTTGCTCAGTGGTTAGCAGCGTTGCCTCACAGCTAGAAGATCCCCGGTTCGCGTCCCGGTTAGGACGCCTGGGATCTTTCTGTGTGGAGTTTGCATGTTCTCCCTGTGCAGCCTGGGTTTTCACCGGGTATCCGGCTCCCTCCCACAGTCCAAAAACATGCTGAGGTTAATTGATGATTCTAAATTGTCCGTAGGTGTGAATGAGAGTGTGCTTGGTTGTCTGTCTCTATATGTAGCCCTGTGATAGACTGACGACCTGTCCAGGGTGTCCCCTGCCTTCACCCTGAGTCGACTGGGATAGACTCCAGTCCCCCCGTGACCCTACAGAGGATTAAGTGGTGTATAGATGATGGATGGATGGATGATTTTGTACTCTATTTTTTTTTACTGTATTGAAATCAGCAGGATATTGTTATTCCACAGATATCTACTGCTATTTGAAGAAAGTCTATTAAGGACAAAAATAGTAAATTATTTTTGACATTAAAAAAAATATTTTCTTCTTTTTGTTAAATTACAGGTAATATCGAGTAAAATTGTAGAAAAAAGTTTTTAAAAAGTGTTAATACAAGTTAAATGTGAAACATAAAATAAACATAAATAAAAACTAAAAGCAAGCCAAAGCTGTAAACAATGTCCACATCAAAAATCACTATTTTTGCAAATAGTAAAAATTCCACAATTTTTTGTACATATTTTTTCTGGCACTCTGGCTGTGGTAAGTAAGTAAAGCAAGTTTTATTTATGTAGTACATGTAAACACAGTACGTACTATAAAATAAATACATTTTAAAATAAAAAAATATCTTTTAATTTACAGATTTTCTCTGTTTTGTTGGATTAAAAATAGTAAAATTACAGATAAAAGTATTAATTTACATGTAAAAAGAAAGAAAGCAGGCCAGAACTGTAAATAATGTCCCCATAAAAGTCTGTGCTTTACAATCCTCATTAGTTCTTTTACAGTGTGTGATCACATGATCACAATAAAAATGTAAATCCTCTGTTTGAATCTGAAGCAACCGGATTCCCCTACAGATGTTTGTTGGTCTTTTCACAGTTCCTGTTTCTTAATGTGAATTTTCTCTTGCTGTCAGATTTTCTCTGTTCTATTTCCTGCTTGCTCTTATTACACACAACATTTTACTGCAATTATTGATCTTATTGATCACTCACTCTGTGTTGATGACTCACCTGCACAGGTACGAGTGGAGGCCACATGGATCCTCTGCTGGTGGCCTCGTTAAGCCATAAACACATAAAAGTCCTCCCTCCAGGCTGAACTGTACACATGTGGATTAATTTTTAATTTCTCTGCAAACTTCACTCACGTCCCAAAGCAGCTTTTATGGTCAGAGTGTCGATTATAAAGCTTTAAAGCGGAGATACAACCAGGAACTAATATGTGGGTCACATACAAACAAATCTAAATATAGAGTGACATAAATACAGGAGAAGGGATGACATACGAGAACAGAAACAGGTCGCTGATTATTAATTCAACACATGAAAACAACCGTCTCATTGTGGTTATTTTGTCTCCTTTTTGTCTCCTTTCTGTCCTGCTGTGTGTTGCTTCTCTTGTTCTGTGTTCCATTTTGGTCATTTTGTGTCTTGTTTTTATTGTTCAGTCTCTTGTTGTTGTTGTTGTTTAGTGTCTCCTTTTGGACATTGTGTTTCTCACATTGGTTGGTTTGTGTCTTGTTTTGGTCATTTTGTGTCTCATTCTTTTTGCTCTGTCATTTTGTGTCTTGTTGTTTTGTGTTGTTTACTGTCGTGTTTTGATTGTTTTGTATCTAGTTTTTGATGATGTCTTGTTTTTGTTGTTGTGTGCTGTTTTGTGTATTTTCTCTGTTATTTGGTTGTTTTGTATCTGTTTTCGTTGTTGCGCGCTCTTTTGTGTCTTCTTTGTGTTGTTTTGGTCATTTTGCTGTCTAATTTTTGTTGTTTTGTCACTTTATGTGTCTTGTTTTTGTTGCTGTGTGCTGTTTTGTGTCTCTTTGTGGTCATTGTCCTCCACATATTATCGATATTGAACTATTTCCATGTTCAATATGGAAATAGTTCAATATTTCCATATTGAACATGGAAATACTGAACAAAGACATTTTTAGGAAAGTGTGGCAAAAGCTGAATAGGATTTGCAAAGACTCAGAAGCTAATATAAGCTTCTGCTTGCTATTTTCAGTCATAACACCAACGGCATGCATCAGGTAGCTTCTTGCATATTGACAGCTGCCATTACAGAGAAACAGGTTAGCTATGATACCTAGAATCTCTCTTTCAGATGGGTATTACTGGTTGTAATATGAAGGTAAACTGGAATGCTTGTCAAAGTTGCAGGTAACCACAGCCCTGAGGCTAACTGCTGGTTCATGCTGTCATGTAACTGGGTAGTTTTACTCTCTCTGGTCTGTGCTATACCTGTAGCTCACTGACAACACAGATTCTCACCATTTAGAAGCTGCTCTCTGTGGTCTTTTTGGTTTATGGTGATGCTAACCTGGTGTCCACCACATGATTTGTTGATTGGTTGTTATGCTTTGTGAAGATCATAGGTGGAAGGACTCATCACTGTGAGGTGATTGGTTGGATAGTTGGCCTGATCGATAGGTTGCTGTGATTGGCTGGTTGTGGTGAAAGCCTCTGTAGAGTTTTTCTCTCTATTCTGCTCATCAGCTGCAGGAAGATGTTTCCCCATGATGAATGTATCTCCAACAACTCGCTCCTCTGTTCACTGTTTTAGAGCCATACTCCATTTACTTTATTGATCCAGTGCGTTAGTCTCTCTGAGGAAACACTGCCTGCAGTTCAACCTGAAAACTCTCACTGTTGGTCACAGCGGAGTCAGTTATGGAGAACAGTCTTGTCATAATTCACAGTTAAATGAAGCTCGTCTTGTCAGTGAGCCCATGAAGCAGACACAACAAATCACTCTGCTCTCTGTTTGCACACATGTGGCTCATCTGCATACATGCTAATGAGCTCTCCCTCCCAGCCTCACATTGGAGACTTTATTCCTATACAATTATGTAAATGAGGCTGCTGTTGTAGGGCGCTTATGTAAGACGCCGTATTCCAGAAAGAGGTTTAAGCAGGAAATTACATAAGACGCTGCTTCTGACAATGAGCTGCTGTTTGAAGGAGGAGCTGCTGGATTCACTCCTGCTGTTCTGACTCTGGTCCACTCCTGGTCCACTCCTGGTCCACTCCTGGTCCACTCCTGGTTCGGTTCTGGACTTTCTGTCTCCAAACTGAGCAGGCTGGAGCTCAGTCGACTGGTTGGTGGCTCGAGGTGAACGTACGTCGTGATAAGTGCAGCTTTAAGAGGATGCTGTTGGACTCAGATTCAGATCATTAGTGAATGAATTGGGCTTCATTACTGTTGTGATGTTTGATGTGCTGCTTTCTCACCGCAGCAAATCAAAGTTCAGCTGTCAAATCTGTGGATTTCTAATTGTCTTCCCAATCTGTCCGACCTGTTTGGTACTTTGGCTGATTGTTAGAAGAAGCTTTAGAGTCTGTCTTCTCTTGAAATTGTGTCCTACTTGATGTTTCTTTACCTGG
This sequence comes from Dascyllus trimaculatus, assembly GCA_024666655.1. Lineage (NCBI taxonomy): Eukaryota > Metazoa > Chordata > Actinopteri > Pomacentridae > Dascyllus > Dascyllus trimaculatus. The sequence goes on from CM045453.1 coordinate 7,325,649, forward strand.
ATGTTTGACCAGGAGCTAAAGCTCAGAATTTATTTTACAGGATGGTTTTAGTGCAAACTGTTATTGTGCATATGTCCTCTGTTTTGATAAATCACAGATAATATTTAGTAAAATGGCAGAAGAAAAAAAAACATTAATTTACATGTTGACTGCAAAAAAAAACATCCAAACATGAACAAAAAAAAAAACAGACTAAGTCTCTCTGCATCTTCACAAATAGTAATAATGAGCATGAAATCCAACAGTTTAACTGCATTTAAACAGATCTTTTCCTTTTGTGTGACGATATTCTCCATTACTTTCACTGGTTTTACAGTTTTTAAAAGTTACAGTTCTCCAGTACGTTTTTCCTGGTTCACCTTCTCACACAGAATCCAAATCTTTTCACACTTTTATCTCAGTTACATATTTATATAATGAAGTATTCATTTCAAGCAGAAGTCAGATGGTTTGTAGAAGAAGATGTCGATGTTTCCCTACTTGGATTTTTGAGGAGCTCTGAATGTTCCGTTTTTTACAGGATCTATTTAATGCAAACTGACTCTTTTGTGCACATGTTTAAATGAGACATGTAGAATAAAGTGAAATTTCCTATTTTAAGCTCAGATTTGGTTCATTTTCCCCTCAGAACTGCACATATATGTCGAATAGTGATATTTTATCTGGTTTAAATACAGTTTAATCTTATGGTCACACACTGTAAAAGAACAAATTACAAGCACCTTTAATTATTGTTTTTGTGGCAGAACATATAAATAAATACATTTTTCCTGTATTTTACTAGATATGATCTTTACAAAACAGAGAGAATGTCTAGAATTACCAGTTTACTTTTTTAAACAGTTTTTCAGTACTTAATGTACTAATTTTTTTCTTTCAAATAAAAGAAAATATATGCAAAATAATTATATTTAACTGATTTAAATCCTGTAAAATAAAAGTGTAATTTTACTCTTAAATGTTGTGAAAGAACAAATTACTGTTAGTAAAAAATATATAGTTTGTTTTAAAGATGTGGACATTATTTACAGTTTGGGCCTGTTTTCTTGTTTTTTAGACTAAACAGGCAAATTAATACGTTTTTTCTGTAATTTTACTAAATGTTATCTGTGATTCAACAAAAAAAAAATCTAAAATAGGTTAAAAAAATCAATCCTTTAGATACTTATGTTTGCCTTCAAATAGCAGCAAATATCTGTAAAATAAATGTTTCTTTTACTAAAACAACTATATATATATATATATATACATAGTCTTTATGTAAGTCAGTTTGTTTAATGAATCTTATAGTTAAAAGTTACAGATCTGCTGCTACTGACTGTCACCAAGGAAGTTTCTAAGTTATTGGTCTCTTATGTCTTATGTCTTAATGTTCTTATCCATTAGACACATGCAACTTTACTGCCTATTTTTGTCATTTTATTGATATTTTTGTGTATTTCAAAAATAAATTAAAAAAATGAAAAGTAAAAGAAAAACCTCAGTCAAATCACATCATTTTCCTCTGAAAAGTGTGTAAAAACCAAAACACTGTATTCAAGCACCATGTGACACTTCAAAATTAGATTCAATGTTAATTGGAGCTCATAAAGAATATTTAGAGAGTACAAACAGACTCAGTGCAGAAAAGAAAAGTACTTTTTAATGTTTTTATGGATGGTTGTTGCTGCAAGTCTTCTAATTTATTGAGGAGGACATAGAAATCGACCATTACAGAGGTAAATGAGTCTGATGAAATCTAACCTTTCATCAGAAGTGCTGTTTTCCATCACAGGTGCTTCTTCTCTTTAGCTGCAGATGTCCAGTAGTGACTGAATGTTATTCTTAATGCCTCCAAACAAGTCGTGCTAGTTTTTCTGTATTTCGATGACATTTATTTCATCTGTGCTTCCAGGTGTTCTCCTGCTGCTTTGGTTGGTCAGTCGATGAGTCTCCAACATCTCTGAATCCTCTGGGTTTGGGTTCCTGCAGAATGAGGCTGATTTTCTTCGGTTCATTAACTTCAGTGGGTCTAAGTGTCCAAGCAGCTCAGTCTTCACACTTCCTGAAGCTTCGTTTCTCTTTTAGCAGCTTAGCTGACGCGATGAGGTTTAACAGTCACTGATCTAAGTAGAGGCAGTCGAGCATCAGAGGCTGCAGAGGATTAACTGAAGCATCTTCTGGCTCCAGTGGAGACTTTCTGAACGCTTCACTGGACTCAGGCTGCTGAGGTTCCTCATCAGGGAGACAGAGGTCATGCTATTGGTTGGTTAAAGCTCAGTGGGCGGGGCTACATAATGACAGTTATCTTATAGCTAAAAGCAGCAACAAGCCTCATGTTTCCATGTGGTTTAGTTATGAATACATGTTGAATCACTACATTACCCAGCATGCATTTGTTGGAAACAAGCCTCAGGTTCCTAGAGTGCAAAAAAAAAAACTTTGAGCGGTATTGAGTATACATTTTTTGGATCAACTCACTGTTATTTTACAGATTTTCCCTGCTTTGATAAATTACAAAGAAAATTAGAAAATAAAATTAAAAACAGACCAAAACTCTGAATAAAGTCCACATATAAGATCTGTGTTTTTACAAATAGTCATTTATTCCTCTACGACATTTGACACTAAAGTTTCGCACATTTTACTGTATTTAAAAAGGCGAGAGAAAGATTATGTGTCGTATGGACTGAAAAATGGTTTTAAAAAGTAGGAACTGTTATAAAAATTACCTTGTCTTATTTGAAAGTTTTTCAAAAGTGAACTGACTGCTCTAAACAGATCCTGTAAGAGATGAAAAATCCTGAGCTCTGTAGCTCAACTCAAAATGGAAATAGTTAAATATCCACAGTACCCCGAGACAACATAACAACAAAGAGACACAAAACAACAAAAACAAGGCACAAGACGTGACGCAGTAAACAAAAAAGACACATAATGACCAAAACGAGACACAACACAACAAATACAACACACAAAATCACCAGTATGAGACACATGAAACGCATCAGAACAACAACAATGAGACACAAGACTACAGAAAGAAGCAACAAAACACAACAAACAATAACTAGGAGGCACAAAATAACCAAAATGAGACACTAAACAAAAAAAAACACACGATACAAAATACATTTTAAAAAGATGACACAACATGCCAAAAGGAAGAAAACACAATGATAAAAGTTGGTACACAATGATCACAGAGACAAAATTGTAAAATAAACACTTTAAAAATGTAAATAGTAAAATAAAGCAACAACTCTGAATGAATGGAAGAGACAGAAGATGAATATACAAGCATGTGGTTTTACTGAGGTGGCTTTGAGTTCAGGTAGAAGTGTTTTATTCACTAAAGGAGACTTGTACTTGGTTAGTGAACACTATAGAATTATAGAAAAACACTGATTTAGTTTTGGTCTCTAAAAGCCTGTCACAAAGACGTCTTCTTTCTCTCCAACACTCTCTGACCTCATCACCTTTACGCCTCAGTGCCCAAACAGCCTTTTGTTCTCCACACGGACCAATGAGAGAGCAGCTGTCAGCCTGTCAGCCAACCACAGCTCCTATTGTGACCCAAACCAGCCAATCAGAGCACAGCATGTACCCACAAACTGACCAATGCGCTGGCGACGACCACAACAAACACAAAGGGAGTGTGTGTGTGTGTGTGTGTGTGTGTGTGTGTGTCTGACCTTTCCTGCTACATCAGTTTTGACCTTTTTAATGTTGGTGACTGGGAGTGTTCGCTGCCACTACGACGACAGAAATGACAGTAAAAGGGTCAGAAGTAGTGTTTTTGTTGTTTCTCTTGTTTATCGCTGGCATTTTCTCACATTTTCACCCAGCAGGTGGAAGAAAAAGGATGACAATTAGCATTTTAAACACAGCTGAGCAGCCGAGACGCTCAGACAAACTCAGCAGATGATAAGAAGCAGCCGACTGGATCATTCTGTGGTTGTCTTTAAAACATGTTCTAATCCAGTGCACTATAAAAAATGTCAAAACATTTTTAAACAGTTTGAAAAATTGTAATTTAAAAAAAATCTGCTTTTTAAATAAATTACAAACAAACAATACCATTACAATAGAATTACATACAATGATTATTATCATTATTATTATTATTATTTACTATATTTAAACTGGCATAAAACGTTATTTTTCTGATACTTTATATTATTAAAGTTTAACTTATTTTCATTATGTATAATAAATATTTTTAAAAAAAATTATTGTTGTTTTGTTTTTAAACAGATATTTTTATCATAATCAGTACAATCATGGTAATAAAACTAAAATAAACAATTGTAAATAATGCTCTCATTAAAAATCAATAATTATACAAATAATAATTTGTTCATTTGCACTATTTGACCATGACATTACAGTTACCCTTTTTTACTGTATTTCAATAAACAAAAACACTACATTTTTTAGATATTAGCCATTATTTAAAAGACAACTAATGAATAAACAATGAGTGAAAAGTAGTTAAAAAACATTGTTAACTGTAATTTTAATTAATTTTGTCCCTGTTTTGCTGCATTACAGATAATATCCAGTAAAATCACTGAAAAACAAAACAAAACATGTTAACTGTATTTAAAAAAAAGGCCAAAGCTGTAAATAATGTCCCCATCAAAGATCTGTAGTTTCTATGAACGCTAATTCATTTTCCATTCAATTATACATTTTACATCTTTAAATCAGCCAGAAATGTCATCGTTTTACAGATATTTTCTGTTTTTCAAATGTAAAAAAATATGTTTATTAAGGATTTAAAAAAAATGTTTTTTTAGTTAAATTACAGATAAAATATGAATTTACATGTTGAATGTAAATGTGTCTAAAGATCTTTATGTAAAGATATTTACAGTTATTTTCACCATTTTTACAGGTTTTGAATGTTACCGTATGTCAACGGGTTTTTTTTTTTTTTTTACCAGATTTCTTTTTACAGTGTGGGCAGATATTAGGGGAGTTTGTGCAGCAGTTGAGGAGAAATGAAGCCTTCAGTTTGATCTTTAAGTAAAAATGAGCAGCTCTGCTCTTTAAAATCTTCTCTGCAGCCTCTTTAGACGTCGACACGTCTGAAGGCAGCTTCCAGGAGAGTTTGAGGGAAAAGGGCAGATGTGATGCTTTGAACAGAGATTCTTATTTCCCAGTGTGTCTGCTGGTGTTTGAAGAAGAAGCCCTTCGGTCCCGTTCAGCCTCTTTGTGTCTGTTTCTTCCTCCTGGTTGGACTCAGAGTTCAGCATCTCATCTCAGTCTGAACCTGCAGGGTGCGTTTGATTCATCAGGGCAGCCGAGACGGGCGGGAAGGAAACATCCTGCAGAGCTGAGTTAAATGAAGCCTGAAGACAGACACATCATCAGAGACAGACGAGTTCAGCCTCAGGAGTCAGTGAAGGTCGACACCAAAGGAGAAGACGAAGACTCAACTTCCTGTTCCATGTATTCTGGTGTTGGCGGGGAAACAGGTGGACAGGGACGATGAATGGAGGCTGCAGAGAGAGAAAAGCTGAATGGCACTGAAGACATGAAAGAGACGCTGAGACGTTACATAATGTTTAACCAGACGTCTGGGAAATCTGCTGTCTGCAGCGCCACCTGCTGGTCGCACCGACAAACTGCAGCTCAGACACACAACAGGACACCTCCAGTCATTATGTAAAACAAACAGCAGATAGAACCACCTTAACCAGACAGAAGATGACCGAAGCAACACACGATGATACAAAACTAGAAAAACAAGACACAAAATGACCAAAATGTGACACCAAACAACAGGAAAGACACACAACAATCAACACAAGACATAACAACAGCAATGTGAAACAAAACAACACACAACAACAAAGACAAGAAACAAAACAATAAAAATGACATATAAAATAGCCAAACCAACACACTAAATGACCAAAATGTGAAACATAACAACAGAAACACACAACAACCAACACAAACAAGAAATAAAATGACACAAAAATGCAACATAAAATAACAAACATAAAACACAAACAACAAAAACAAAATACTAAGATATCAAATAACAAAAATGAGACACAAAATGACCAAAACAAGACACAAGACGACACAGAACAACAAAAAAGAGACACAAAGCAGCAACAGCAAGACACAGATTTACCAAACTGAGGCACAAAACAACAGATATGGGACATCAAACAACACACAACGACAAAAACTACACACAAAACGAGAAGAATACAATGCAAAACAACACCCTGGAATAGAAACAAGACAAAATGACAAAAAAACAACAAAATGAGACAGAAAATAACCAAAACCAACACATAAAGTGACAAGAAGAGACACAAAACAAGACACAAAATGAAACCAAATTACAAAAATATAATAAACTATGACCAGAATGAGACATGAAATGATAGCAAACAATGTAAACAAGACACAAAACAATAAAAACAACAAAAATCAACAACAAAAACAAGACACAAAGCAACACAAACCTACAAAAATATCACAAAAAATGACCAAAGGAGACATGAAATGATTAGAAACCATGTAAACGAGACGCCGTGCTTCCAGAACGAGACACTAAACAACAGAGAGGAGACGCTAAATGAGGCTGATGTGATTTTTAACCTCAGAGCTCAGGTTAAATCACTTAAAGCCTCTTTGATCTTCAGCCTGTTTCTCTTCATTCACTGAAGCTGCCGATTAGTGATCGATCAGATCATCAACAGGAACATTTAAACCCACTGAGGCTTTAAAGAGACACTGATTGATGTGTTATTGATCACTGATTGATCTTCTCTCAGAAGTCTCGCTGAGTTAACATCACACAGACATCAAACCACCAGGCCACACTTAGAGCTTTGGTTTCTGACAGGTATCTACACTTCAAACTGTTTTACGTGTTCAAACTTACAGACGCACTAATTATTATAATAAAATACAGATTTAAAGCATAATTTAAATATAAAACTAAACATAGGCTGTGAAAACATGGTGGAACACTATTAGTGAAAAAACAGGTGTTTTTATTCCATGATAAACAAGTCCTTTATGGACTTCATTGTTCTTTAAAAAATGGCAAATTTAACTTTAAAAAATAATTTTCCTGTCAGACGTTTTAAACAAATCAATTTTCAATACAGATTTCTGATGTGATTATTTTTTTGTATAGTTTTGGCCTGTTTTTTTATGACTAACATGCAAATTAATACAGTTGTCTGTGATTTTACTACGTATTTAAACTGGTAAAATCTATAAAGTAACAGTGACTTATTCAAGAAATTGAAGTTAAAACCAATATTTTATGGCGTACAAAAGAAAGCATACTGCTGGTTTGACTTCACTGACAGTTTGTGTTGCAGATGTTTACAATAAACAAAATAAAACAAGCATTTATCTGAAATTCAGACTCCAGTTCAGGAAATAAATACAAATTAGTGCACATTTACTGACAAAATGCCCCGTTTGCATATTCAGACATGACGTTTAAAAACTGGTGTAAATCTTCACCTGGTGATTTTAATTTTGCATTAGGTGTAAAAATTAAAATTATATTATTATAATCTTTAGAACTAAATGTGAGAACAGCTCGTTGACTCTCTTTGAAGCTTTGATGTGACAAAGACTTTCTGCTGCAGGTTGAATCTGCTTTAACTCACCAACTGGCTGGTTTCACTGCAGATGTTTGAGTCCTCAGGTTTGGTCTCTGTCAGGTTCTAAACTCTCTGTGTTTGTTCTGTCTGCACTAGAGAATCATTTTACTGAATAACCTGCAGTGAAACAAACTGAGAGTAACTTTACCAGAGTATTTCCATTTTCTACTGCATTTCAAATGTTAAAGAAAAACTCAGAGAAGATTTGTTTGTTTGTTGTTTGTTTACTTGCTGTTCCTGAACATCAACTGGATGTAAAGGAGAGTAAAGCAGCTCCAACACTGCTTCTGTGGTGAAGATTTTAATCTGATTGTGGGATTGTGGCGACACCTGCAGGCCACAACACGAACTGCACCTTATTACCTGCAAATGAATACTCAAAATAAAAATAGTCAAAAATTTTATGTGGCAAAAAAATGACAAACATCGGTAGGTGGAAGCAGGCATCAAGTGAATCAGGCTGATGGAGAGAAACAGCAAGAGAGTAACTGTGTCCAGTGTCTATTTTCAATCTGTTTTCTTTACAGCACACTGCCATTCAGTTTAAACTGGAATATAAACCAAATTAACCTGTTTTCTAAACAGATCTAATGCTTTAGAAGTTAAATCAATAAATACATGTGTTTACCCCCTGATTCCCATCTAGTTAGGATGTTTGTTCAAGAAAATCACAAAATACTTTTCAAAGTGTTTTTTGGTCCATCTCTCCGATCATACACATTAAATAGACATGCGCTTTTTAAAGTTGTACACCATTTAGGAATTGTTTTTAAATCACAAATCACCCATTAAAAACAAAAATTATAAGAAAAATAATACTTTGAAGTGATTTATTTTTTAATTCTAAAATCTAAAAAAAGAGAAAAAAATAACATTTTTAAAAGCTGCCTGGTAGAAAGCAAGGCAGCTTGCCTATATATATATATATATATATATATATATATATATATATATATATATATATATAATATGCATCTTAAATAGCTGCGTATAGCTGCATATTAGTTGTAATCCAGGGACTGTGTGATGGTGGACATGTTAGGATTTTATAGGACTATACTACTACTACTACTAATGACAATAAAATATATATATATATATGTATTTGTCTTGTGTCCTGTATTATAAAGACAAAACACATTTCTCCATCATAAAATCAGTTTTTAACTTTGAAAAACAACATTTGAAATAAAACAACATAACAAATTATTTATTCTAGTTCCCTAAAACAGGTTTAAAAAAACACATATATTTTAAAATCTGCGTAAAAACAGAAAACATGGCATTTCTAAAACAGACGCCAAAGATCTCAAATCAAAGTGTTTTTGAATCCAGACTAAGATGAAGGACATCTGAGGATGAAGTCTGTTTGAAGAAAAGCTGAAGTTCACACCTGAGAGCAGATTAAATGGACTAAACAGCTGAAGACGAAACCTTTGCATATTCAGACCCACATCAAAGCTTCTGCTGGACTTCAAGCAGCCCGTTCACACTTTAAATAGTTCTGGTTTCTGTTAAATCTGGTCTCTGCCGGACTCAGCATCAGACTGCGGACATGGACGGAACCAGAGTGTCGGACTTCAGCATCGAGCGGATTCTTTCCCAGCAGCTCGGAACCAAACCGCAGCTGCTGGAGGCCTCACCAGACCTGTATCTCCTCAGACCTCCTGGTCCAGTCCCGGTGCCAGTCCCGGTGCCAGTTCCAGTGCCGGTTCCGGTGCCGGCCTGCCTGCAGTACCGAGGAATGAGCTTTGGAGACGCATTTTATCCGTACGGAGCAGGTTTCCATCCGTCAGACTTCACCGGGATTTATCCGAACTCTGGAGTTCACGTGCGCTTCAGCCACGAATCTGCAGGTTAGAGACATTTTCACACATTAACTTTAACGTTTTTTATTCGTTTTGAGGCTTTGAAAACAATTTAAGTTGAAACTTTTAAAAACTATTTAATTACTTAATTTTTGGATTCTTGTACATTAGGATGAAGTTACTTTAATTGTTATTTGACGTTCCAAATTAAATTTACAGAAAATTCAGCATCATTTTTGCGCATTGTTCTGTTTTTTGGTGTGTTTTTTAAAATCAAACTCAGCAAATTAAGTAATTTCCTTTTATTTTATTTTCACCAGATGTTCAGCCGGTGAGGCACTGCGCCAGCTTCCACCAACCTGGAGTCTCCGCGCCGCCGCGTCCGAAGGCTCGGATGAGGACGGTGTTCACCGACAGTCAGACCAAGCAGCTTGAGGCACTGTTCCAGCTCACCGACTACCCGACCGTGGAGGCGCGCGCTGAGGTGGCGAGAAACACTGGGCTGAACGAGGAGACCGTTAGGGTGAGTCAGACATGATGGTTCAGCTGGAAAAAAGGCGCTGCCTAAAACCGCTTCCTGCGTAAAAGGTTACCTGGTTGCATTTTGCGCACTGACTCACAAGGTTTTCTTGTGCAACCAAAGTGTTTCATTACATAAAGCAGAAATTCTAAAGTGGCACTTAAGGTTTTATTATTCGTTTAAGGTGCCAAAGCCACAAGATGCAGTTTTACGCACAGACTCACCAAATCTGAAGTTTTTAAAAAGTGTTTCTTTTTTATGTATATAAAATACAAATTCTGAAGTTGTATTAAAAGTTTTAGCATTTATTTACGCAGTGATTCGGCAATTGTTTTCTTCATGTAAAATACATTAATAATAAAATATCATATCATAATATCATAAATATAATATCATAAATTTGAAGCTATATTTAACGTCCATTGATTTAATAGAGGTACCTAAACTTTTACGCAGACTTATCAAGTTTTTCTTTTAAAATTTCTTTTCTTTTTTTAGACACGATGTTTTATTAATTATTAATGGTACCAAACCCGCATGTTGCATTTTTACGCACTGACTCACTTAGTTTGTGTTTTAAATTAAAAGTTTCATTTTATGATATACACTTTCTTAAGCAGTATTTGACGTTTTATTACTTATTAGAGATGCCAAATCTCCGCTTTTACGCGCATGGCACAGATCAATCACGGAGCTTTACTCTGGCTGGAGCGCACGACTTCTACCTCCAAATTAAATATGAAGCCAGTTTTTTTTCAGTTGTTGTTGTTTTAGTGTTTAGTCCACAAAAGTGACAACTACATCAAAGATTTTGCATATAAAAGGTGTCTTGGTGCTCTTTGTTCTACTGTCGCTTGAAATCTCAGCTTTTTAGCCTCCACCAGTCAGTTCTGTGCGTCTGTTCGTTTACACACATCTGGAGGTTCAAATTTCTGCTGCATTTGGTTCTTAAAACTTAAAATGTTTTACTACAAACTCATAAAACTCCTTCTCGTCTCCAGGTTTGGTTTAAGAACCGCAGAGCCAGAAGGAAGAGGTCAAAGGTCAAACCGCCTTCAGCGCCATCATCCAGCTCCGCAGCAGAGAAGAAGATGTTCAGCTGCTTCCTCTGAAGCTGCAGATTCACTGATTCTTCTCCTCCCCAGATCAGCTGACTGCTGCTCAGCAGCACTTCAACAGCTGCTGTGATGTATTCAGGTGCTGCAAAGAAAATCAGACACCTGAGACTTCACGCTGTGGGGAAGTTTCCTTGTTTTAACATATTTTCTGTTTCTGTGTAATTTATTGGAAAAACACTGTGTTGGTTTTAAACACAACTGTGATCCTTCTCATTATGAAATAAAAGTAGTCAACATTAAAATCCAGTCTTGTGTTTTTTGTACCTTTATTAACAGAATCACTACAGCTCATGATTTATAGTGTACTTTACATTGAAGAGCGCTGAGTAAAACACTTACTTGTGCAGCTGTTTAAATCCTATATGGTGGCCAATTTCTAAAATAAATCTTTTATTTTAACTTTGTTCAGATTGGATAATTAAAATTGTATCAAAGTGACTCATTTAGAAGTCGTTTTCAATAAAAAATAACTCTTGCTGCTTTAAACTCTCTTAGCTGTAACTCTACATTGCACTGTAAAAAAATAGAAAAAAGGAATAAAAGACAGAAAATCAGGAAGCAAGTTTAAATCTGGCCCTCTTGTTGCCAGACAAAATACATAAAAATGGCATATTAAAAGTCTGAAAATGAAGAAAAATAAAGAAAATGCAGAAAATCAGGCAGCAAAAACTGTAAATAAAATAAAATACAGAAAAAGTGAAAATCTCACACCCTTGTTGCCAGAAGAAAATACATTAAAATAGTATATTAAAGATCTAAAATGAAGAAATAAATGAAAAAAAGTAGAAAATCTGGCAGCAAAAAAAAAAAAAAATAATGATCATAATAGTGACTAAATATTAAAGGAAATCTCCAGTCAAAGTTACTTTTATTATCTGACAGGCTCTTAAAAACCCTAAAGCTTATTTAGTATTTATGTTTGAAAAAGTGGGGAAATTGGAAAGTTTCATTTAAAATATAGTTGTCAATTAATTTTCTTTCAAAAGGCTAAAGACTGGTTGATTAGTCCTTTCAGATCTGCAGTGCTTGATGTTTCTAGGTGTGGGGCTTTAGATTGTTTTTCTGAAATCAACATCACATTTTAATTTTTAATTGATGAATCTTTCCTCACGTGGAGAATCTGTTGTTGCTCATGCTCCTGTTTCCCAGTCTTTCTTTTTTATCCTTTTAAGATCCCCTATTTCCAGTGTGTTTAATGATGATGTGTGAGTAAAAGCAGCGGACAGAAGCAGTAGAAAAACATCAAATTCTTTATTATATTTAGAGTTGTCACTGTTATTATTGAAGCATTTCCATGCTGATGAGAAGAAGAAATACACAGACTGAAAACCCAAATGAGAGAAGTTACAGAGCATGCAGTGAGTATCTGTTAGGAAGAAGATGCTCCTGTTTAATCAACACTTTAAAGCAGGAGAGACTCACAACATGGACGAGCACAAACACACACACTCACTACAAAACTGGAGAACTGAAAGTACACTTAGTGAAGTTATCAAAATATAGGCTATACTGTATATCTCCATAAAACAACCAGTGCTGAGTTAGTTTCTATGAGGAGGAGTTTAATTCTCAGAGCGTTTAAAGGACAGAACCAGTTTCTGGATGTTTTAACTCTTAAACTGAACAGAACTGATGTTTTTACACTCCTGCTGATCAAACTTTAAACCCTCTGGCTGTTTGTTTTTACTGATTTTTTTACTTACAGGCAGTATCAGTTCACTTTTAGTTTTCAGTGTTTTAGTTTTCTGCTGAAGTTCGGTTTTCATGCTGCTACAAACCATTTTCAACCAGCTGTGATGCGTTCAAGGACTCAAACACTATTAAGTGATTTTGTCAAAACTGATCATTTTGGATTATTGAATGCAGCTGAACAACCTCTGCCATTAAAGCAGGATTAAACTGAAACATGTGAGAGACAGAATAGGTTCACATGTGCATTAACATCCCACCTTTACCTGGGGATTGATAACACCACTTGCAAGATTCAGGTTTCTGATCATATTTCTGACTTTCTGCACCAAATGAGGATTAACCTTATTGTTCCTGGCTGCACTGGTTCAGCTTCCTCTTCAGTCACCAGTGCTGCATCACCACTGTCAAACCTTTACCTTGATATCTACATGCAGAAAACCTGCAGGGTTTTTTCTGCACAGAGGAATTTTGGGTGGTTTTGGCTGGGAACACAGGAAAATCATCAGAGCCAAAATGACAGGGATTGGTAGTAAAAATCTCTTTTTACACCAGTTTTTTTCATTTGTGTTTCATTTACTCAAGCATAATGGACTTTTTCCATTAAAATAACAGACTTTACTCTATGCAGAGCGATTGGTAATGATTATTGTTGTGGGTGTTGGCCAGCCAGATGCTAATTCTGAGCAGGAAAAACACAGATTTTTACAGTTTTCAAATGTTTCAAAGTAAAACTAGGATCTTCTAGAAACTGGACCAAAACGAGGTAACGCGCATGTACACATATTCTGTGAATCACGATTTAATTTGTTTTTAGTAGGCACTCAATACTAAATGCCCAAATTTGTCTGCCTTTGCTTTTTATTTGCCTTCTGGATTTAATTTTCTGGCTGCAATCAGTTCTTAAATATCTCACCATGCTTGGATATCAGTTTGAAACATGAATGTTTCAAGCTGATATTTCTGGCTGCTTTACAGTAAAGAAACACATTTTAAAATCATTCTGCAGGAATGTAAGGAACACACAGCTTGTAGTTAAAGAGCTAAATCAGGCAAAAAAAACCAAAAACAGTGGTACTGTCATTTAAACGTAGCAAATTAAATATAAAATATGTCATGACAGAAGCGTATGTTTAATATGAGATTAATAACTAGTGACACCAAGTGGGCGAACCAGAGAAAAGCTCCACATTTACACACTGACTGCACTGGAACTGTACATTTACTGTACAAAGACAAACTTCCACCGTCACTGTGGTGCACGACATGTTCAGCAGGTTCCGACTCTGTGGAGCTTCAACGTGCTACAACAGCGCACTCTAGTGTGAAACTATAAACAAGGTGAGGATTAACTTCAGTTCATCAGGCTCTTCTGTTCGGGTTCGGGGTGGATGGTGGAGGGGAGTAGCATGAGTTTAGGAAGGTAGTGCTGTGAGTCATCTGCATATCGGCTAACGTGAAGTCTTCCAGGATATTTCTGGACCTCTTTAGCAGCTGTTTATTCCAGAAAAGCATCAAAAAGTCTGAATTTATTTTAAGAGATGTGTCAAATTTGATTGTATTTGTTCTATAAGGTAAAGCTGTGAATCATCTGCATATCGTAGTAACGTGAAGTCTTCCAGGATACTTCAGGAAAGCTTCAACAGCTCAGAGCCGACTGTTTGTTTCAGAAAAGCATCAAAAAGTCTGAGTTTGTTTTGAGAGATGTGGACATTTAAATTTTATTTGTTCAATAAGGTAAAGCTGTGAATCATCTCCACGTCATCTTAACTTCCAGGATTTATTTTGAGAGGCGACGCAGATTTGATTTTACGGGTTCGATAAGGCTAAACAACTTAGCATTAGCATTACTACATCCCTAAAGTAAGATGGACTTTGCTGGGACATCTTACAGCAGTTCATTCTGTATTAAAACATCCTGTGCAGGTTGTAGTTTTCAGGACATTTTTAAGAAAGCTTCCATTCCTGTAAAGCTGCTCAAATAAATTTCAGGGTCTGTTCTGAAACTCTGCAGCTCAATATGCTGAGAAAACCAGGTCTGTCAGGTCAGAAAACACCTTTAGTGCTACGATATCGACCATTCGTGTCCACAGAACTCAACTTACACCTCACAACAAAGCTCAGGGGTGAAAGGAAGTGCTGTTGGCGCTATTTGTCTGAAAGCTTTGGTCCCTTATGGACTGAATTCTGCAGCTAAACCTGATGAGCGTAAGCGAAAAGTAGTTATTAGTGTGATGTTGAAGCTGATTCTACGGGCACAAACAGAACAGTTATCCACAGCAGTGTGCAGGAGCTACCACAAAGTGTCTCCTTCAGCCGAGGCTGCAGAGAACTTTATGCCAACAGAAACACAGAGAAACCTCATTCTGTCGGTTCTTTCAAACTTTTTCAAACTTTAAGAGCCACTAAGATCGTGAGTCATTTTCTGTTTTTATGGCTTTTACAAGAATGTAAAGAGTTGGTTATTTAATTATGAGAGTTAAATAAATGTTCAGTAAGTTTGACAAATTTTGCAAAAACAGATGGATGGAAGGCCTACGTTGAACAACTCATACGAAAATTAGTGGAAATACAAAAAGCATGTACCTCTAGACATCAACCCAATTTATGGAATTTTCACCTTTTTGTCAAATGGAAACGTTTATAACAAGAGAACTTTCAGCTAAAATGCATGTGAGGCTTCATTTGAAAGATGCCATCTTCTAGTTTGTGAAAATGTGCTCGTTTAGCATGAGGCTAAAACGCACGCTAAACTACATTAGCAGAAAGTTGTTGTTGTTTTGTCCTCGTCTACATTAAGTCACATTTAAAAGACAATAACTAAAACATTCTTTATGCCAGAACTCTGCAAATCACCACATATCTTTGACGTCTTGTCAGCAAATACATATAAACTCCAGACCACTAAGTTTAACCCTATAGGAGCTCAAGTACCTTCTGAGGAATTAGCTGAATGGCTAAACTGAGGAGGATATCCATATTGACACTGACAACTTGATGCAACCTGATGACTGTTAACAAGATAAATAATGGAACCTGCTTCAATTGAAAGATTGTCAATTGTAGATTTATAGATTAAAAATGGAAAAGATTTTCTGTTAGCTCCATATTCACATGCGTCTGTGGCTAACTTGCCAAGACGAGCTGAAATGGCTCTTAAAATCTGGAATCTCGTGCATCTAAATACTGATTTCCTTCATCCGTCTGGTTGTTTTCTCGGCAGCCTCGGCTGTTTCTGTATTGGTGTGCTCACAGAGTGTAAAGAGACATTAACACAGGAACCATTTCCACACAGAGATAGGTACACTGTTTACATATTGCTGTTTTCAGTTATGCACAGGCTTTGAGAGAGATTTTAACATTAAGCACACACATAGGCTAACTTGTTTTTGTCTTTTCGCAGATGCTCACATTCACAAAAGGTACCGAAGTCTTATTTAAATGGAGGAAGGGGGATGAGAGAAGAAGAGGAGGAGAAAGAGAGGAAGAGTTTTACAAATATCTCTGGAGAGGGTTTAAATTTCTACATACGGATATTAAAAAGATTAATGTTTGATTATCGTAAACAAATATTCAACTCCAAACTGTCAGTTTAAAGTTTAAATGAAGCTTATTTTGGCAGCAGGAAAATGTTAATATCTCATGTAGCGGGGCTGAAACACTGAACAGTTTAGATTTTTAAGTTTCATCAAAGATCCTTTTGGGTCAGTTAGCAGTTTTGGTTAACAACAGGTTATGAGTGCAGCTCTTTATATAATCTACTATATACTACAGTTTGTATTTGGCAATACATTGATTAATAATGACAGTTTTTCTATGTGTTTAGCTGCACTATCTATTAATTTTCTTTTTCGAAGAAAGAAGAAAAAACTGGGTTTTTTTCGTGGTCGGATTTGTTGGAGACTGGCTGCAAATACAAATTTAAGACAAACTTTTGACTTGAAATAAAATGCTGAGATATTTCACAGAGACCAAGAACCACTTTGTGACGTCACATCCCAACAGTGAAATTTTTAAAAAAGGATACAAAGAAATATATTTAAAAAAAGCAATCAAACCCTGTTTTCACGTCTGAGATTAAAGCAAGCAGGTGATAAAAAGTTACTTCACCCACAGTTTTGAGTTTGTAAGAAGTTTACAGTGAATCTGAGGCTTTGATGCTGAGCTACCGTCACACATGGAACCATGGTTCCCTCTGCAGATCACACCTGCTTTGAAACACGCTAAAATCATGGTTGCTCAGGAACAGCAGGTGCTTTTCTTTATGCTAACTGCTGCTACCTTCAAATGGAACTTGAAAGCTTGTTATTACCAAGAATTTATGAACAACAAATGCGTCGAGTGGTAACATCAGCTGTGAATTGTGAGAAACACTGCTGCTAGACAACATGAACATTACTGTTGGTGTCTAGAAACCACAGAGACTACATCCAGTTTGGATGTTAACATACCATTTAATAGATTGCAATCATTTCCCTCAACCTTCTAGTAGGCCAGTTATTGCCTCATTTATTGGTGGCATAGACATGATTTTGCATTTACAAACAGGACCAAAAGTTACTAGGCTTGGTGGTGGTCCTAATTTACAGTTCTGTCTTGGACCAAAATGTAGTTACGTTTAAGTCTCATTTTAACTTTCACTTTCACTCACTGTTTTTCAGTCTGTCTGGTTAGGTTTAGGATTCAAAACTACTTGTTTAAGTTTTTATACTAATACTGCTTGAATAAGATTAGCGCCAAACCTCTCAGTTTAGTCTTCCCGCCAAAACTACACAGCCAAGTTAAGCCACCAAAATTACTTGGTTAGGTTCAGTCATCAAAACTACTTAGTTAAGTTACAGTGCCAAATCTGCTTGGTTGAGATTTTTGCCAAAACTAATCCGGTAAATTTAGCTGTAAAAACTACACGGTTAAGTTTTCCCTCCAAACCTACTCTGTTAGGTTTACCCGCCAAAATTATCTGGGTGAAGTTTTGCCGCCAAAGCTACTTGATGAAGTTTAGCAACCATAACTTCTTGATTAATTTTAAACACCACATTATGAACAAAAACTCTGTATGACTAAAATTCAAATATATATCCACCAATGAATGAACTTTTGAATGATCATTTGAAAGCAGCATCAGATGGGAGACGTGTGAGCATAAAGAACAGCACCTGAAATAGAGGCAGCAGCTGTTAAATGAAGTTCTTGGTCTCAGCTGCAGCAGCCAGATCTGGGTCCAAGCCACAAATAAAAACATTTTCTGCACAAGTACCCAAACACTGTAATATCGCCCCCTTCAGGATGTCCTGGTACTTGTGCAGATTACATTTCAGGACTTGATGAACTAAAAAGCATCAGCGTTACTACAGTCTGGTGCCGAAGCTCGGCCAGTATTTCAAAATGTCAGACCCAAAGCTAGTAGCAGCAAAAACAAAACAAGTAGCAGCACAGACTAATGTTATCTGGCCCCTGATAAAGGTACAAATACCGAGCTGGGACGATGAGATGGTGAGTAAAAGGGTAAAGACGGTACTTCAGGGGAATTGCTTTAGCAGAGCTGGATTCTCGGTTTCTTTAAAGGAATGCAGGACGTTTAGATCAGATACAAGGCACTATAGATTTTGCTATAGAACGGCTAAATTCGAGGGATTCGGGCTGAGATTGAGAGAAAGGACGAGGACGGAGTTTCACCACGAGGAGTTTGAAGGATGACGGGAGGCTCAGAAAGAGGGAAAGCAAAAGATGGAGAGAAAGTAGAGCCGAGAGATCGATCTGGTGGAAGAAGAAGAGGAGGAGGAGGGCGTGGTTAGGACTGCATCTCAGCACGAAGCATCCACGGAAACCAACAGCAGAACAGCAACCTGCAGCAGGAGGAAGAGGAAGAGGAAGAGGAGGAAGGGAAGCAGAAGGAGGAGAAAGAGGCTTTAATAGAACTCGACTCGACTTTTAACTTAGTGAGTTCAAATTCAGGTTTTTTGATGAAGTGTGGAAACATCATGTTCACTTTGTAAAATTTAAAGGTAATTTCTGCATTTATATCATCTTACAGTTACCTTCCAGACTTGAATATACTTTAACATCCAAGTTGTAATGTATGTAGACTCTAAAATATTTTACATTTAACAGTTATTTTACAGATTTTTCTTGTGTTGTTAAATTTCATATAATATCTAGTAAAATCACAGAAAAAAACATTATTTTACATGTTAAATGTGGAAAAAACAGGCCAAAACTGTGACTAATATCCACATTATAAAGCTATATTTTATAAAATGTTTGACAGTGAAATTATTCTTTTTTACTGTATCAACGTTAGCTAAAAATATCAATATTTCACAGATATTTGCAATTATTTAAAAACATTATATGTATATCAAGGATTGACAAATGGTTAATCATTTTTAAATAATTATTTTGCAAATTATTCCTGTTTTGGTAAATTAGAGATATAATATTTAAAATGACAGGAAATAAGTATTAATTTACACGTGAACTTAAAAGGAAAGACTTGTTACGACTGAGCAAGTCTTAATTACATACATAGTATGTAATTTAGCCCTCTGTAACCTTGAACGCACCGTTAGGCTTAAAGGGTGGCTTTCTTTTCAAAAAATTACACT
The DNA here is from genome assembly GCA_024666655.1 of Dascyllus trimaculatus. Lineage (NCBI taxonomy): Eukaryota > Metazoa > Chordata > Actinopteri > Pomacentridae > Dascyllus > Dascyllus trimaculatus. The sequence continues at coordinate 7,345,020 of CM045453.1, forward strand.
ATTTTTTAAGACAGAAACTAAAACAGAACCAGAACAAACAGAAACCTCCCTTGAATGCAATATGTGTAACGCAGGATTCAAAATCTGAGCCTAAAACTGTGGTAATTCATTGAAATCACTTCATTGATTTGCCAAAAATAGTTTGCACCAGTGTCGATAAAAAGCTAAAAAAAAAAAAAATCTGCACCCCTTAGCACAACTGAGAAGCCATTGCTGACTCTGTGACCAACAGTGACATGACATTCTGAGGTTTTAGGCTGAACTGCAGGCAGTGTTTACAGTGTTTACATAGCCTGCAGTGGAATCCTCACCTGGATATGGAGCTCTCAGAAGTCAGGTCTTTAGGAGAACGCATTGTGTTGAAGTTACGTTTGGGCTGTGACACTGCAAACAAACAAACAAACAAACAGTCTGTGTATGATGTCAACACAGAGAGAAGCAACATCAACCACTGACTTCATGAGTAAATACAGCAGCGGCTAAGCTCTGACCTCCATCGCTCACTGTTCTCATGATTACATGGAAATTATGCACTATTTTGGGCCTTATTCTGGCGGTTTATTCCTATAGTAATAAAATTATTCAACTGTCAAACTAGACTACAGAGAGATAAACACTAATAAACACAGCTTTATAACAGAAACTATTCTTAATACAAGTTTATGAAACTCTAGACCTTTAATATTTCACATAAAGTCAAGGTACATGCAGCTAAACTGACTATTTCATTATAATTAGCTATAACAAGAGTTTGTGCACCCCATCATGAGATAAATTCAGGTACAGCTGGTGCAAAGTTGTGCTGAAAGAAGCTTTGACTTGTATGAAACAGTCACAACGGACAGATTAGGTGATTTTCCAACTGTTCATCTTCAACTTGTAATTCTGATAACTGGTTCAGCTGGGCTCATGCTGTGATATTAAAATAAACAAAAACAAAAAACTATGGAAACAGACACTTACTGGTGACCTGGTGGACTTTCTTCACCATCGATCCATCTGTCTGTGAGCCGTCTTTAGGTCCTCCAATTCTGACAAAACCACAGCAAAGTAAACGATCAGTTTATTGGTGGTTTTAAGATTTTATGAGGAATACATAGTTTTAAAAAAGGCCAAATCTTCAGGTCTATTTTGGAGCTCTGAGCCACAGCAGGCTTCCTGTAGGTTTAATGTCCCTTTTCAATTAATATTAAAGTCAATTCATGCAAATATTTGGAACCTTATTTAACCTGATGAGAAATGAGAATTAAACCTAACCCCTGCAGGTGTTCTTTACCTCTGGACGCGGGAGGGCGGAGCAAACACTCCATATTTGGGCAGGCAGCTGAAGTAACGGACTCCAAACACCGAACCGTCGTGTTTCCCTGTCGGCTGATCGAGCTCAATACCAAACCAGTAACCTGCAGGGACACGAACACGCCAGGTCACAGCTCATCAGAATCTACCTGGACTTCTTCAAGCTGCTGATCATCACTGCTGGATTAAAGCGAAGCTGCACCTTCTCAGGATGGAAGAATAAGACCACAGTGTCCAAATAAATTACAGACGGTTTTGTTTATCCCTATTTTTACCTAAATCCTAATTGAGTGAAAAATACACGTTCCCAGGTCTAACTCTGTAAATATATAGCACAAAGAGATGCACAAATGACCATAAAGACACATACTTTTTTATAACATGACACATAAAATGATGACAGAGACACAAGATGAACAATATGAGACACAAAATGATCATAAAGAGATGTAAAGTTACCAAAATGAGATACAAAACAACCAAAATTGGGCGTAAAAGAGATGTAATCGAAGAGACGTAAACTGATGTGACACAAAACAGCAATAATGAAGTGCAAATGACCACAAAGAGACACGAAATTACCAAAATAAGAGATGCAAAAAACCCCACAAAGGCAGAAAATGGCTACAAAAAGATTTGAAACTATGACAATGAGACACAAAATGACCAAAATGAAAAATAAAACAGCCATAAAGAGCAACAAAGTGACCACACAGAGACATAAAGTGGCTACAAATAGATGAAATATGGAAATTAGACACAAAATGTTCCAAGTTTTAATGAAACACAACCGGAACAAAAATAACCTAACTGTGGCACAAAATGACTTAAATTTAACACAAACAACCACAAAGAGATGTAAAATGAGACAAGAATTAGACGCAAGACGTCCATAAAGACATACAAAACAGCCATGAAAGGACAGACTAACTAAAAATAGATGCAAAACAATCAAAGCGAGACAGAAATTTCCAAAATAGGATGAAATATATGACACAAAATAATGATGAACCTCTGAAAGATGCACAAAACCACTACAATATTTTGTCTATTCATTTGTAGCCAACATGTAGCCAATACAGGCACCGCTACACTAAATTTAAAAAGTAACCTACAAACCTGCATTAAAACAGCATGTTTTCAGCCAAAAAGAGCCCTGATGTTTCTAACTTGTTTTCATGTATATTCTTCACTCATATTTATGAAACTTTCTTAAAAACTTCAGTTTCTACAGTATTTAATGAAGCATCACCGCCTTCTGTGAAACTAATCTTGTTTTTTTTTAAAGAATCCTCTCTGGAAATGTTGTTCTCTGTCAGATTTTAATGGTGTTGAAGGAAGTTTTCTTCAAGTATGTGACTCCTCTCAGTTCAGGTAACAGTAATTAGTGAAAGATCAGGTTCAGCAATGGAAATAATGTCAAAACTGCTTCAGTTTTGGGTTTTAAATTATGTCCATTATTGTTAAAATCCACTGACGAGCAGCAGACTGACCTGGAGCGAAGTCTGTCTTCCCATAGAAGCGAACAATGCCGTTTTTCTGTCCGGCCACCAGAACCTGATCTCCAACTTCCACGTTCAGTCCCTCTGGATCCAGACTGGCCAGGGAAGACTTCTTCTTCTGGGCTGAAAGCAAACAACAAACTGTGAAAACTGAGGACAAACTAGTGGTTCATTTTTTAAAAAACCACAGCCAAGATTATAGCTGGATTACCTTTCTCTCTCTCCTTCTCCTTCTTCTCCTTCTCCTTCTTGGTCTTTCCAGCCAGGCGGGAGGCCAGATCCATGCGAGGAGTTCTGGGGGTGGAGGTGACGGATGAAGGCGTATGATCCACGGCTTTGGAAATCTTTGACACTGGAGCGAAAATACCTGCAGGAAAAGGACAAAGACGAATCTTCAACACCTCATTTCTTTCACTGATGTAAGTTAGTGCTGCAGGAACACAGTTTTGGTCATATTCAAAGGTCGTTATGATGATAAAGTTAGCCAATAGCTACATTCTTCCATGTAGAACACCATGACCATCTGCTGTGTCCAACAAACAAATCCAAGTCCAATATTTACTGTTTTTTAGCTCTGATTTTGGTCTCCACCACCTCCTGAGGGATATATTTAGCTCTTACCACTAATGTGACAAATCCAAGTTTGTATTTACTGTCTTATAGCTCTATTTTTGGTCTCCACCACACCTTAAGGGAAATATTTAGCCCTTTAGCTGCTAATGTGATGATCACGTCTGTGCCTGGCCTTGCACATTCATGAATCTACCACCACGACCCTACATCTCTATAGTTACCGAGTTTGGGAGGGCAGATGAAGTAGCGGACTCCACCCACGCTGCCGTCGTTCTTCCCCTCTGGTTCATCCAGCTCCACACCGACCCACTGGCCGCTGGCAAACTCTGTGGTGCCGCAAAACCTCAAAGTGCCGCTCTGAGAGAAACAAGGAGAGATCCTGAAGTCAAACACCCATGAGCTGATTGGGTTTTATGGAGGAGGGGATGTAACAGATGGAGTGAAGGTGAACAAAGTTTAATCGGGAGACAACATGTTGTTAGTTGAGTTTACGATCCAGCCGGCCGGAGCTAAAACCAACCTGAGTGAGGTTTGCAGCCGGGCTGTCGTCTCGGCTCTGGTCTCTCTGGAGCTACACAGCGAGAACACACTGTTCAGAGTTCACATTGCTGCTAAATGAAGTTTAAATGCAACACCTGTTTTACACCTGGTGAAGACACACTGAGTGGAAACATGTTCGTATATCCGTGCATTAATAACTTGTATCATACTTGTTGGACTACTGACCAATAGCTCAGTTTTTGGTCTCTACCAACATCTGAGAAGATATCAGGCTCTAGCTTTAATATGATGAATCCATACCAAATTTTCTTTATGTTCTTCAAATAGTTTTTAACACCTCCTAATGGAAATATAAGATTCAAGCTGCTAATTTCATAAATCAAATTCTAATAATTAGCATCTTTTAGCTCTGTCATTGGTCTCCACCACCTTTTAATGGAATTATGAAGTTCTAGCTGCTAATGTGATGAATCCAGGACCAATGTTCAATGTCTTTTAGCAAGATTTTTGGTTTCTGTCACCTCCTGGGCAAAATATTTAGCTCTTCAGCTGCTAATTCAATTAATCCATGTCCATATTTACTGTCTTTTAGCTTTGTTTTTGGTCTCTACCACCTCTTAATAGAAATATCAGGTTCTAGATGCTAATGTTATGAATCAAAGTTAAATCAGACATTTACTGTCTTTTAGCTCTGTTTTTGGTCTCCACCACCAGAAAAATACTTGGCTCTTTAGACTCAAATGTGATGAATCCATGTCTATATTCACTCTCTTTTAGCTCCAATTTTGGTCTCATCATCATCAAATCATCAAATTTTTACAATAACTTCTGCTCAAACATCTCGGATAAGAAAAAAATTGTAGCCGTCATGAAAAGTCAGCTCATATTAATAAAAAACTGATAATGCAGAAGTCCACTAGTGATATTTTCTGAACCATGTGTAGCTGCATGTCACAATAACACAAAACTAAACATGTAGAATACTTTAATATGAAACGCTTGGGCACAAAAATGACAAATGTTGTCTTTAGTAGTTGTTGAGATATTGCAGCATGTTGCAACAGTGATTTTAAATATGTACAAACCTCATAATGTGTTTGCTTGGTGGAAATTGGTCATGCTGCTGAGGTACCACCTAATAATATGATGGGAGGCCGTCTACCTTGGAAATGTCAGTTTTAGCTGTTGCTAATTGCTCATTTATTCTGTTGTTTACATAATGCAGAGCTGCTCCTTTCCCTAACGAACAGCTGGTGCCAGTCCTTTTTTAGATTATGAATACCTTTGGTGACAGTTCCAGTTGGTTCTACTGTATGTTGCTATATTTCTTAATATCAATCAGCTTTTCTACATTTGTGACTTGCTGTTCATGAAATCTAATAACACAATAAAAAGCCTCCATTTACCAATAGCTTTTGTAGTTGCTTCCTGTCCCGATGCAGACATTTTATGCATTGAGACTTGTTTTAATCATCTGTGGATTAATTAATCTGCAGTCTCTGACCTTCATGTCGTCCAGAACCACTCGGTCTCCCAGCTTCAGCCCCAGCGAGGACAGCATCAGATTTCCGGGGATGTTGTCGTAGTTGGGCAGCGTTGCTCTGGGAAGGTTGCAGCTCAGTGGGACGGCGTCCAGCAGCAGCTGCTTCAGTTCTTTGGCCACCATCGCTGCCTCCGCCTTGTCCAGGCTCATATCCATCGGATCAGGAACCACCTCTGCTGGGACCTGGCCCTTATCGTTCTGCAGAAACAAACCGACAGGATTTAAAGGGCCCACATTCCAGGTGCATGATGGGTGATTCACATGTTCATGAGGTGGGTCTTTATGAAATCCAAGCAGTTTTGTGGGTGTTTTTTCACTCCTGTTGCATTTTTCACTGCAATGTAAAGTAGTGCACCTCTATGGAAGCAGCATCAGGTTTCATAGCGACCACAATGTGTCGAAGAATGTCTACAAAGAGCTATCAGGCATCCGAAACGAGACATAAAACAACCAAATTCACCACAGAAGAGACATTATTAAAGCAACATAAACTGAAGAGATACAAAATGACTGTAAAATGACCAAACTGCAAACTACTGAGTCACCTCCTGCACTTCCTTGTATTGTGAGGTTGGATGTGATGCTACATGATGACTGATGAATGGAGGAATAACAGGAGCATCACATCAGACTGAGTAATGTTATAATCTAAAATATATTTACTCGGACGGTGGGATTCGCTCCGTGCTCCAGCAGACACTTGACTGCTCCAAGACAGAGGTTGGAAGCTGCGATGTGGAGCGCCGTACCGTAGTGGAAATCACTGCAGGTGGAATTCAGCACTGCAGACACCACGGGAGAAGAAAAAGGCAAGCTTTTAAGTATTGAAGTATTGGTGAATGTTTACTGGAGGTGATCTGAGTGTTAGTACCTCTGGGTTTGGCCGCTTTGAGCAGAACTCGGATCAGTTCCGGTACGTCGAAGTAGGCGGCGTAGTGCAGAGCGTTCATGTTTGTCCAGCGGCTCCTCAGACTGACGTCGGCGCCGAGTGAGATCAGCTGACTGGTGAGTCGTAGCGCCGCCGCCGGGTCGCCTGCAAACACAATGAGGACCAAACTTAAAGCTGCTCCGGATTTAGAGCAGCAGAGGAGCAGAACCCAGAACCATCCGAACTTATCCATGGAGATGCCCTGGACATCGACTTAGAACCACGTGGAGAACTCATTTAAAGTTACAGAAGAAGAAGCTAATTCCATCAAAAATCAGTCAGTTCCTCCCCCGACAAAACAACAAAAACAAGACACAAAACAATGAAAAAAACTAAACACAAAATGACAAAAATTAGACAAACAACAAAAGTGAGACACAAACTGACAAAAAAATGAGATGCAAAATGACAAAAACTCTAACATCAATTTTACGTAGACATATTTTTAATGAGTCTATCTGCTGTACTGATGAAGTTTTGAAGCTGATGGAAGAAGTCCATTAAAAAGTGTGAACTTTGGATCCACCTCTATGTAATGATATGATATGATGATATGATATGAAATGATTCAACAACGAGGTCAGTTTATGTTGGTTTTGGCGTTTTCTTAAGATTGTTGATTCTAGTTAAAAGAGAAAGGATCGGTTGGTTTATTGGTTGTTTTAGATTAAATTCTCCATTAAAGTAGAATCTTACCGACTCCGTGAGCTCCGGCCTTACAGCTGTAGTGAAGCAGCGTCATGTCGGTCAAACCGTCCCGGTCATTGACATGGCAGCCACGTTTCAGGATCTGAGAAGGAAGATACAGTAATTTATCAGTCTTTCTGGTGTCTACAATCTTAAAATACATAACAAAGTCATGCAAATGTATCCTACAAAACAACAACCAAAGGTAATACCAGAATTAGTACCATCCTAAGTAGGGATCGACTGATTGTTTCGACTGGTTGTTTTCTAGGGGGCAATTATTGGTAATTAAGAAAGTCGATAACTGATATTTGCAATGGATATACATTAGAAGTAATTTATTAAAAGCATGTGACAGCAGGAACCTTTTATTCATGACTACTTCATTAATAAGGATTACTGTTACTCAATATTTACAATCGAAATATCAGTGATGATATTTTAGCATCACTTGACGCTATGATGGTCCTCTGTTTAGTGATCCATCAACTGATTGAAATCAATAACAGTTTGTCTCCTGCATTTTCGTCTGCTGCTTTTCTGTTTTTTAATCTTTCTCTGTTTTATCACTTTCATTTCCCACTGAGGCTCAGATCTAAAGTATTATTAGATATTGTTTTCCAGATTCTGTTTCAGGGTAATCTGTCACTGCCCCAAACTTAGCTGCTAGCCGTTAGCATAGCCTTAGACTCTCTGAAAGCAGCGAATGTCCTGATTTGTGCTTCTTGTTCAGTTTTTGCAGGTTGTGTCTCTACAGAGAGACGAGTCCGTCAGTTAGAACAGAGTTTTAAAGTTAATCTGACTTTTGAAAAATGTTATGGTGCTCCAGATAGCGTAACCATTTTTAGCACTTACAAGTGAATTTTTGGTCTTTCTGTGTAACATTAGGAATGCTTGTAGAAGACTGCGGTGTTGATTAAACCTTTAAAAGCTTCTGTTGCCTCACATTCAAACAGCTCTGTTAATGTGCTCGTCTGTCTCTCTGTGTAAACAATAGCTTTCGTTGTTGATTGACTGTTACTCTTGACATGTAACAGCCATTTACGTAGAGCTGTGGGCGGAACAGAGTTACTGCAGAGAGATAATGTCGGCATCAGAGCCAAAGAAGTACATTTAATATATTTCTGCGGTAATTGGTCAATAAAAATACTTATACCAATTACCTAAAAAAATCCATCTCAATAATTGGTTGGGCTGATAATCAGTCGATCCTTAATCCTGCGCTCATATTAGAAACATAACATTTAGCTTGAAAATGTGTGCATGTGAACAAATGCATAATTAAAAAAATCAGCTCTGCAAATGTCTTATGAGGTTCCTTTCATTGCACACTGGGAACATGATGCAGAAAGAAAAAGGTGGAGAGGAGATAGTTTGTGCAGAAACACTGATGAGGAACGTCTCTATATGCACAGAATGAATGAATTTATCAGCAGCAGCAAAATCTGTGTCATATGAACCAAACATGTTGGATGTTACAATATGATATTCAGCATTTCTGTCCTGACACTATTTGTGATTCTGCAGCATTACAAAAGTCACTGCGTTGACGTGGTGTTTGGTCAAACTGGTTGTTGTTCTGTTCTCAGTTTGTCCCTGATCCTGTTTCTGCTCTGAGTTTTGTTTTCCTTCAGGCTGAGTCGCTTCATGCTGAGTCACGGTGAAGCATCAGACTCTGTTTCCTGTCGTCTCTCTGCAGCACTTTATCTGCAGCCATTCTAACTGGGTCATTATCAGAGTGTTGGTGCTGATGCTGCAGCCGATTTCAGAGGTGACACGCACAAACCAAAACTATGAGTGAAATTCAGCAGCTATACTTTGCTCAGATAATGAGTTGATATGACAGTTAAAGAATCACGTACCTTAGTTTCTTATTTAAAAGATCTTAATAATAACTCTATTTGTGTAGTGCCATTTGAAAACAAAGTTAGTGTTTAAAATAGAATATGTGTCAAATTAGACAAGTAATGAAAACAGATTCAATAAATAAATAAGATCCCAAACATACAATATAACAAGACAACATAGTTAATTCAAGTCTTTATAAATATATATTGCACGTTTAAAACAACAGCTGCTGACTCAAAGCTCCTTCCAGCACAAGGACAACACGATTGGCGTCACATAAGTAAATGACCAAGAGTAAATATGGAGGTTAAGACCCTACAGTGTTGTTTATGGTGTAATTTTACCAGAGAAGTTTACATATTAGGAAAAAAACCTACAAAAATTATATGTTAAATTAAATTATATGTATATATATGATAATACATATTAAAGCCGAGACCCTCCAATTTTATTAATTATGGATAATAATCTGATGGTCTTTGACTCCCAGCACGATCATATTATATTTTAAACAGATGTATTTAGCTGTGGTTTGTCACATGTGGATGTATTTATCTTTTGACATCTTCAGCGTCAAACTACACTGTAAAAAATGAACATTTACTGCTATTTTTTTTAAAGATTTTTCCTTTTTAGTTAAATTACAAGTAATGTCAAGTAAAATAACAGCAAAAGTATTAATTTAAATGTTAACCATAAAAAACAGGACTATAAAATAAAAGCATACATAAAGTCCACCTGAAAAATCTGCATTTTTACAATTACTAATTTGCTCTTTAACATCTGACTTTAAAAATTACACTATTTTTTTTATTGTATTTAAATCACAAAAAGTCATTATTTTACAGATACTTGCAATTATTTGAAAGAAAATGTATGTACATTAACAACTAAAAAAAGCTAAATATTTTTTGACTGTTGGTTTTGACTGCTCTAAATGTTATTTTAGTGCACATATGGACAAGTTTCTTCAAGAAATCTAGTTTCTGCATCATTTTGCTACATATTAGTGTCACCATCCTGCAAGCTGCTCTTTAACAGAATGAAATCTGAGGCTTTCACACTGCTGGTACAAAACTAACAGGAGCTTCATTATCTGCCTGTGTGTGTGTGTGTGTGTGTGTGTGTGTGTGTGTGTGTATGCGCGTGTGTGTGTGTGTGTGTGTGTGTGTGAGTGTGAGTGTGTGTGTGTCTGCAGGGTTGAATGTGGGTCAATGTGACTCTGACAGTCAGATGTGGGTCAGTTAGTAAAAGGTTTCAGCTAAGATGCTAATCTCTGCATGATACTGCCATTAGCTTCTTTAGCTTTAGCATTAGCTTCTTACCCCAGTGACAACAGACACATGATTTATCTTTGAATCAGAAAAACAGTTTTTTTTCTGCACCATTATTTCTCTTCTAGTAGCTTTGACTGTCTTACATTTACCAAACCTCTCTACTCTGTGAAAACACTGCCTGCAGTTCACCTGAAAGCTCTCCGAATTTTTGTCACAAGACTGTTGGTCAACAGCTGAGTCAGTAAAGGCTTCTCAGTTACACCAAGCAGCACTGAAGTTTTTACAGAATTTGAGTAAATTTATGTTAAATTTTCACTGCAGCTGTTGTTGTACATCTAACGCTCAATGTATGATCTTTGAGGTATGATTTAAGGTGGTATGACAAGTTTAAGGTGTATTTAAGGCAGTCTTTGGGTAAGATTGCTAGTTAGACAGTTGTAAGAGGATGCATTTAAGGTAATATGATCGTATGCATTTAAGGTGGTAGAAGAGTATATATGTAAAGTGGTATAACAGTGTGTATTTAAGGTGCTGTGGAGCTCAGAATTTTTGTTTAAGTTCATTTTGGGCATTTTAAAAAAAAATAAGGCATGTAGAAGAAAATGATTTTGATAAAATATTATGTTTTCAGCTTTAATTTGACTGATTGTCTTAATCTAACTGCATATCACAGATGATTAGTTCAAGGAACACTGGAAAGTTGAAAATCAGATGATTCTTTCCATTTTTTGCAGTTTCTGGATGATAATGGTGTCATTTTGGTGACTTATTAAAACAAACATTAAACACTTTAAGACCAAACATTACCATATTAGATTCTTTCTAGCAGAGATTACAAAAAAGTTTAAGATTCTAAGATGGGAAGTTGTGTATAAAATTATGCAAAGGTTGGAAATGTGTGGAAACACTGCCTGCAGTTCAGCTAAAAACTCTCAGAATTTTTGTCAAGTGACTGTTGATCCTAGCTAAGTCAGTCATGGCTTCTTAGTTGCAATGAGGAGTGCAGAATTTTTACTTTTTCACAGAATATTGTTTGAGTAAACCATTTATTTTTTGAAAATTTTAAATAAGAAAATTGTTGTAAGTTTTTCCAGCATCACATATGAGTAGTTCAAGGACTGTTGGAAAGTTGAAAATCCAACAATTCTTTCTGTTACAGTTTCTGGTTGATAAATCGTGTCATTTTGGCAATTTCTTTACAGTTAACATGTTGTTTGGTTCAGAAACAATCTATTTTTGATGACATTTATGATAAAAAACGGATGTAAAAACAGAATACTTGTTTGTTTCTCACCTCGTTGCCGATGATGTCAATCTTGTGCTGCACCTGAGGAACCCACTGACGGACGATAGCGAACAGCTCTGGGATGGAGGTCCGAGGGTCCATGAGGATCTCCAGACAGGCTGGATCGTTGGGGTCGAAGAAGGTGAAGGCTGGAGGAAAACAAATGACTGTGAGTTCAATTAAAAATACAGGAGGATCACAGCAGAGGAGAAATAACAGCCAAGAAGTTTGTGTCTCCCTCATCAGATCAGACTGTGAACGCTGCAGTTTAACCTCCTGCCAGCGCTGCAGTCTGAGCCAGATTTCATTTCACTGATCTGATGGTTTTAAAAGAGCAAACTGACACTGAATGTGACAACAAGGAGAAGAGTTTCAGTCAGGACGAGTTTAGCTGGTTTTATTTCTGCCTCCTGGTTCAACTCAGCTCTCTGGCTGTCAAACAGATGCTTTTTTGCAGCTTTTAAGCGATTCATGAGCTTTACTCAGGCAGGATGGAGTGTTTTCTGTGTTTCCTCTGCTGGATAATGGAGCTCTGGGTGCATCTGATGAATATCAATGATCCTGCAGACGTCAGTACAGCAACAGTCTGTCAGAGCTGCTGGAGCTGAGGACTAATCAATCAGAAATACAGAAACACCGAAGTCTATCACTGGGGCAAACTGTTACACGAGACTTTGGATGATTTTTAGCTCAGATTTGGTTCAGTTTCTCAAAATGCACATGATTAGTTCAAGGACTGTCAGAAAGCTTTGTTTCCATACTCAGAGAAAGTTTACTTGAAAACTCTCAGAATTTTTGTTAAATGACTGTCGATCCAAGCAGGGTCAATCATGGCTTCTCAGTTACACCAAGTCATGTAGATTTTTGTGTTTTTTACAGAATCTGTATAAAATCAATGGTTAATTTTTGGCTAATTTCTATTAATCATTATTCATCTATCACCGAGGATGATCACTGCAGCTGTTTCTATGCATCTAAAGCTCTATATATAATGTGTGAGGGATGATTTAAGGTGGTATGACAGTATACATTTCTGGTGGTATGATTGTATGTAAGGGGGTCTTTGAGTTAGATTGCTAGTCAGACAGTTACAACAGGGTGTGTTTAAGGTGGTATAGCAGTATACATTTAAAGCTGATATGATAATGTGTACTTAGGCTGTGTGACACTGTGAATTTAAGGTGGTATGGCTCTGTATTTAGGGTAGTCTTTGCATAACACTACTAGCCAAAGTGTTAAAACTGTGTGTATATAAGGTGGTATGGCATAGTGTATTTAAGGTGGTATGATTGCATGTATTTCAATGTTGCATGACTTTATGCATTTAAGGTGGTATGGCTGTGTATTTAAGGTAGTCTTTGAATTATGCTGCTAGCCAAAGCACTAAAACAGTATGCATTTAAGGTGGTATGATAGTAAGTATTTCAAGGTTGCAAGACAACATGAATTTAAGGTGGTATGACAGTATGTATTTGAGATGTTAAGACAGTATCACAATATCTAAGATAGTATAATGGTACATATTTAAGGTGGTATAACAATATCTAAGGTAGTATAGCAATACATATCTAAGGTGGTATAACAATACATATATAAGGTGGTATAACAATATCTAAAGTAGTATAACAGTACATATTTAAAGTGGTGTAACAGTATCTAAATGGTATGACAGTATCTAAGGTGGTATAACAGTGCGTATTTAAGGTGGTATAACAGTAAGGTGGCATAACAGTATCTAAAGTGATATGACAGTATGTGTTTAAGGTGGTATGGCGTACCGTAGTCTTTGGGCAGCGGTGCCTGTGCAGAGGGATGAACCATTGCTCGGCGTCGCGGCTCATGAACCGGACTCTGGTACTCGGACACTGACAGCGGTTCTGGTTCTGGTTCGGCCTCAGTCTCCCGGCCAGTCGGTGTATCTCCATCTTCCTCTATCTCCTCCCTCTCCTCCCTCTCCTCCTCCGGCTCGTCCTCCTCCTCGTCCTCCACCTCGGCTCTCTCCTCTGTCTCCCTCTCCTCCTCCAGCTCGTACTCCTCCTCGTCCTCGTCCTCGTCTTCCTCCTCGTCCTCCTCTTCCTCGTCCTCCTCCTCGGTCAGAGCTTCCTCCTCCTCTTTCTGGACTCGACCTTCCTCCTGCTCCTCCCGGTCATGTCTCTCCTTCTCCTGCACCTCCAAGTTCTCCTCTTTAGTCATGGTGATGGATGCTGCAGCTGGGCCTAAAACAGTGTGAAATATTACAGCACAACATTTGTCTCCATTAAAAAGCACCTGTAAACAGGGATCTCCTATATTTATTTTGTTTAAACATATTTTAAAGTATCCTGGGATGAAGATCAAAATGCAAAATGCAGCATGGTTCAGAAACAGTAAACACAGAAGCAAGTTGTTGAAGACACATTCAGCATGGTGAACATCTTTCTACAGCTGATGCTCAAAACTGGACTAAAACTGAAAATAGTTATCTTTTGTGCGTGGAGTCTCCATTTTATTTCCCAGTGTTGGTAACTTTTGTGGACACTTGGAAGAATGTTAGACATGTTAATTCCAGATTTTATCAGTTTCTGTAAGACAAATTACTAAATAAAGAGCAAAAGAACCCTCCAGAAACTGCTCACTTTGTTGCCTGAAGACACATTTCAACTCTCGTCAGAGGCTCTGTTTACTGTGATGGGTTCAGGTTAAACCAGCCTGGCCTGGTTTGCTTCCAGCCTTTTATCCTTGTTTCCTCTGTTTCTCTGTAACGTCTCCAGATGACGGCTGCATTTAGCTCCTGAGTGTTTGTGTTCGAGCGATGAAACAGGCTAATTGACCTGCAGCATCCAGCTGATAATGGCAGCAGCTAAAGAGCTAATGCTAACACTCGCTGTCTGTCCATTATTATCTGTTGACAGGACTGAAGGGTCTAATCTGCTCTGCACTTTAGCAAATGGACAAGACACTGAAATCCACCCGGCAACTTCTTCCTCCGTCATCCATCTTCTGTTTCAGACGGCCGAGGAGGCAAGAACAGAAAATATACCAGTGAATTTATGTCTTTAAATTATATCCGGCAGCTCATACTGAGATCAGGGTCACTCAAACTGAGCTGCATTAAACTAATTCAGCAGAAAATGTGTTTTAAGACCTTAAAGGCAAATTTTTCTTTCAGAAATTTAACCTGATGTCACATTTTAATGATGCATTTCAGAATTACAGTGGATTTACACAAAATTTTCAGGTTATTAGATTCTGGATGCAGATTTTAAAACTTTCAGGTCTAAGATTTGATTTAAACACACCTGACCTCCATATTCGTACTTTCTGCGTCACTGTACACTATTTTCCTCATTTATAATCAATCTGAATATCGGTTGCTGTTGACATATTTGTCCTGTCAGCATATTTATTTCAATGTTCTGCTGGTACAGGAAATGTTTTAAGGTTATTGACTCAAACTCAAACATTCCATCTGCTCCTGTCATCATATTTCTGTCTTGGACGAGGCAGCAGCTAACAACTATTTTCATTGTCCATCAATCTTTAAGTATTTCACAGTACAACAGGGTTTTTAATCAGGTTTCTGTGGAGATATAATCGTGTGAGAGCACTTTAAAATTTAAGGGACCCATTTCTACTAATTAATTAAATGCACGGCTGCAAGACAATAAAAAATCTAATTTGCTGATTTAAGCTGCAAACATTATTTTGATGGTTGACATAATGATGTTTGCTCAACCGAATACTGTGAGTTATTTCAACTTAAATTGCTTCATTAGTTGATTTAAAAATTCAAGTTTAGATAAATCAATGAAATTAGCTCCATAACTTAATTTCTTACTTAAAAACCAGTGCTCATAATTATGATACTCTAGCACATAAAACTTCAAAAACTTTGTAAATAACAAAGGAAAAACCAGTTGGAACAACGTACAGTATGTTTCCTCCTGTATGTTCCTTTACAATAACATTTATGTTCACTAACAATAACATCTCTGTTTTTACAACAATGTTTATGTTTCTTTACAATAACATTTATGTTCCCTAAAGATAACATTTATGTCTTTTACAACAATGTTTATGTTCCTTTACAATAACATTTGTGTTCCCTAATAACAACATTTATGTTCCCTAAACATATCAATTTAAATTTATATACAGCACGTATGAAAAAACAAAGTAATCTTTATTCTGTTCTTAATTTTTTTAGTTTTTTCTCTTTAAAAACAAACAAAAACAATCAAAAAGGACCGATTAGAATACCATTAAAGTACTGGATCGATAAGCAGTATCGGTAAAAGTAGTAGTAGCGTTAAAATCTTAATGATACCCATTCCTATCCCTAACAGTAACATTTATGTTTCCTTACAATAACTTCTCCATTACCTTGTAATAAAAGTTACTGCGAAGGCACGTAACTATTGAGATATTTATAAAATATTGTTCTTTTGCAGTAACGTTTATGTTCCCTAACAATAACATTTATTTTCCTTCATGATACCAAGTGTTTCCTCACCATAACATTTATGCTTCCTCACAATAACGTTTGCAACAATTCTTGCATTCCATTGCAATATTTTGCATTCTCGCGCAATAAATTCAATGTCCCTTCACAGTAACAGCTGCAGTCAACCAGTACAGGAGACAAGTTAAACCAGTGACATCCTATTTATCTGTCTGGGCATAACGGGGCCACACACACACACACACACACACACACACACACACACACACACACACACTGATATTCTGACTTTGACACTAATCTTCACAAACAGCAGCTCTGTTGTTGTTTAATCTGAGTCTGCAGCAGCTACATGCTAAGCTAACCGTTGCTATCAGTTGCATCAGACGCACATGTGAAGAGCAGCTTGTTTTTCTGCATGCTGCAAACATCAACTAAAACACAATATGACGACAACAACACGTGACAAACACATGATTAAACGTCCAAATGTGGCGTGTGTTTTTATGTAATCTGGTCTCAGCTGGACGTTAATCAGCATCTGAACTGAAACAGACTCAGCTGAGGTCGCCAAGGTTACGTAACATATGAGTCAGCGTGGACACACAAATATGACACACAAACTGTACAATAATCTCAATAAAAAAATGCAGGAGAAATCAACAGGAAGGTTTAGATTCCACTTCCTGTTTTCACACCTTCGTCCGCAGATCAGCTGGATCAGATTATCTGAATTTAATCAGGATCAGTGAATTGGTTTGGTATTTTGTGCTGAGTTCAGTCAATCCACGAGTCAAATACACGAGAATCGACATACTATTAGGAAAATCTGAACATCTCATCATTTTTACAGTATTTTACTAACAGTCAACTACATCTCCCATGTGTCTGTGCGTCTGTTGTTTTTTATTCTGCACAACCAGAAATTCACAAATGAATGAGACTTCAACTGAATCATGTAACAAAATAAAAAAACTACAGATTGCAGCACCAAAACAACATCTTAATCACTTACAGCCATACAGCGCCTTCTGCAGGTCATAGCTAGAAGTCTACAAATACTTTTGCGTTACCTAGCAACAGGTTTTGAGACCCTCGTCATACTTTTGTTCCTCCACATTAACTTTTGTTTTACTTCACAATGCTTTTGCGTTGCTTCGCAAAGAGTTTTGTGTTCCCTTCCATTAACTTTTTACATTCCCTCGCAGTAAGTGTTGCAATACTTTTGTCGTCCCTTACAATAACTATGACATTCCCTTGCAATAACTAGTATATTCCTTTATAATCACTTTCATTTTCCCTTACATGAACTTCCGGGTTCCCTTACAGTAACCTTTGTGTTCCCTACAATACCTTTCACGTTCCCTTATGATAACTTTCCGGTTCCCTCACAGTTCTTTTGCATTTTCTTACAATACATTTGGTTTCTCTGACAGTAACTTTAGCATTCCCAATAAATTTCTGTTCCCTCATTGTGTTCCCTCTGATCCCTATAAACAATTGTTTTGTTGGTCCAGTCCAGTTAGAGCACTGTAGATGCTCCAGAGATTACACATAATGTGACACTGATGCATTTATTGCACAACATTCATTTTAAATTGCAGATTTTCCAACATGTGTCAAGCTGAACCTAACCAAAACAACAACATACAAATCAGAAGCATTGCTGTGCAGAACATATTAAAATAGCAGCTCATAGCAATTATTGGTTATATACATGGTCGGTTTGATCTGTTGGTTATTTTCTGGACTAATTGTTTGGTTATTTGGTCTATAAAATGTGAAAAATGTGGATCAGTGTTTCCTCAAATGTTTTGTTTTGCCCAAAAACATTCAGTTTGCTGTCAAAGAGGAGGAAATGAAGCAAAAATATTCAATTTTAGAATGCTAAGATCACAGAATTTAGACAGTTTTTATTGAAAAATACTCAATCTGATTAACTGTTTATTAAAAGAATTTGTGATTTATTAGTTAACTGACGAATTAACCTTTTATTTTCAGTTTATATTCATTTTTATAACATTTGCATTACATGCCTACAGTCTAGCATTGCTTTTCTTGCAGGCTTATTATTGATAAAGGCTGATTTCGGTGTAAACAGGCCCCTGAGTTTACAATGACCTTGTATTGATCACTGGGGCTGGAGGATCATCTGATCAAACTGGGAACACTGGCCGAGCTGGAAACCACCAGTAAAAGCAGCAGAAAGCAGCAAAACACTCAAAGAACTGGTCGTTTCACGGTTATTTCTGCGGATTTTAGACGCCATGTGATGCGACCAGCAGGTTGTGAGGCGGAGGAGGCCGAAGCAGCATCCTCCTCCTCCATCCTGCCTCCATCCAGCCTCCATTTTACAACACACCCCACCAGAGACGCAAAATACCGCAAAAAATACGCACAATCCGCGTCGAGCTCCAAGAGCAGCGCCTCGTTTATGATCCAAAACCTTTATAAATGGTCAGAACCGAGCCGGGTGCTGGTTTGTGCCAATGTGCGTAGTAACGAGCAGGGTGGAAAAACGCCCCACGGACACACAATGAAAACACGCACACGCAGAAAAACGCACCAAGACTCCACTGCGGGATTCATCCACGTATTAAATGACACTGATTTGGTTTTTAAGGCTTTAAATGAGGCTGACAGTGGGTGAAAACGGGTTTATTTGGGAGGCTTTGTTTTGAACAGCGCCTCCTCTTCATCCTCCTTCATCATCCTCATCAGCATCTTCATCCTCAGATCTGATCAGAAACCATAAGTAAATCCGTCAACAGCGGAGATCAAAAGGCGTTTTTACCTGTAAACAAGCCGCTGGTGGTTCTCCGGTGGTTCTCTCTCCTCTCTGGTCCGCGGCAGAAACAACAGTGATGCGGGTGAAGCTCTCTCTGCCGCCCCCTCTCTCCTCCAGACGGCTCCGGTTCTCTCTGTCCGCCTCCGCCCCCGTCCGTTAACCCTCAGTTAACCGCCGGGGCTGCAGGTCTGGAGCTAAAAATGACCCTAAAGGAGTAAAAGACTTTATTAAAAATGAAATATCTGTCCTATACACGAAAAGATGAGCTGTGAAATGTCCACTGTTTCCCAAACTTGTCCTCACTTCTCCAAGAAATCCCCACTTTCCAGAAAAATCTCCATGTTCAACAAATGTCCTCATATCCCAAAATGTCCCATTTCCAAAAAATGTCTTGATGTTCCAGAAGTGTCCATATTTTCCAAAGTTATCCACACTTTTTTAAATTAAGGGCATAAAAAGTCTTTGGAGTCCATTGTCCCTTTAAAAAAATGTTCCCCTTTCCATAAACGTCCACAAAAAAAGTCCCCTACTAAAATGTCTCTATTTCCCAGTTGTCTGTTTTTGGTGTTTATAAAGGTGGATTTATCAAATTTTCTTATTTCGCAGCCTCTTAACTTCTCATAAGTGATTACAATTGACTACAGCTGTTGACTCCTCTGAGCCAATTTAAATAAGATCCATTTGATCCATTCATTGGACTCAGTTCCAAACACTCCCGTGGGAAAGTCTGAGGAGCTCAGCAAAGATCTGAAAAAGCAAATTATTTACTGGAACAAGTCAGAAAGTCACTTGGAGACATTTCAAAGCAGCTGCAGACTTTAAAATCATCTGTTTGTAAGTTCATGGTACAGTTGTGTTATTGCCACAATCAGGTAGAAAACACAAACTATCACCTGCTGCTGAGAAACAATTAGTCAGGGTGATCAAGAGTCGACTAAGAATCAGCAAAAATCAGGTCTGAATGAATCAGAAGCTGCTGGACCACAGCTGTCAGTGTCCACAGTGTTTTACATCAACATGAGCTGAGAGGCTCCATGAAGAAGAAGTTCTTCCTCCAGAAACAGAAGTTTGCTGCTGATCACATGGACAAAGAAAAGACCTTCTGGAGGAAAGTTCTGTTGTCAGATGGAACAAAAACTGATCAGAAACATGTTTGGAGGAGAGAAGGTGAGGCCTTTAACCCCAAGACCACCAAACCTACCATCAAGCATGGAGGTGGCAGTATTATCCTCTGGGCTGTTTTGCTGCTTTAAACAAAGTAAATGGAATAACAAAAGAGGAGGAGGATTACCTCCACATTCTTCAGGAAAACCTAAAATCATCAGCAGAAGGTTGATCTTGGACACAGTTGGATGTTTCAACAAGACAATGAGCCCAAACACATCAGAAGTATAGAAATGGAAACCAAAAGAACCTAACTGAGGTGGAAATGGACACATTTTACTAAATATCAGCAGACAGATAACAGATTTTTGTTCTGTTTCCAGAAGACCTTTAATAAACCAATGAAAGAACGAAAATACATGAATGTTTTTGTGACAAAGATTCATGTGTTTCAATGATTCATCATAGAAAATCCAGAGTTAGGAGTCATAGGAGTCATAGGAAACTGAATACTGACATCATAAACATGGACTTTATAGTGTGATGGAAATATGTAATAATCCTTTATTAAACATTAAAAAGACAAATAATACACATGATCTCAAGCAAAATTACGATTACAACATTTATTTTAACTACAGAATATACAGTGTTTTTATTACAGTTATTTTCCTTTTCGGTACTCCAGCTACTGAAATATTAATTTGAAAAAAAATCATATAAAAATGTTTGCTTGTAGATGTTATACACTGAACAAACCTCTGAAATAATAAACACACACACACGCACACACATATATATATGTCTCATTTAACAGCACATGGAACTTTCTTTTGCTCACGAGAAACTGCCTAGTGCGCAGATGAAACTATCTTGTGCTCAGGAGAAAGTTTTGTGTGTGCACAAGATAATTCCTTCTTTTTTGCACACTGCAGGCGCGCACAATAGACCTGTACTCTCATCTTCAGAGAAGATGATAATACATTAAGTTCTCTATGCACTGTTCTTGAGCTAATCTGAAGGAAACACCAAGTCTGGAGGTCTGTAGTTCTGTTGTAGGACTAGGTGGAACAATCCCTTAAATGAACATACAGCATAACTGAGGCATAAGTGGTGACGATGCATCCATCAGAGTGGCTCCAAGGTTGCGGTGGTGTATGGGGGGTGGTGGGTTGGGTGGTGATGGTGGTGGTGGTGGTTTTGGGGGGTGGGGTGGAAACTTCATTGGGGTCATCAGGTGGGCACCCTCCTTCCCCGGTGTTTCGATGATAAGCCCACAACAGGAGGGCCCAGGAGGAGTCTCGCCTCTTCATCCAGAGCCACCGACTTGCTTCCTCTGCCGCACCCGAGAGGGTTTTTATGGCTTGGCGTTGGGCTTGGCCTCGAATCCCCAAGTTCTTAAGCAGCCTGATGGTAGACTTGCCCACAAAGCCTCTGCAGCCAACTTCAACTGGCCAAATCTTGGCTTTCCATCCACGTTGCTCAGCATCAGCTGCCAGCTCAGTGTACTTAAGACTCTTGCGTTCGAAGGCCTCCTCAACAGCAGCTTCCCAGGGAACAGTAAGCTCTATGATGTAAACGGTGCGAAGTGAAGAGGACCAGAGCACGAGGTCTGGTCTGAGGTTTGTTGTGGCAATCTCAGATGGGAAGCAGAGCCTGTGGTTCAGATCTGCTACCAACTTCCAGTCTCGTGCCCCTCCGAGCTGGCCGATGTCCAATGTTGTATGGACTTTGGCTGGTTTTGCTCCTTCTCGGATGAAGACTCTTGCAAATGTAGGGTGGACTGATGGAGGAGGGAGTGCATTGACCTTTGTCCGTTTGGTCTCCAGAGTGGATGCCAGGCACTTGAGGACGTGGTTGTGCCGCCAGGTGTAACGTCCTTGTGACAGGCTTGTCTTACAGCCCACCAGGATGTGTTTGAGGTTTGCGGGTGATGGACAGAGGGGGCACGTAGGGTCTTCTCCATACCATTGGTTGAGGTTAGAGGGGGAAGGCAGAACATCATACGTGGCACGTAAGATGAAGCTGATGTGAGATGCTTCCATGCCCAACAGCTCCCTCCAAGAGACCTTTCTCCTCTCCACTCCTTCCCATCTCATCCACTGTCCTTGCTTGGCTTGATGTTTTTGTCCTCTTTTCTGCAGTTCCAAAGCGCTCAGCCCCATAGTTGTAGATCAGGTCTCCCATTCGTTCCAGCTTTTTAACTGCAGTTCCCCTCAGTTGTTCCAGGAGTTTGCTGATGTCTGTGTTGATCGCTTTCCACTCCTTTTTCTCACAGGTTTTTGGCCACTTGATTTGTGGTTTTCGCCCCTGGATCTTGTTCTCCGTTGCAGGCTGTGGCAAGTTGGGCTCATGAGGCACTGTTGTGCTTGTCTCCTCCTCTTCCTCTCGAATAGGGGGATTGATGTCCTGCAGACTTTGGTTTTGGTCCTGCTGCTGGACTTCACTTGACTTACTTGACTTGCTTCGTAAGAAGTAACAGTCGATGCAAGGCCCCTGTTCTGAAATCAAGCACTTTTTCAGGCCTTGGTGTATTCTCAAGCCTGCATGTGATGTTACTTTGGTCCAGCCACATCTGCAACTCTGGAGCTTAATTCCTGGATTGGGTGTTGTTGTCTCAGTTTTCGTGTTGATCATCCTTCTCGTTGTCTGTGTCATTCCTGAGTCTGTTACTGGGTAGTCTGCCAATGAGTCATCATCCTCCCCCACTCTCGCTGACTCTGGGGGTGTTTTCTTCTTTGAACTTTTAGGAGCCATAGAGGGGTGGGACCTGTACACTAACAGTGCCAGTAGTTATTGACTCTGCAGAAAGTTGTCGATTTCTGCGCACTGACCTCAGCATCCACTGACCCTGCTCTGTGATTTTACGTGGCCTAACAC
Organism: Dascyllus trimaculatus; assembly: GCA_024666655.1. Lineage (NCBI taxonomy): Eukaryota > Metazoa > Chordata > Actinopteri > Pomacentridae > Dascyllus > Dascyllus trimaculatus. The sequence continues at coordinate 7,367,673 of CM045453.1, forward strand.
TTCATGGCTGAGTTGCTGTAGTTCCCAGTTACTTCCACTTTGTTATAATACCACTAACAGTTGACCATGGAATGTTTAGTATCAAGGAAAATTCACCAATGGACTTACTGCACAGGTGGCAACCTATTATGGCACCACCCTTAAATTCACTGAGCTCCTAGGAGCGACCCATTCTTTCACTAATGTTTGTAGAAGCAGGCTGCATGTCTAGGAGCTGGATTTTATACACCTGTGACCATGGAAGTGATTGGAACACCTGAATTCAGTTATTTGGAGGAGTGTGCCAATACCTTTGGCAATATAGTGTATATGAAATTTATATATATATATATATGTACGCAAATATCCTTAATTGAACATAAAAAGTAATTCCATGGAAAAGGTATTTTAACCATCCCAGACCTTATGTTTCATGCACCAACTTGAACTCTTGCTCCCGAGTTCAAGTTTCTGACTCTCCTCCTTGGTTTTCCTCCTCCAGATATGGCCTCATGCAGCGCTTTTCAATCTGAAGAGCAACTCCAGTGTTTAATCTGCCTGGATATTTTAATCAAACCCGTCTCAATTCCCTGCGATCACAACTTCTGTAGGAGCTGCATCACCAGCTTCTGGTCCTCTTGCAGCGTCCATCACTGTCCGCTGTGCAACCAAACTTTCTACAGAACCCCACAGCTGTGAGTCAACCACGAGCTCAGGGACGGTTTGGAGGTATTTAAAAAGGCGAGAGCTGCAGCTGACGGTGGAGCTGCTCAGCCCTGGAAGGCTTCCTGCGACCTCTGCAGGCGTAAAGCTCTGAAGTCCTGCCTGGTTTGTCTGGTTTCCTACTGCAGCGAACATCTGCAGCCTCATCAGTCGGCTCAGGCAAGACAAGGCAAGGCAAGTTAATTTGTAAAGCACATTTTCAGACACAAGGTAAATCAAAGTGCTTATAGAGAAAGAAGAGCAAGAAGACAAAATTTACAACACAACACAGGCAGTAAAAGCATTCAATAGAACAGAAATAAAAGACAAAATATAAAAATAGTTATAGAATAGAAATCACAGTGTAGTGTGTGGGATAAAAACTAAATTTTCAGAAGTGCCTCTTATTTCAACACAACACAGGCAGTAAAAGAAACCATTAAAACAGAAATTAAAGACAAAATTATTAAAATAGTAAAAAAAGAAAAATCACAGTACAGTGTAAGATAAATTAGATTTAATAAAAGGCAGTGGTAAAATGAGAAGTCTTTAGCCTTGATTTAAAAGAACTGAGAGTTGGAGCAGATCTACAGTTCTCTGAGAGTTTTTTCCAGATGTGTGGGGTTTCTCCATGTTTTGTTTTAACTCTGGGGACAGAAAGCAGGTATGTCACAGACGACCTGACAGGTCTGGATGGTTCATAGTGAAGCAGCAGAGCAGACATGTATTTTGGCCCTAAACCATTCAGTGCTTTATTGCCAACAGCAGTATTTTGAAATTGATTTGTTGACAGACAGGAAGCCTGTGTAAAGACCTCAGAACTGGAGTGATATGATCCATTGTCTTGGTTTTAGTGAGGACTCCAGGACTCCAGCAGCAGTGTTTTAAATCATCTGCAGCTGTCTGATTGACTTTTTGGGGAGACCTGTAAAGATGCTGTGACAGTAGTCAAGTTTACTAAAGATAAATGCATGGACTAGTTTTTCTAGATCTTGCTGAGACATGAGTCTTTTAACCCTTGATATATTCTTTAGGTGATAGGAGGCTGACTTTGTAACTATGTTAATATGGCTGTTGAAAGTCATGTCAGGGCCCATGAATACACCGAGGTTTCTGGCTTGGTTTGTGGCGTTTAACATTACTGACTGTAGCTGAGTGCTGACTTTTGATTGTTCTTCCTTGGCTCTAAAGACAGTTACTTCTGTTTTATCTTTGTTTAGCTGAAGAAAATTCTGGCACATCCAGTCACTGATTTGTTCCATGCACTTACTCAGAAACTGTATGGGATATTAATCCCTTTGTGATATGGTTATGTAAATCTGTGTGTCGTCTGCACAACTATGATAACATACTTTCTTGTTTTCCATAATCCGACCATGTAAATGTTGAACAGAAGAAGTCCCACAGTGGAGCCTTGGGGGACTCCACAAGTAATTTTTGTCCACTCAGATGTGTAATTACCCATAGATACAAAATAATCTCTGTTCTTTAGATATGATTTGAACCAATTTAATGCTGTGCCACAGACTCCCACCCACTTTTCCAGTCAGTTTAGTAATATCTTGTGGTCGACTGTTTCAAATGCAGCACTGAGATCTGGTAAAACCAAGACTGAAGTTCTGCCATTATTTGTGTTTAAGTGGATGTCACTGAAGACTGTAATGAGAGCAGTCCCAGTGCTGTGGTAAGATCAGAATCCTGACTGGAAAACAGCACAACAGTTGTTTAATGGCGCTGAATTGGCACAAACTGATCGACCCAGTAGAGTCGCTGAAGGATCAGGCCTGCAGCAAACATAGCAAGCTGAAGGACTTTTTCTGCAGGAAAGATCAGGTCTGCGTTTGTGCTTTCATATTCAACAAGCTTCGACACCACAGTCCAAACTTTCCTATGTTAGTCAGGGATGGATTCCAAAAGAGCAAGGTACCCGACACCTTCTCCAGGTTCGATTATCTCCACTATGTCCTGGGAAATTAAGGCTTTTCCTCCAGAAGGTTTTACTACAAAGTCAAATTCTTCTATGGAGAAACCGGGAATTCAAAGTAATAAGAGATTCAATTGGCAAGAAAGGCATCGATTTGTCCCTTAGCCCTGAAGACGGATGCTGGATGTTGGGTTCATACTGGGGATGACTTCAGGCGAACACCAACCCCCCAGTCATCCTGCCTTCATCCTGACACGGGATTGGCTTCTTTGTGGATTACAAAGGACTGGTCTCTTTCTGTGATGTTGACACTCAGGCTTTGATTTACTCCTTTACAGGATGTGTCTTCACACTTAGCACAGGGATAGGAATTGGAAGAGGTTTGGCAGCAGGTCTGGTGCCTACTAAGTTCAGATTATGTTACTTTGGCATCCAAGCAAAGATCAAGATCGACCCAATCTTCAGGCCCAGCTTTTTTCCTCTACAGATCACTCTTGTCACAAGAGGAAAGTAGGGATCTGGGTTGTTCAGTTTTTGCAATGTGCAGTGGAGATTTGTGATAGTGGTTTCTATGGTCTCTGATTTTAGTTGTAAAGTGTAAAGCTCAAAATAATTTTATTTATGGACTTCTCTATATGTTTACTTATTTCAGTCTGTTCACTGTATTGTTTATGACTTTGTTTTTGTCTCACAATATTCCTAAACCAAAAAGAGGAGTTTAAAGTTTAACATAACATAAATGCTTACTTAATAGCCAAAACCTACAATCCTAGATTGATATACAGACAGAAAAAACTCCTTTGGTCTGCTTTAAAATGAAAAAGCCTGACAGATTAAGCAGTTATTTGAAAAAAAGAATAACAGGTTGCCTTTCAAAGTTGTATGTATGATTTTTTGTTGGGTTTTTTGTTATGAGGAATTTCTTAAATAAACTATTTATGGAAAAAGCCGTGTTTTTCACAAATATGAAAAAGTGCACACTACTGTAGGATGTGACACTAAGATTTAGGATACAATGTGGGCAAAGCACAAACAGTGAAAATGTTTTTAAAAGAGTAAGTTCTCTTTTATTTACAGATGTTTTTCTTAATTTTTTCTTCTTATTTCCAATGTCTTTTGACAAACAGACAAGGAAGGAATAATTTGATAGTCTCCTTTTCCTAAATAAATCTTTTATAATATAATATAATATAGTATAATATAATATAATATAATATAATATAATATAATATAATATAATATAATATAATACAATATAATATTAATATCATATAATACAATATAATACAATGTAATATAATATAATATAATATGATGCACATTATTTTATAAGTACAGAAAGTTTGTATTCTTACTTTTTTTTCTGAATGAATACATTTAGCGTGCCGTTTAAAACTTGTTTTGTTTCTGACAGGTGATATAATTGAGCAGACTTTGGGCATTTTGCCATCAACCATCATGGCAGTTTTCTGTCCCAATCGAAGGTCAGACTCACTCTCATCTCTGATTAGACAGAACACTCTTCACCCCGCCCCCTCCCTGTTCCATGTGGTCTCTCCCTGCTCTGACTGCGCCTCCTGGCTGTCACTCAAAGAGCAGTCAACCAATCAGACGCTTTTGTCCTTTTGACTCGCGTCACACACCGGCAGCTAGCGCTACTATCCAAGATGTCGGCTACCTCCGTGTTCCCCATGTGTGTGCGGGCGAGCCGGGGCCTCCTGCGGCTCCGGAACGGGGCGGCGGGTACCTCCACCCCGGCTGTGGTGGACATCATCCGGACGCTATCCACGGACAAGCCTCCGGCCACGTCGGGCAGTGCTACGGGCGGGCTGGCTCAGGCTATCCTCCAGGAGAGACTCCAGCAGCAGCAGCAGAGTCAGGTGAGTTTAGCCTGCTGGAAGCGTTTGATTTTTATGCTGAGCAGCAGGCGGGGTGAGCGGATACACCGCAGCACCATTGTTCGAACGTGAAACCCCGCCCACTCGAGGCGCCCCGTGATTCAAATCGAAGCCACTTCTCTCTGACAAACTGACAGCTAGCTTAAGGTTGCTCCTAAATATTCACATGAGAAACGGAGAAAACAAACACGGAATTAAATGCTTATTCTGTGTCATTTGTTTCGAAAAATGTCCGCTTTAGATACATAACATTTTTGCTTATTTGTACCCTGTTAGCCCCGCAGTCTGATGAATGAATGAACCTGAGATTAAGGTGGCTAACAGGTTAGCTAGCTAATGTTAGCATACTGTAGCATCTCCGTGAGGCTCGCTAGTTTGGATGCCTGAACGCAGTTAGCATCTTTACAACAGCTCATGAAAATGTGTGTTTTGTAGCTCTGGCAGTTAGCATGAAGCTAGCAGGGGTTTGTTTGGTTGCTGCCTGCTGTGTAATGTTGTGTTTCCACAACATTACACAGCAGACACAGACTCTGAGCTAACAGCCTCAGCTTTATCTGCAGGAGTTGTCAGATAAACCGCCAAGGTTTGTTTGGTCTGAAGGTCAGAGCAGACCCCCGTCCTCCCCCACTGTCCTCCCTCATGTCCTCCCCCACTGTCCTCCTCCTTTTTTCTCTCCATGTTCATCTAAAACATCCCCAAAACCCAAACCTTACCTTCAAACACCACATGTGGCTGAATTTCTGCTATAGAACTTATTATTTAAATAAGTTTGTTTCACTTCCTTATTTGGTTTTCATGTCCTCTGATTTATAATAATGATAATAAAAAATGACTCACCTGGCCAATGAGACTCCAAGAGCTCTGTTTGGAAAAATTTTATAAGATAATATAATATAAGATTTTATTAATCCCACAGTGTGGAAATTTGCAGTGTTACACTTGCAAACATTTAAATAATATCAGTACAAAAGTAAAAAGTAAACCAAAATATACACAAGTACTAGTTATAGAAATAACATTGTTGCACAGTATTTATGATCTGAGCCAAAACCTTCCAAAACAGTATTGTAGTTGTGAAAATTCAGAGCACTTTCAACATTTGTTTACTTTATTTAATTTGGTCTCAAGTACTGTTCATAAAAGTACAGACTTTAGTGTGTGTATGTGCATTTTATTTATAATTTTTTTTTTTTTTTTTTACAGTTGACATGTAAATGAACAGTTTATTCAGTTTTTTCCTAGTTATCTGTAGTTTAACAAAACAGGGAAAATCTGTAAAATACTTCATTTGCTCTACAGGGAGGATTTCTCAACATAAGTTCAACAGAAATGTAGCGTTACCAATAATAGACCGATCAGACATAACATTATGACCACCTGCCTAATATTTAGTTGGTCCCTCTTATGTGGTCAAAAATGCTCTGAACCATTGGGAATGGACAAGAGGACCTCTCAGGGTGTCCTATGGGGTCTGGAACCAGGACGTTGGCACTGGATCCTTTGGGTACTCTGGCTTGTTCAGTGGGGCCTCTGTCAATCAAACTTGTTCCACTGCATCCTGTTGATGCTTGATCAGAATGTGGTGTAAGAGGTTTGGAGGTCAAATCAACATGTTAGGTCATTGTCATGTTCCTCAACATGTTCCTGATTGTTTGATGTTGTTGTCATGTGGTGGGGTGAATTTTCCTGCGGGGGTAGGCCAGGGACATTTGGGATTTCCATTTGCATGAGGGAGTGTGTTTTGCTTATACTTTACTACTTGTGTTTTTATTGTTAGGACATATTGTTCTACTCATTTTTATCTTATATGTTTTTCTGCTGCTTAAACTTCCAAGACTTGAATGAGAGCACTGTAACGGAAGCAATTTCCCCTCAGGATCAATAAAGTACTTCTGAATCTGATTCTACATATGACGGAATAGAAGAGAGATGCTGTTTTTAATTGATAAAAGATGCTGAAATGATACACACTTTGCTGCTTTGTATTGAAAAAACCTTCCGCCACCTAGAATGAAAGATTGTATTTGCTGAAGAATTTATATAAGTCTTCTAGCATATGTTTAGTATTTATAATTCTACTGGGTATAAATTTGCTTATAGGATAGTTGAATGTTGTTTGGTGTACATGAGTGAGTAAAGTAAACCTGGAACAGCTTCAGATATAAACCTTGAGCAGCTGGAAAAGTGCTATGCAACATGTTTTAGTGTTTGTTTGTTTTTTTGCCCAACAGTATCTATTGATTTAAATAACAAATACCTCAGTGTGTGTACATCTGAACAGAAAGACATGAGCACCAGCTCCATGTAACAACTGAAGAATTAAATTGACAAAACAACAATGAAGATATTATAGCTGCACTACAGGAACATCTTGGAGTAGCGTACAGATTTTAAACACTGCAGAAAGCCACTTATAAATCATGTGCAGGTTTGATTTTTATGGTTTCTTGTGGACATTTTTTTTGCAGTCCATATATAAATGAATACTATTTTCTGTGATTTCCCTAAATAATTTCTTTAATTTAACACAACAGGGCAAATCTGGAACAAAGTTGTTGAATTTTATGGCCAAACATTGAAAAAAGAAATTACTGTTGATAAAAAAAAATGCACATTTTTAACATGGACATTATTTACATTTTGACCTGTTTCTTTACATTTAACATTTAAATTAATATTTTTTCTGTATTTTTTGTAGTTTATGAATGGAATTTAAAAAAACAGGAAAAATCTACATGTGACTCTGAACTTGTCTTGAAGAAGATAGTTTTAGTGAACTTGTAATGATAGTGCGCCTTCTTGGCCAGGTGTCTCTTGAAAAACATATTTTATTCTCTACAAGTTTCCTTGATGGATACATTTAAAAAAGGTGAAAAGTTTGTCATTAATCCCAGCACTTCCAGCAGTGATAATGTGATGTTTAGAGAAGGAAATGGATTAAAGAATCACTGTGCTTACCTGTTGGTTTGATCTAACATTTAAATGTGGTCGTTTTCTTGCAGGGCCAGCCTCCCCCTGAAGGAGGGGAAGGTGAGAAGGAAGGAGAACAGACAGAGGATAAGAAACAGAAGGAGAACACAGCGTACGCTAAGAAGATGGTTCTGAGGTTGGCCGGGCTGATGGGAGTCGGAGGGGCGGTCGGCATCGTCTACATATTTGGTGAGTCTGACAGACGTTCTGCTGTACTTCAGAATCTGCAGAAAAATGTGTCTCATTGTAGTCGTAAGAATTAGTCACTCAGAACAACTTATCTAACGTCATCCTGATCCTGAGAGTTGAGTTTGCACAGAAAACAACAAGTTCCACTCTAAAATAAATGGAACGTCAGTCACTGCTCTAACTTTTAACCCAAAAGAGAACTGAACTCTGCCCAACGTGTCTGGACCTGAGTGAGAATCTGGAAATATCTACATGTTTTGCATCTCTGATCTGCCTTAAACTTTAACAGCATAAAATATGGATGTCTCTAAAGATATTTATGAAATTTTAGCTCGATATATCCAAGATATTTCTTTTTTTAATTGCCCACGTTTAGCAGGTTTTTTTTTTCTCACATTGAATTTTGAGTCCGTTTGAACAACAATTTCTCAGGAACTATTAATAAAAACCTTAAATCTTCACTGTTATTTCTCACCATGCCATTGATTCAGAATCTGTCATATTGAACAAGTACATCAATAATCTGATTGTGGCTGAGATGAAATATGACAAAAATATTGAAGCCGTCCTGAAAAGTCCCATCTTTGAGCTCATATTAGCAGTGACAGTGATATTTCCTGAACCATATGTAGCTGCATGTCACAATAATGCAAAACTAATCATACGGAATACTTTTAAATATATTTATTTTTGTAAATTAATAAGAATTTTTTTAATAATATGGGCATATATTTCAATTTTGAACCCCACTTGATGCATAAACTTGGTTCGTAGGAAACTTTTCATGTAGCTTTGTGTCATTTATTTGGAATTATCACTGATTTAGGTCATTAGAATGACAGCTGCATAATTTAACTATGGCCACTGTTATTTTTTATCATACCATTAATTCAGAATCTGGTCTAAAAATACAAAATATGCCTATATCTAAATACAAAAATTCTCTTAATTATATTTTAAGAACTATTTTTAAAATCCAAGATCCTGTATACTTAGATCTGACTATCTACCGATGTTTTAGTTTTTGTGGTAGAACTTATCAAACCTGCTCAGTTGTGAAAGTTCAATGAAAATTATTTTTTATTTTTTTTACATTTTGTGACCAAGCGTATCAACAGATATCAGGTGCAAAATCGTGCTGATAAGATGAAACCGTACTCAGTTTATTGTGAAAATACTGGGAGTTATTTCAGTTTTTGTGGCTGAGCAGAGCCTTTAAACATCACCTCTCCACTCTGCATCACTTCCTGCAGCCCACAGATGGGTGGAGTTACAGCTGTCAGTCAGAGATGAGCTGCTGAGCTGAACAAGAGGATGTTAATGACGGTTTCATAGGGTTTTGGGGTAGAAAATACGCATTTGTAAGAGTCAGGAGTGAAATTCCGTTGTGTCAGTGAACAACCAACCGTCCTGTTTCGATTTCAGTCAGCTGAGGAATAAAGAATATTGGAACAGGAGCTCAAGTAAATCTAGATTTCAGCTTCATGTCAGTCATGTCAACATGAGGGATTTCTTCATCAGAATTATGGAAAATCAGCACAGCAGAAGCTGCAGAAGCACAAATGGGATTTTATTTTGGATTTTCCTACTTCTCTTTTTGAATTTGCTTTTTCTCAGTGTGGTTCATGCAGAAAAAGATGCTCAGTGGCTGCAGTTTTTACAGGAATCGATATGGATGTATGTCTTTTATTTTTATGATTCCAGAAGCTACTTTGGATGCTTCGAGGATTCATTCACCTGTTTCAAGGAATATATTTGCCTCACTTTCGGAATTTGCTCTGGATAATTTGGGATTTACTCACGTTTTTGGAGATATTCCTTCATCCTGGATTTTACAACCTGCTCTGGGATTTTAAAAAAATGCGTTTGCATATTTCTGTATGCTTTTTCCTGCAGATAGGTTTGTGAAATGTGAGCTTTTGTTTTTGGAGTGACGTGCAGATATTTGCAGGTGATTGTATCGCTAAAACCACAAGGGTGTGATAAAACTGTAGAAATACAAGTGAAACTCAAATATAACTAAACTAAAGGGATTTTTTGTGTTTGCATGTCTTTTTTAAGGAAAATGCAGAAAAAAACCCATTTGTGGCGTCTTATAAGTCAGCCTGACTGTGTGTTTTGGTTTTAATTTGAATTATTTTTAAATTATTTGATTGATCATTTTGTCAAAGATGGTGTAAGCTTGAAATTGCTAATCAAAAAGCCTTGCCTAAATAAAAATAAAGTTAAACCGTGAAATATATTCCTGATCTGCTGTTTTAAAAACTCAGTAAAAAAGTAAGATAAGACAGGGCTGTGTTCAACTGGAAAGACGTTATTTTGCCAGATTTTGCTTAGAAAAATTACACAACATAAGAATAAATGCAAGATAGGACCACCATACATTCCTAAAAATAGAAATAAGTGAGCTATAATCAGACCACAGTAAAGAAGTAAGAAGCAATGCAGGCTATAATACTGAAGCAGTACAATAATGGTACACATTATAAAAAATATACTGCATTTAAAATTTAAAGATTGCACCTAAAATATAAATACTGCACATGAAAATACAATGCTTCCTAATTTTATCAAGGCTTTAGAGCTGCTAGACTTTATTTATAAGTGTACAAACAAATTTTAGTGCTTGAATTTGTGTTTAAAAAGTCCTGCTGTCACAGTTTGTGGATTTGTCTCCACGCAGCTGATAAATTTTGTCTTTCCCCTCTTTTAGGTACAAATTCAGTGGACGAACAAGGAAACATGGTGAGTTTTAGAGCCCCACACACACATTTTATCCCTGCAGGTGTGATTTTACTTACCTTAGCAGCCGAATATGAACTTTAAAAGATCATTTAGCACCTTTTCACGATCAAACAGTGTTTTTTTTATGAGCACACTTCATCGAGCTGCTGTGAATTGGAAGGAAATCGCCTCTGAGTTGTGAAGGATGTTGTGAAGGACACACTTGGCAGGTCGCTGTGATGTTTGTGTCTGAGCTTCATGCAGACGACTGAGGTTTTATCTATCGGAGGTGTTGACACGGGAAAGGAAGCAGCACACTTATCTCACCTCCAGCGTCTCCTTTTGTTGTAATTAAAGGAGCAATCAGATGTTCACCAAACTGCAGAATCAAACATATTTTCACTTTAAAAACGTGCAAATGGACCCAAATGTTCTCAGCAGACTTTAACTTCATGTTCTGATTTTAAAAATAGAGTTTAAAATAATAATACTACTAACTTTGTTTGCATTTGTGCTTTACAGTAAAAACTAATGTTAAGTTAGACAAACAACAACTACAGGATTAGTAGTTATAGAGATTAATCTGACTAATTTTAAACTAAGCTTATGACCTTACAAAAGTACATATGAAATCTCAAAAAACCACATAATTAAAATTCTTCTGATCATTCTTTGAATGAATACTTAAACGTTCAAAAACTGTGAAAACTGGAAAATACAGCAACTAGAAAAGCACTCAGAGAGCACAGATCTCCACCATGCAGCTCATTTCACCCCATGTTGGGATTTACACCCAGAAATAATCGTCCCAGGATTGTTTTATATACATTATTAGATTCCTTGACCCAGAAAACAAACCCTTAGCATTTGCATTCACATTGATATCATCATTAGTTCAATAGTTATTCACCTAAATCTCTTTCTGGGTAATGGTGGTTTCTTCTGGATCCAGCTCCATAGCTGTTGATTCTACAACAGATCTGTTGACATCCTCCTGATTCAGCAGAGTCTCAGCTACATGTTGGTGTTGGCTGCATGTCTGTATCTTCATCTGTTACCTTACAGTGATGACCATTCCACAGGCCCTCTAGTTTTTCCTGTTCTGGATCGTAGTATCCAGAATTTTTCCTGGATCTGGATCAAATTTTCATATGTTGTAGAAATTAGTGGGAACTTATTCTGTATTTTTTGCCAAGCAGCCTGGACATTTGTTGTGGAGTTACATGCACATATGCATGCACATTGCCCTGTCTTCCACTCCTAAAGAATCCTGCAACATCTGATGATGATCTGGATCACCATCAAAATCTAATCATCTGTTCCTTGTCCCATCATCCAGCTCTCCTGAGCATTTTATCAAAATCCGTTCAGAACTTTTCGACTAAAGTCGCTGACAGACAGACAGACCCACTCCGGCAAAAACATAACCTCCTTGGCGGAGGTAAATATCTGTACAATAATTATATTTTTAGCAGATGTATTTTTTTTTTATTTTACAGTCAACATGTAGATTAATACTTTTTCTATGATTTTTCTAGATAATACCTACAATCTAACAAGACAGAACAAATATGTAGACATATAAAATAACAATTTAAAAAAATAAAAAATTTCAATCCTTGCTCTACACAATTTATTTCTCAAATAATGAAAAATATCTGTAAAATATTAGCATTTTTGCTGATTTAAATACAGTCAAAATCATGTAATTGTATGGTCAAACACTGTAATCGAAGGAACTACCATTTTTAAAATACAGATTTTTTTTTATGTGGACCTTATTTACAGTTTTGGACTGATGTCATCTTTACCTTGTTCTGTGATTTTATTAGTTATTTTCTGTAATTTACAGAACAGCAATACCTGTGCAATAGCGTAAACAGTTTTTAAGATTCCAGTTAAACATGTTAATTTTTTTACAGTGTAGAGGCTCCTTTATGCACAGCTTAATATTAGTGTGTAGTGATTGAATGTGAGGCATTTATGGCTTCAACAAATGTCTCCTGGCACTGAAAAGTATTAATAAATAATCCATGTTTATTAGATGGACACATCTATGTTCCTAATACCTTGTCTGTTAGTCAGTATGAGAGTAAAAACCATAGCATGTCTGGTATTTTTGCAGTTTGTCAGTATTTTATTCTGGTTGTGTATTGAGTTCAGAGCTGTTGGAGGTCTGTGAGTTTGTTCTCTGACAGGATCACCAGTTTAAAGGTGTTGATCTGGAAACTTTTTACTTCAAAGACACACTTCTGCCTCATTAGAACCCTTTTGTTGGGACCAAACGTGTCGATGCTTCCTGCTAAATGGCCTCCATCCTGGAAGCTGTCGACTCGGGAAATAAAAACTCCTCCACAGACAGAAAGTTACCTCAGACTGGATTCTGATTCCCTTTAATAGTATCTATCAGTATTCCACTTCCCCTCTGTTAGTTTGAACACTGCAGTAATATGCATGAACATATCTGGTGGTACAGGTTTCAGAAAGTCCTTGTTTCTGCAAAAAAAGCAGCATTTTTTTGTGTTTTTTGCACAAAAGCAACTTGAACACTCATTTCCCACAGCTGCATTGATCACTGTGAGTCTGGTTTTGCGCCATTGTGACAGTAAAAGTTCAAGAACTAGAGAACAGTTTGAATTCTGCTGATTCCAGAGGTCTTCTGCCTTTTTTGTATCTTTATCACCTCCAGGTTTTCTGACTCTCTAAAAGAAGTTTTCCTTTCTGGTGAGGCCTTATTCATGTAGGTAGTCAGAGAGGGTCAGGAGCAGCAGCTGCTTAATTTAGGTTTGTTATTTCAGGTGTTCGTTCGAGATTAAACTCTTGTGGCTATTTTACAGATTTTCCTGGTTTTGTTACAAGCTGTGACTTGTTTGTTGTCAGCTGTAGTTCTGTGATATTTCTGAGTCCAGCTGAATGGGGCTGTGTTGACGTATGGATGAGGGAAAGATGAGCCCGCTGTGGTCACTTCCTTTTGTCTGGTTCAGAGAGGACATTATTATTATGATTATGACTTTTATTATTCATGACAGACAATATCTGGTAAAATCTGATAAAAAAAAATGTCTATTTACTTGTTAACCATAAAAACATCCAAGACTGTCAAAGTCCACATCAAAGACCTTTATTTTTTAGAAATGGTGGCTTCACAATGTTTGACTGTGAAGTTTAGATGCTTTTTATTGCATTGAAATCAACAAAAAATATTATTCTAAAGAAACTTGCCATTTTCTGAAAGAAAATTCCTGTTTATTGTTTTTATAATTGTTATTTTAAAGATTTTTGTTCAGGTTGAGATTACATCTCGTGAAATTCACAGAAATTAAGTATTAATTTCCATACCGGTTGTTTAGAAAACAGACCACACCAGAAACCTTTATTTTCACAAATAATATTTTTTTTTTTCACAATTTGTGAGTGCAAAATTACGCAGTTTTACTATATTGAAATCTTTTATTATTTATTATATATTTTAAAGCTTTATAAACCCTCCCCTCACTGTTATTTACTCTTATAAACACTTCCTATGCTCTTAAACACCTTCTGCACTCTTCAACCTACGTAATTTTAACACTATATAAAATTTTATATGGGTACAGCCGCGTAGCTTCTCCCTTCCTTTAGCATGTTGAGAAGTTTCACCTTTTCTGCAATAGTAAGCATCTTCCTCCGGTGCCAGAAGCCTTAGAAAGCGCAGAACTTTTAATCAACATCGTAGGGCTTGAATTATTTCAATTTTTTACGGAAATTTCACCAAAACACAACACCACCACAGAGCAACACTACGCACAGTGATAAGATGTCGATTTGAAATGGACAAGGTGAGATGCTGAACGCTGCTATACGTGGGAGGAGGAGACTGATGCTACGGTCGCTGAGCCGGTCAATGTCCAGGATACAGAACACAGTGCTCTGGTTGATATAGTAACTGTATACAATTTAAAAATCCGCGATACAGTGAGACCGCGAAAAGTGAATGGCAATTGGGTGGGGACGACTGTATTTGAAATAAAAACCCTGTACATTAAGAACAAAAAAAGTTTTAATAATTTTCTTATTGCTCTTTTACACATTATTGTTAAATAAAAGTAGAAATGTACATGCTGACTGTAAATAACCAGGTCAAAGCTGTAAATACTATTAAAAAAATCAGTACTTTGACATAAAATAATGAGTTCTTTTACAATTTGTGGCCATAAAATTTACACTATTTTTTTTACTGTATTTAAATCAACAGATATTTACTAGTATTAGAAAGAAAGCTTTGTATATTAAGGACTGAAAATTTGATTAATTTTTAAACTGCTGTTTTATAATTCTTTTGAGAAATTACCGATAATATTGTTACAAATAATAATATGATCTATTACATTTTGTGATGACACAGTTTTACTGTATTTAATGCTGTGAAAAATCTTTAAATTACAGATCTCTGCTGTTAATTTTGTTGTTTTTTAAACATTACAGTATACCACTGTTTTTTTGACATCTTTTTTCGGCACCCTTGCTGCCCAGATTTATAAAGCGAACATGCACACATGTACAAGCACAAAGTTTCAGATTGTGACATTTGATAGGCGTTAGTGCATAACTTGGATGCATGCGTGTTGACTTGTTTGTTGTCAGCTGCAGTTCCGTGATATTTTTGAGTCCAGCTGAATGGTGCTGTGTTGACGTATGGATGTGGGAAAGATGAGCCCGTTGTGGTCACTTCCTTTTGTCTGGTTCAGAGAGGACATTATTATTATGATTATGACTTTTATTATCTCAGCTGGATGTCCTATCAGTGGTATCCAGCTTCCATCACAGACATCGACACACTTCTCAGAGGTGTTACCTCTGTCTTGTGCCACCAGTCTGAGCTTTTTAAAGGCACACTTATGTCACCTCCTCGTCTTTAAACACGTTGTCATCTTCACAGAGAACATTTGTTCAACAAGACTGTGGCTCTGAGAGTTTACAGGATCCTCTCACAGACGGGACTGACAGTGATCTCTGCTTATCAGTCGTGTTATCACAGGACCAAAATTATGACTTTGTCACGATGGCTGCCTAAATATATGTATAAAAAAAACAGTGGAATACTGTAATGTCTAAAAATATTTACCCTGTTTTCAGTGCTTCATATGTATATCATTAATTCTTTAATCATTAAAAGTAATAGTTTTACTTTTGTCTACAGAGGAAGTGTCTTTTTGCATAACATACTGTATTACTTGTAAAAACAGCTGTTTGCAGTGACCCTGAAACTAGAGGCTTTTATCTGATCATCATAATTTGCTGCTTACTTACTTTATTTTACAGATTTTCCTTGTTTTGTTAAATTGCACAGATAATACGTAGTCTAATTTACATGTTGACTGAAGGTTTCTGTCTTATGTCGCTGCTCGCAGCTGTAACACAGAACCATATTTTCACTATTTTATCCACCTGTGCTGCTTTGCAGTGAAGCAGCAGCTCATCAGGGCTCAGACTGACCCACAGCAGTTAGGTTTTGAGTTTGAATTAGTTTAGCTAGTATAATAACAGCTCCGTGGAGGTTTCATAAACCTTGCTGAATGTTTTCCGACTGTAAATCCTCTGAAGTGTTGTGAGGATGCGGGAACATGAACTCTTATTCTCCTCCGTCCTCACACGTTATAAACTCTTCCACCAACAGGACAAATGAAACACTTCAAAGTCGAGGCACACTTCTTCCTCACCCTCCTCACCTCCTTACCCCTCAGACGGCACATGTCTCACCTGTGAGGGAGGGAACTCTTCAAAGGGCACACTTCTGTTCAAATTTACACCTTACTGAGCTCAGACCTCTGTCAGGAGGCTGTAATTACAGTGTCATTCTGTATTTACAGTGTCACACTCACTAAAATCTCTTTACAGAAACCACAAGAGCTTTTTCTAAATGTCAACTTCTTTAAGCTGACATTCTCCAACCTGAAAATCCATTTTTAAGAAGGATGGTGCGCATTCATTCAGTTGTTAATTAGCTGATTAATTGTTTTGTAAGTAAAGTCTCAGAAAATCCACAAATATTTAATTTGCAATAATAAAACCTACAGAAAAGCAGCCGCATCTCCCATTTAGGAGACACTGAATGTTTATTTTTTATTATATTAACAATGAAATATCAGCTAATTATCAGAATAGTTTCATATTTATTTGTCTTGTATTGTATTAACCCACTGATCACTGCAGCTCTCAAATGTACAAATCCTGTGTCGGTATGTTTACGTTGAAATTGTAATATTGACAAATAAAATAAGAGAATTCTTTATTATTCCCATAGCAGCGAAATTTGCAGTTTAACAGCAGCAAGAGAACAGCACAAAACTGTAGTAAAACATCAGTAGAAAATAAGAGTAAACAAGAACTCTACATACACACTGTTGATATTGTGCAGGTTCTTCCATTTGTGGAAATGAACATATTTCACATATCTGTATATTTAAAGCAATGATATTGTGCGGATTCTTGTATATGTAAAAGAAATTAATAGTGTACAGAGTTTTTTAAATGTACAAAATTTTCATAATGTACACATTTAAATGTGTTGACGTTGCACCAGAGTGAGAAATGTCACTGCAGTACTAATGAAAAACTAATTAACCAGTTAAGTGAATTAAGGTCACAGTGTCTGCAGACCTGAAACAGTACATTATGTAGTTCCTGAGTCAGAATTAGTTAGAGACTTTGTAGAACAGGTGCTGGAGTAGATCGAATATGTGCCTTAGTTTACATTAGAGAGATTTAGTGTTCTTAGATAAGATAAGATCATCAGCATCATCATCAACCTTTATTTAATCCTCGAAAATCATTGAGGTTTCCTTCATTTACAATCATGTCGATATACAAAAATACGTATTTTAAAAACACAACACACAAGGTAAAAAATGATACTCAGCTGAAGCATTTACACTCTGTGATAAAGCAGTTTGAGATAACAGCCTTAAACTGTCCTGAAGAAATGAGAGAACTCAGATTTAAAGTCTGCTGTAGATGATTAAACATAGTCGGAGCACAATAAACGAAAGCAGATGTACCAAGTTCTGAATGAACCTTTAGAGCCTTAAGTAAAAGAGTGGAGTGGAGTTAGTGGAGCGAGTTTGGTAGGGACCACCTATGGCACAGGCCAGTAAAGATGTTAGATAAGGTGGTGAGCGACCAGTGAGTACTTTATAGATTCAACTGAACTGCAGGCAGTGTTTCCACAGAGCAACTGAGAGGAAAATCAAACCTACTGGATCAATAAATAAATGCAGCATGGCTCAGAAACAGTGAACAGAGGAACAAGATGTTGAAGATACAATCAGCATGGTGAACATCTTTCTACAGCTGATGAGCTGACTAGAGAGAAAAAGTCTGTAGAGGCTGGAGACATGGAAATAGTTCAATATCTGTAGTATGTGGTGAAAAAAACAACCATAAAGAGACATGAAATGACATAAACAAGACACAAAACGTGACCCAAAATGAACCCAAAGAGACAAAACTGTCCCAAAGACACATTAAAAGACCAAAATGAGACACAAAATGACAAAACTGAGACACAAAGCAGAAGAAATGTGTCAAAAACCAATAAAGATGAGACAGAACAACTGCAAAGAGACAAGGCAGTGGTTTTAATTTGATAGTTGGCAATACGGTGTACAAACAAAACAAACCAAGGTTACCAGATCTTTGAAGTGTGGAACATGTGGTAAATGCAGTTTAGCATCAGGGCCAGCAGGTGGAGCCCTTCACCACAACCACAGTCCTGATTACCTGCACTGCTGCTGCAACCTCCTGCATCAACGATCCTTTCATTGTCTCTAACTTGTTCTGACCAACCACCTACCACACATGCTGATATGAGCCTTCAAAGTTTACCCAGAAGGCCTTCTTTAAAGTTTTCTCTGGTGAATTATCAGAAAACAGACACACATCCAGGGCACCAGTGATTGCTTCTATGACTCTATGTCATAGACATTAAATGCTAAAGGTAATATTTGGGGTACACCTGGAGTGGATGTAAAACAGATTTGTGTTGTTTTGTCTCTAGTTTTAGTGATTCTTTCTGTGGTTTTGGCCTTTTTTTTGGTCTCACTTGTGTTGTTTCTCTCATTTTTTGTCTTGCTTGTCTAATTTTGTATCTTTTTTTGTTCCGTTTCATATCGTTTATCTTATTTCTTGCAATTTTGTGTCTTGCTTTTGTCGTTTTATCTCTCTCCTGCTGTTTTGAGTCTCATTTAGGTTGTTTTGTTTCAGTTTGGAACAAAAACTAGATATAGTGTTTAGATCGGGACACCTGGAGTGGATGTAAAACTGATTTGGTTGGAGTTTTTATCAGAACTCAAATGGGTTTTTGAGCCCTGAAAATGCCATGTGTCTATCTGCTGTACTGGTGAAGTTATGAGGCTCAGACATGATGGGAAAACTCCATAAGGAATTTTGAAATTTGGACCCACCTCTATGTACGTTAAAGGCCTGTAACTCTGAAAATATTCATAGTATGAAGGTAAAACTTTGCGTGGACTCATTAAATATACTAAAGTTGTTGTAGATAAAGAATGGGCTGATTCTGAGGAGGTATTCTGTCTTTTTGACATGAAAATATTCTAATGGTGTGTTTTCTATCAGTGTTTTCATGACTAGTTTCCCTGCAGCTTCACCTTCATCAGTTTAACCATCAACCATCAGAACAACTAATGATTAGCTGCGTTTTGTCGTCACCACACACACACAAACGTTTACTGTCAACACAACACACTGACTGATCAATGGATATGAGTGATTATCAGCCAGCTGCTCTGTTGTCAGATTTTAATAATTATTTCTGTTCTTTCTTGCAGATTCCAGATGAATTTGACAGAGGTGAGTCTGGACACACTTTTTATTTATTCCTAACTTTAAACTGCATCTGTCACACTCCGATATGATCTCTGAGGCAGTGTCTGGTTGTGCTGTGGGTGGAGCTTGTTATTATTTTTTATTTTAAGGTTATTTATACGGTTCTTATGTTGTCCTTTGTGGTCCTCTATGTGTTGCTTTGAGGACTGGATCTCAGCTGTGGTCCTTAGTGGCAAGTTTAAGTTGTATTTTCCAGTTTCATGTGTCATTTGAACTTCTTCCTGCTGTCAGGAGATTCTCAGAAAAAGAGATTTTCAGTCCGTATTAGGCTTTTATGCTCTAAAAACGTAAAGATATACATTAGTTGGCTTTAACTTGCTGAATATTCTGCAGAAACAATCCAGCAAAAGCAGAATTTCCAGGTGTTTAAGTGTCTTCTATCAGATTAAAAACACAGTATTTGTTGGTTACAGCTTCTCACAGGAGCAAATTAATCAGCAATTTTAGTCTGTTTTTTAAGTATTTAGAGCTGAAGCAGTTCATTGATTGAAATACTGAATTAATTGCCACCTAATTAATCCTTGAAAAGTATATTTGAAAGAAAAAATGCCTAATTCCTGTGATTTTAGCTTCTACTATTTGACTTTTTTTTCCAATTTCATCACATTTTTACTATTTTGCTTGCATTTTACTATATTTCTAAAAGGTTTTAGACCAATAACTCTTCAATTTTTAAGTAATTAATCCTAAAAAAAAAGTAATTTTAGTCAAATTTCTCTGTTTTCACCTTTTTCAGTGTGATTTTTTTCCTAATTCCATCACATTTTTCACCATTTTGTTTACATTTTTCATAATTTTCTGACTTTTTATAGACAGATTAGACAGCATAACTGTTAAAGATGAAATATTTTCTCTGTTTTCTGTCATTGTAAACCTAAAAATTTAGAGTATCAGTCAGATAAAGCAGGCCTTTTTAATCTTCAGTGTGAGAGTTTTCCTAAATTTTGTAGTTTAAGTAGTTAATTGGAGGAATAATTAAGAGATGTACCAATAACAAGAGTTAATCACTGGTTAAAGCTTCAGTGTTTGATCCGTCCGATTGACTTTCTTTTGGATTTTGTTGACTGTAAAAGAATTAGAACCCAGACAGATTGACTTCATTTTAGTGCAAATGTGTTCTATTTTGTTTGTTTGGTCCAGATGAGTCCAGTTTGTGCAGAACATGTGTGTTTTTATTGACACGTTGGCAGGGCTGTGTTTGAATGATGGATCACTGCGGAGCCTCGGTGGCACTGCCAACTGCTCAGTGTGTTCGTACCAACCATCCATATGCCCACATCCCATCATTCATCCCCCAAACTGCCCGTCTGACAGCACAAAAGCACCAAACACACACATGAATTCACCTCCTGCTTATTTATCCAGGGAACACTAAGCCTGGAAAGTCCTTAAAAAGTACCAGAAATCATTTTTGACAAGTCTCAACTGATTTTGGGCAAACTTTAAGTTGTTTCAACTTAAAGTTTGCCCAAACTTTTTGGTCAATTTTAAATCAAAATATCTGAAAACTGGCACCTTGTCTTGTCATACTTGCCACACATCAAGTTCTACTGATGTTAGAGCCTCAAAAGTTGTATTCCCTGCATTCTGTCAGCAATGACACTGGCCCAAGTGTAAACAGAAATAAGGAAAATGAAGGATTCTAAATAGAAAAGAAATCATCTCAAGATTCGGGTAAATCTAAAAATATTTTTCAAAATTCATTAGCTTCTTGGATGCAGCTCAAAGAAAAAGAAACACAAAACAGAATAACGAACAATCACAAAACATCAAAAATTATCACTTAAAGGTGCAAAATTACTCCAAGAAGTCTTAGAATCAATACCATGAGACAAAAATTACTAAATGATGCAAAAACATGGAAAACCCCAAAAGATGTAAGATCACTACAAAAGTCCCCAGAGAGGGACTGCAGAAAGGCCACAGACAAAGATGACTGAGTGAGTGTTGGCCACCAAAAGATTTTTAGGATACCACATCAGCACGAAACCAATTCTCAGAAATAAGAGGTGATTTTTAGACAAACCATCATGAGACATCATTTAAGATGACGACCACTGCAGAAGACACCAGCCAACTAATGCTGCTTTAATTTCACATCTCATTATCGATCTGCTTCCACGTCTGAACGATTTCTGATCCCCTGTTGCGACCAATAATCACTTCATCAATATCTCTGTGTCTCTGAGGTCCAGTCCGTCTCCACGTTCCTTCATCCATCATAAAACTCTCCCTGAGGTCCACTTTGTCCTCATACAGACCTCCGTCCCTCCCTCTGGAGCTTTATTACCTCCTCTCCTGCTTCCTTTGTCCTCTCTGTCATAAATCACCACAGAAAGATGCAAAATCTCCACAAAAATGTGAAAAACAACCAAAAACAACAAAAATTGTCACACAATGATGCAAAATTTTCAGAAAAAGATAAAAAAATAAACACAAAATAACAGAACCTCCATAAAGTTACAAAATCACCATAAAAAGCACAGAAATGACAATATAAATAGACAAAATCATCTCAAAACTCACCACAGAAATATGCAACACCACCACTAAAACATGGAAAACAACCATGACAAGACAGCAAAGATCAAAAATCACGACAAAAGATGAAATATGATCACAAAATTATCTAAAATCACAGCTGCAAGATCACAAATCAGCACAAAATGACACAGGTCCACCACAAAGAGATGCAACATCAGCACAAAAAGATGCAAAAATCACTCCAAAAACATGCAAAATCCCCACACGAACTGGAAAAACAACTACAAAATGACAAAAATTGCCACAGAAATATGGAAAATGATCATAAAAACTTCAAAAAGATCATTAATCACCACAAAACGACAAAAATTAATACAAAATAATGCAACACTTTTATAAAAATATCAAATCACTACAAAACGGGAAAGGCACCTCAAAATGACCAAATATAATCAAAAAGATGCAATATCGGGGCGCCCTGATAGCCTAATGGTTATGTCGTGTGACCCAAGTGCAGAGGCGTAGCGGCTGTCCTGGGTTCGACTCCGACTTCGGGTGTTTACCGCATGTCCTTCCCTACTCTCTCCCGTTTCCGATTCTATCCACTGTCCTATCTAATAAAGGCACAAAAGACTAAAAATAAATCTTTAAAAAAAAAAACAACAAAAAAAAACCGATGCAATATCACCATAAAATAAAACAAAGCCACCGTGAAAAGGTGCAAAATCACCACAATCGGACTAACACAAAAAAATCACAAAAATCACCACTAATACAAAAAAACAACAAAATCTATCGTAACAAAATGCAAAATTATCACAAAAAGATCAAAAATCACCACAAAAAGATGCAAAATTATTGCCAGGAGATTATTAATCACCACAAATAGATGCAAAGTTGCCACAAAAACCTGGAAAAAAACCCCCAGAAAACCACCAAAATTATTACAAAAAAGTGCAAAATCACTACAGAGGCAAAGACCACCACAAATTATGCAAAATCATCCACAAAGTGACTACAAAACGACTTATCAGTCCTAAGAAGTGCTTTTTCTGACCATCAGCAGGACATCATTTCAGCTAACTAAAAGTGCTTTGATTTCAGGTCTTCTCATCGATCTGCTTCCACGTCTGAACGAATTCTGATCGCCTGTTGTTACTAATAATCACTTGATCAATACTGTTTGTCTCCATCCCCGCACACGTTCCTTCATCCATCATAAAACTCTCCCAGAGGTCCACTTTGTCCTCATACAGACCTCCATCCCTCCCTCTGGAACTTTATTCTCCTCTGTCCTTCCATCTGTCTCCACCTCTTGGCTCTGGACCAACACCTAAAAGTGAACAGAAAGTGAATGGACTTTGGTTAGGGCTGGCTACAGGAGGCGGGCCAACATACAGATGGAAGGATTGATTGATTGATGAACAGAAGGATGGAAGTGAAAGCAGCCAGGACTGGACTGCAGGGACACGCAGGGATATTGACGAAGGGATTACTTGTATCAGTAGGTGATCAGGATTCGTTTAACAGCAAAGTTCTGCCCCGGCAGATCGACCCGATCGCACAGCTGTCAGTCATGAACCCTCATCAGCACACATCGTACAGTTGGAGGGTTTAAGGCTTCAGTGTGAAACCATTTCATGCAACGACTGATAATTAGCATACAAAAGCAAATATGTTGCTGCTCCTTCTCAAGTTTTATTCTGAGTTGACTTATTTGTTATTTGGGACCCAAAACTAAAATATTTTTGGTTGAATTTTGAGAATTTCCATATGTTTGCAGAGCTGGGAATCATTAGTCTGCCTGTTCAAATATCTGTATGAGCATTTTCATTAAGGCAAGACAAGCCTCTTATGTTGTTAAATTTCCACATGAAAACATGGAAGCAGCTTGTACCTTTGCACATTTAATTATAATATGTAAAATTACCAGAGAAACATCAAAAATCATGACAGAAAGATGCAACATCACCACAGAATTTTGCAAAATTACCACAAAAGGACTAAAATGATGGCAAAGTCATACAAAGCTTTCATAAAAAGATAAGAATCGGCACAAAAGCATGCTATGCCACTTAAAAAAAATGCAAACACTGTCTCAGATTTTATTCAGAGTTTTGTTAGAGTTTGTTATTTAGGACAACTAAAACATTTGAACAGAATGTTTTCATAAAATGCAGTATCACCAGAAAACACGAACAACAACAACGAAATGAGACAAATTACCACAAAAAGATCAAAAATCAACAGAAAATGTCACAGAACCACCACGAAAATATCCAAAATCAACATAGAAAACAAAAAGATGAAAAACCACCACAAAAACTTCAAAATCACCCAAAAAGGTACTACAAGAAGTGACCACAAGGACTTACAATCAATACCACAACACAAAATCAGCACAAACATGCAAGAAACAACCACAAAACCACACAAATCATCACAAAAAGATGCAATGTTTTGGTAGAATTTTGAGAATTTCGTATGGTTGCAGACCTGTGAGTTTTTCTATTTTTACACCCAAAAATCTGAGAAGCCACTGTAACGCTTCAGTATCTCCAAACAGCCATGACATGTGGTGAGGACACACAGAATGACTGAATGGATCCAGTAGAGGACCCATTTTTTTAATTACTGGACCTTGTACATGGAAAAAAGTGCAAAATGTTCAGTCCAGGCTGGTGTTATGTCCCGATACAGTTCCTATAAGAGTGTGTGTGTGTGTGTGTGTGTTTGTGTGTGTGTGTATACATATATATATATGTATATATGTATATATATATATATATATATATATATATATGGATGGATGAATATTTCCTGCTAAAATGTAGTCTTTGGTCAACATTTCACCAACTTTTGAGGCTCTGACATCGGTAGAGTTTGATTTGTGGTGAGTATCTGATGTAAGCAAGAGTCTGCTGGAAACAATTGTGGTTGTTTGTGGTCTCTTTGTGGTCATTTTGCATCTTATTGTGGTTGTTTTTGGTTGTTTGGTGAGGTTTTTGCATTTCTTTCTTTTTTTTTTTTAAATTAATTTTTCTGGG
Source organism: Dascyllus trimaculatus (assembly GCA_024666655.1). Lineage (NCBI taxonomy): Eukaryota > Metazoa > Chordata > Actinopteri > Pomacentridae > Dascyllus > Dascyllus trimaculatus. The sequence continues at coordinate 7,392,473 of CM045453.1, forward strand.
GGAGATTTTTGAAGCTTTTATTGATAGACAGAGTGAAAAGGTGTAGAGAGGAGAGAGACATGCAGCAAAGGGTCGTGAGCCGGACTCGAACTCACGACCGGCTGCTGGCGACCTGCGCCCACATGGTAACGCCTTAACTCAGCCAGCTATACGGCAGCCCGGGTTTTGCATTTCTTTATGGTTTTTTTTTAGTTTTATTGTAGTGATTCCGGTCTCTTTGTGGTCATCTTACATCTTTCAGTGATTGTTTTCGTTGCTTTGTGATGTTTTTACATCTCTGTGGTTGTTTTCATTCTCAATGTAGCCACTTTGTGTCTGTTTGTGGTGGTTTTGCACCTTGTGGTCATTTTACATCTCCTTGTTGTGTTTTGTGGTTGTTTTAGTCACATTGTAGTGTTTTTGGTGCCTTTGTGGTCATTTTGTGTCTCTTTGTGGTTGTTTTTTGTGGTGTTTTTGCATCTATTTGTGGTTGTTTTTAGTCTCATTGTAGTGATTTTGGTCTCATTGTAGTCATTCTGCATAATTTAGCAACTTTTTGTGGTAGTTTTGTGTCTTTTAGTAGTGGTTTTACTTCTGTTTTTGATAGTTTTTAGTCTCATTGTAGTCATTTTTGTGTCTTTGTGGTCATTTTTTGTTTCTTTGCGGTTGTTTTTTGTTGTTTTGTGATGTTTTTATATCTATTTGTGGTTGTTTTTCATCTTTCAGTGTTTTTGCATCTCGTGGCCATTTTGCGTCTCTTTGTGGTTGTTTTTAGTCTCATTGTGGTCATTGTGTGTTTCTTTTTGGACATTTTGCATCTCATTGTGGTGGTTTTGCTTCTTTTAATAAAAATTTTGTGTCTCTTGTCACTTTGCATCTCTTTGTGGTTGTTTTTAATCTCATTGTTGTGATTTTGGAGTCTTTGTGGTCATTATATGTCTTTCAGTAGTGGTTTTATGTCTCATTGTGGTCATTTTACATCTCTCTGTGGTTGTTTGCAGTCTCATTATAGTGATTTTGGTCTCTGTGGTTCTTTTGCATCTTTCAGTGGTTTTTTGTCACTTTGTGATGTTTTAGCATATTTTTGTGGTTGTTTTGGCTCTTTTATTGGTGGTTTTGCTCATCTATGTGTTTTTTTTTGCTACTTTATGATTTTACAATCTTTCTATGGTCATTTTGCATCTCTTTGTGGTGGGTTTACTTCTGTTCGCTGTTGTTTTTAGTGTCATTGTAGTGATTTTGGTCTCTTTGTGTTCACTTTGCATGTTTCAGTAGTGATTTTGCATCTCTTTGTAGTTATTTTGTCTCTCTTTGTGTTTTTTTTTGTTCTCCTTCTGGTCCTTTTGCATCAAATTGTGGTTGTTTTTATTTCTATATTTTTTATTTTTTATTTCATTGTGCTGTCTTAATTCTCTGTAGTTCTTTTTGAGTCTCTGAACATTTTCTGTATCTTTGGCTGTTTCTTGCTGTCTTTTACCTGAACTCTGGTGGGGGTTTTTTTTAACCCAAACACACCTGTAACTCCACTTAATTAGATAGTAAGAGTTTGTGTCTGTGTCTTTACCTTATACTCTTCTTATGTCACAGTTTCTATCATTACTTTAAAAATATGCCAAAGTATTGACTTACTGTTCAGTCTAAATATCCCATAATCCTAGCTTTATTAGTTGTGTTTCAGTCAGGAAAATGTTTGACCTTTTAGGACTTCCGTTGCACAACTGAAGAGAGAAGGCCTTCTTCGTGTTAGTACACAGTCTGACTGAAAAGAAATAAAAGCAAAAGGCTTTTATTATTAATGTACGCCTCCACGCTGACTGACAGCAAGTTTAAGTTTTCAGGTTTATCTGGTTTTGCACAAACAGCTGCGGGAACTCTGAAGCTTCTAACAGTAAAACTAGGGATTACGAAATGCACAGTAAATTATAATGAAACTGGATGTAAACAGGGTTTTAACATGATGTGTAAATAGTGTAAAAGTGGACTTAAATGAATAGTTTCTTTAATTTTGTGTGACTCTGAGCTCTCACATGGTCGTGACGTCAACACCTATTGATCCTACTGAGAGGTGATAAATGATATTAAATGATTGGCTGCTGACTCGTGTTTTGGTCACATCTAAACGCTGCCCCTCTTCAGAGTAATGAGGCCCAATCATGACCTCTGGGACCCTTTAGGGACCTCTCGGGGACCTCTGAGGGACTGAGGGCCAAATCAGGCCTGATGAGCTTAGAGACCGGGCTGAAAGTTCATGATCCCTCAGGGAGAAGAGCTGGAAAATCCTCCTCCATCCATCCTACCTCCACCCTCTCTGCTGCTTTCTCCTCCTCCTCCTTGTCTTCGTCCTCTGGGAGCAGCAGAAGGTGGACGGATGGACGGACGGACAGACGTATGAACTGGTCCTCTGGGATGTGTTTTGGCTACAGACTCTGTTTTTTGTGCCAAGTGGCGGCATCCGTATGCGTGATGATGCAGAGGAGCGTCAGTTACCATAGCAACCAGGAAACGCGACACCCCCTACACACACACACACACACACACACACATGCATGCAGAGCATTCATAATGTCCACAACAACCTCTGTCCTCTGTAAAATCATTTTTTTGCTGATTTAAACACAGTAAAAATAATGTAAATTTGTGGACATTATTTACAGTTTAGGATGGTTTTTTTAGTCATATTTTTTCCTTGCTATTTTTTAAAAATATAACAAACTCGGGAAAATCTGTAAAATAAAAAGAAAATATCATTTTTCAACCCTTCATATGCGTATTTTTTCTTTGAAATTTTGGCAGATTGAAATACAAGTAATGTTTTTTTTTGCTGATTTAAAGACAGTAAAATAATGTAAATTTGCAGTCAAATGTTGTAAAAGATCAAATTATTGTTTATGAAAATATTGATTTTGAATGTGGACATTATTACCAGTTTTGGCATGTTTATTTTAACGGTCATTATATACATTTTTTTTTGTCTGTGATTTTATTAGACGTTATCTGTAATTAAACAAAACAGGATAAATATGAAAGTAACAATTTAGAAAAAGTGTACTGTTTTATTAACTGTAATTTTTCTTTCAAAACCCAGCAACTGTCTGTAATTTTTTTTTTTTTGCTAATTTAAGAACAGTTGAAAAAAAATGTAGGTTTATGGTCAAACGTTGTAAAAGACCAAATTATCATTTGTAAAAATACAGATTTTCGATGTGGACATTATTTACAGTTTAGGTCTTTTCTTTACGGTCAACATTGAAATTAATACTTTTCCAGTGATTTTACCAGATATCATCTGTAATTTAACAAAACAGGGAAAATATGAATATTGCCAGGAAAAAAGTAATTTATAAATTTTCAACCCATTTTTAAACAGTGAATATTTGTAATATAATTAGAATTTTTGCTTTTTTTAAACAGTTTTAAAAGTGTTTGTAATTTCACAGTCAAACATTATAAATAACTAAATTACTGTTTGTAAAAATACAGATTTCTGATGTAGACATTATTTACAGTTCAGGCCTGTTTTTTGTTTTCTTTAGTCACTATGTCATTTATTACTTACTTCAGTGTAACAGTTTAGAATTAGAAAATCTTTAATTAATTTTTTTAATGCTTCATATGAATATTTTTTCTTTTGCATTTCAGGAGATATCTGTAAAAAAAAATTTTTTCTAATTTAAATACAGTTAAACTGTGTAATTTTACAATCACGCGTTGTAAAAGAACAGATTACTATATGTAAAAATAGAGGTTTTTGATGTGGACATTATTTAGAGTATTGGCCTGTTTTTTCAGGCTTAACATGTCTTTTTTCTGTGATTTTTCCTTCTCACGTAACATGGACTGTGGGTAACTTGTGTGACGTTTTTTTGACGTGTCCCATCACATGTTAAGAAACTTCAGTTTTACTGCTTTGTGCACGATAAAAATGTTGTTTTGATTTGATTGACGACACCAAGGCTTTTTATTAAAGCGGGATTTTATAACCATGGGTTCATGTCCTTGTGTGGACCTGCTAACATTAATAGACACTGTCCTGCTAGTAGAGAGAGACAGACACACACTGGTCAACATTAAAGGCATTTATGCTGCCGTTTGTCACCCAGAGAGAAAACAAGCGATTGACAGAGGAGGAGGAGGAGGAGGTGTTGTTGTGGAGCAGATGCTGAGCCTGACTGAAGCTTTTGTTCAGGACTAAGGCCCATTCATCCCTCCATCCTTCATCCATACATCCATCCCTTTATTTATCCCTCCTTCTTCCCTCTTTTTCCCCACTACTTCCTCCCTCCATCTCCTCCTTATTTTCTTTCATTCATCTCCACTTTTATCCCGGTTTCCTTCACCTCCTCCCCTCTGCTCTTCTTTAAAAGTAAAAATCTGCTGGAAATGATTTTGATTGTGTTTCTTCGTGGCTGTCTTAAGTGTCATTAATGTCATTGTGTCTTTGTGTTGGTTTTGCACGTCTTCATGGTTGTTTTGCGTCTCTTCTGGGTTGTTTTTGTCTCGTAGTGATTTTTGTAGCTTTGTGGTCATTTTGCTTGTCTTTGTGGTGGTTTTTTGTCACTTTGTGATGTTTTTGCATCTTTTGTGGTGGTTTTGCATCTTTCGGTGGTGGTTTGACTTCTTTTTTTGGTTGTTTTTATCTCATTGTAGCGATTTAGGTGTCTTTGTGGTTGTTCTTAGTCTCATTGTTGTCATTTTGTATCTCTGTGGTGGTTTTGCGTCTCTTACTGGTGGGTTTGCTTCTCTTTTTGGTTGTTTTTGTGTCATTGTAGTGACTTTGGTGTCATTTGGCATTTCTTTGTGGTTGTTTTTAGTCTGACTGCAGCCATTTTGTGTCTTTCTGTGGTGGTTATGCATCTTTTAATGGTAGTTTTCCATCTCATGATCATTTTTACATCTCTTTGTGGTTGTTTTTTGTCACTTTGTGATGTTTAGGCATCTCACTGTGCATTAACCTTTTCCCCTCTGCTCTACATCTCTAACCGTCTCTTTCTGTTTTTCCTTCTTTCATGTTTCCTCATTATTTTGCTGAGCTCCTCCCTCTTTCATTCCTTCATGCTGTTGCTTTCTCCTCCGTCTGTTTTACCTCCACCCTTTTCTTTTTTTAAACATCTTATTACTGCTCTGATAAGAAGCATTTTCCCATCACAGTTAGGAGCGGTTCATCTTTTCCAGTCAGTTTGTGTCTCTGTGTGAGTGTTGACAATCAGTTTAATAATGGCGGCTGTAAAAGGTCTTCTGTTCTGTTTCCAGATTAAGTTATTGACCTGAGTAAATTTATCAGTCTGTTTTTTTAACGAACGAAAAAGGCAGATAACGGAGCCTGCAACTAAAAGAACATCGGTTAAATTGACTTTTTTTTGTCTTTGCCAGGTTACTTCACCATCTGACTTGGCTGTGAGATGTTGCAGGTCCCAAACAGTCCAGATTTCAAAAACATTCCTCTTTTTCCTCTTGTGTTTGTGATGTGAGAGAATGTCGATGAACAGACCTGCCAAGAAAAGGCAGGAAAAACCCCTGAAAGGCTGCAGATTTAGTCTTTTTGGTTGTTGTGATTCAAAGAGAACTGACCACAGGGTTGATGGTTTGATTCCCTGGTCCTCTTTTCCACACGTGATGACATGAGAGCTTCACGTGGCACTACAATGTTCTCATCTGTTTACTGATCAGTCAGTTGAGGTTGATCAGTTTGTCTCTTCTTCTGTTCAAGTTTATTTTCCAGTAAGGTCCAGACCTTAAAACATTATTAGTTTTTGTTGTCCAGATTCTGCTTCAGTTTAATCTGTGGCTGCCTGCTATCTTAGCTGCTAGCCATTTGCATAGCATTAGCCACAGTAGAAGCAGTTAATGAACTGGTTCATGTTGATGTTTGTGCTTCTTGTTCAGTTTTTGCAGATTGTGTTTCTGTCAGAGCAGAGTGTTAAAGTTAATCTGACTTTAGAATAGGGATGCACGATGATATCGGCGTCTGATAATTATCGGTTAATCGTGGCAATTATGACGTCATTCGAATAATTCCGATAATTAAAAAATAAGCAGATAAGATGACCCTATAATAATAAAAACCTTGAATCTTGGTTTTTTTGGAATCTGGTGCCCCCCCCCCCCAAATGTGAAATTGCCACAAAACGACATAAGATCATTATAAAGATGCAAAATTATTGCAGAAATGAGCAGAGTCACTACAAAAAGATGCGAAATCAGAACCAAAGATGTATTTTAATTTTATGTATTTTCAGAAATCATATGAATGTGTGCAGCTGCTTTGTTTCCAGTCTGTTATGCTACAAATACAAGCTTTATTATGTTGATGTAGAATTCAGGCTAACAGTGCTGCAGTTGTAAAAGTTTTCTTCAGCTGAATGCAGCTGCAGATTTCAGACCACAACCTTGAAGTTTATGTGAATGGGTTAACAAGAAACAAATTATAAATAGCTTTGGATTAATGCAGCCAAATGTTGCACACAATAAAAAGCCTGAAACCGTAGCTCCTTATACACATTTTCATTCCACATCTGTTGCTTGGAGCCTTTGTTTTGGTGTGTTTGGTTGTTTTTTTTCTTTTCCTGGAGTTCTGTTTTCTCACATTCTACACTGAATGCGGGTGATGAAGCTGCAGCTCTGCTAACAAACATCTCACCTTCTATACAAACCTGTTTCCATCAGCAAGCTGCAGTGTCCTTCCACAAACAGCCAGTAAACTACCTGCTCAGAAACCACAGCAGCAGATCTGAACTCCACCCTGTCAGGTCACTTCAGGGGCAAGAGGGAAGTTGTTTGGCCCAGATCGGCCCACCCAGGTCGGCCTGGAGGAAGACGCAAACAGGCCTGATCTGACAGCTCGACGGAGCGAGGCCTCCCAGACAAAGAGCCGACATTGACTATGAAAGGAAGACCGTTAGAGAGATGAAAGGAGGCAACAAGAGACGGGAAGAAAGACGAGGATGAAACACTCAGAGGCAGCAACACGTGACAAACAGGAATCCCAAATATTTCGCAACCAAACAACAAGAAATCTGCAGCTTTAAAGTTATATTTTATCCATAGTATCCATATCGGGTAAAAAATAACTTAGTGACATATTGTGTCTCTCGAGTTTTAAAGCCAAAAAAACAAGTGAAGACCAAAACCAAAGACCGAGCTAAGACCAAAATAAAAACAGAGTAAGACCGTGTTATTTTCAGTGTTTTCATCATGTGCTTTCAGGCTGTTTGCTTTGATGCGTTTAAGTCCAACTATTCTACATTCTATCAAATATTTGTCTGATTTGTGTTGATGGTGTGTCTATAATTGGTACATTTTCCTGTCGTTTTATCATCCAGGCCTTGTATGCAAACATCAAAATCAGATAGTTAAAAAAAAAAAAACAGCAAATATATTCATTCGCTCACTCGTCCTCTGGGAAACCTGAACATCTGCACAAACCTTTGTGACATTTTACCCAATATAGGTTAGATAAAACTTTACTGGACCATCGTGAATATCTGAACCTAATTCCATCATAATCCAACAGAACAGATGTTGAAATTTCATCTTAAAGGCATCAACAAATCAGACTTTATTTCTGCCACACCCTTCATACTAATGAAATGTCACACAAAGTGCTTTACAGAACAAATTCAATGAAAAGGCAGACATTATTTTATAAATGATGGAGGCATGAAGACAGACTCAGGATAAGCAGTTAGAACCAACAGGAGCTTCATGAACCAGTAAAAGCAGTTCTAAAGCAGACAGGTTTCCAGTGGACTGACTTAAAATTTGGGATTAATGTAAAACCTTCCTCCTCTCAGTGGTGGAAACTTCTCCATCCTTTTCCTGTCGTCCTCCGTTCATGCAGCCATCAGCAGCTTCTCTCCTCCCCCATCATCACCTCCATCACCCAAACTCAACGATTAGCATCATAAAGGCTGCATTAATCCTCCCCCTCCTGCAGAAAACAACCACACATGCTGTCTGACAGGCTGACATCATAGGAAAACAACGCAGCACACTGAAACACACCACAACACACTCCACAGCACACAGCTTACTGGTTAGTGGACATCAGGCTGCTGCAGCAGGTTGGACATGGTCTGCCTCAGCTCAACTCTTGTTATTACTTTAGGTCATTATTACAAACACACAAACCATCTGTGTATTCAGACTTCCAGACACTGTGCAAAACCACTAAAAATTAGCTCTGAAAACATGAACAGGAATCCAGCCAACGCAGTTACAGCACAGTCAGAGAAGGAAAACTATCATTCAGGAACCAGTAAAACTTTACTGAAAAGTTCCTTAACCCCAAAACCCACACTGTAAAAACTGAAAAAACAAATCCTGTAAAAAAAATAAAAAATAAAAGATGCTGAATTGTTTGAAGAATGTTAGAAATAAATAAATAAAAATCCTGAGGAAAGAATGGTCAGGATCTGGCAGCAAGGGTTGATCAAACACTGTAACGTTCAAACACTGTTACGTTCAAACACTGTTAAAGAAGAGTAAATAAATAAAAAAATCTATTAAAAATTGAGTGAAAATCCTGCAGCAAAGGTTGACTGAATACTGTAATATTCAAAGAGTGTCAAAAATAAATATACTTTAATCTTAAAGCAAAATTGTACTGTTGTAGTAACTCAAACCAGCTGAAACTTAAGGATCAGGAATCATTAAAATAAAAATAACACCCCAGTAAAATTTGATTGCACTTATTACTGACACTTTGAAAGGATTAATTACATGATACCAATATTATTTTTCAGGGTTTGAGAATTCAGCTTTCCTCCCTGCAGAAGAAAGACGAGTAAATATGAGGATTTGCTGCTTTTCTTGCTCACAAATCTGAACATCTTTAATTCAGTCAGGTAGAACGAGATATTTAGAGATAGTTAAAGAATAAAGCTAATGATTAGTTGCAGCCATTTTCCACCTCTGAACCTCCCTTTGCTCTGCTACCAGCTTTGTTTTTCAGCTGCATGTTTGACCTGTTTTTGTTCATTTTTGGTAAATTCTGAATTGTGGATTCCTGTTGGCTCCGCCCCTTTCTATTTATTTACAGTCTGCACGCGTGCGAAAGCGTCGGCTCGGCGCGTCATCACAGCAGGACAGTGGCAGATGGCCGCTGCTTCCTGCTTCAGCACGCTGCATTGAACTCTGGGGGATTGAGTCCCTTGGGAGTAGAGCTACCTGCAGTGTTTAGAGAGCCACGCGCGTGTGCACAACTCATTATTGCGCTTCCATTTGCAGTAATGAGCCTGTGGCCTCATGGGAAGCGAAGTCTTTATTATTATTAGTCATTAACGTGCTGACAGCTGGACGTGTTATTAGCACGAGTCCTGAGCTGCTTCATCAGCGGCGTCATCTGATATCTGAGTTATTGATCAGTTCAGAGGCTGCAGGTCGGACCAGGTGACTCCTCTGGTAGCCATGGCGATAATCAGCTGATCCCTGTGTCATCATTCTGACCTGTCAGATCTCCTGTCCCGGTGAAAGTCAGTCAGTGGAAATTTAATAAATACATGCACCAAACCTCATATTATTATCAGTATATGTGCACATTTTATGCACCACTTCATAATTCAGTTGAGGCAAATCCACACTGTAAAAAATTGAATATTTTAACAGTTTTTCACAGTAATTTATTTAGGAAATTACTGTTATTTTGCAGATTTTCCCTGTTTTGTTAGAGTTAATATCTAGAATGAAGAGTACATTTCATGAAGACTGTAAAAAACCAGGCCACAATTGTAAATAATGTTCACATCCAAAATCAGGTTTTATAAATACTAATTTGTTCTTTTACAATGTTTGACTTAAAGTGACATTTTCTTACTGTATTTAAATCAGTAAAAAATATATTATTTCACAGATATTTGTCATTATTCAAAAGAAAACCTATGTATATGAAGGATTGAAAAATGGTAAATGCACTTTATAACGGCAATGTTAGTATTAGTGTTAATATTAGTGTTAGTATTAGTTATATTACAGTAATATCTAGTAAAATCTTATTTCTGTCACTTTTACTGCCGGATTTCTTTCTTTTTTCCTTTTATTTGCAGAGTTTTTTAAATATAGTAATATGTTCTAAGTCTTTTATTCTTGATAACTAGTTTTTCTTCTCCCATTAAAAGCGGCAGATGCTGTTTTTACTGTCCACACTCAAAAAGCACCTCTGTGGACTCCAGGAGGTTGTTTGTGGTCTGTAGTCAAAATGTATTTGCTCCCTATTTTCCTCATTTACCACAGAACACTCTTAGAAACCTGTATTTGCAGCTCCAGCTTGGCTCAGCGTCCAGACAGACTCATCGAGCTGCTCTGATCTTATCAGCTGTTGGGGCTGAATGATGCTTCCTGGCGACTCCTCGGGGAGTTGTAGTTTTTAGGAGTCATTAGAACTACAGCGGTGCTCATTTTCATTCGTCACTGTCTCGTCTTTGATCAGCTTGTCTCTTGTTTTTGTCACTTTTTGTTTTGTTTGTGTTGTTTTGTTTGTGTGACTTTGTGATTTATTTTTTTGTTTCGTGTCTTTTTATGTCATTCATGTCTCTTTGTGGTTGTTTTATCTCCACATACTGTAGATACTGAACTGGTTCCATGTCTCCAGCCTCTACAGACTTTTTCTCTCTATTCTGCTCATCAGCTGTAGAAAGATGTTTCGCCTTGCTGAATGTATCTTCAACAACTTGCTCCTCTGTTGATTGTTTCTGAGCCGTGCTGCATTTATTTTATTGATCCAGTGGGTTTGATTTTCCTCTCAGTCTCTCTGTGGAAACACTGCCTGCAGTTCACTTAAAAACACTGAACCTTTGTCACCTGAATGTTGGTCACAGGTCAGTCAGTCATTGCTTGATGGTTGCTCTAAGAATCTTTTGCTTGTTACAGGTTCTCTCTATCACCAACACTTTGCTTTTGATTTTGACTGGATCTTTTGAATGAGACATGGTGAATAAAGTGATTTTGATGAAAGATCACAGTGAGATTTGGTTACTCACCAAAGTGCACTGCACACATGAAACCTTCAGGGATCCTCTGAAAGTTGAAAATATGGTGATTCTTTCTGTTTTTACAGTTTCTGACTGATAAATGGTGTCATTTTGATGTTTTGTTTTTTTTTAACCAAAAAAACACGTCTCAACCCTGCTGGCTGGTTTTGCAGCTCAGATATTTACATCATGATTTATGTTCTTAAAATATCTTGCTGTAAGTCATTATTTTTTTATACAAATTTACCATTTTCTTTTCTGTGTTGTTCCTTCCAGACCCCCCAGTCATCCAACAGTTGAAAAGGACCTACAAATACTTTAAAGACTACAGACAGGTGAGTTAAATCATCCTGCTGAACTGTGACAGACTTTTCTGAACTAAAATCGAACCAGAATAATGAATAAATCTGTTTATTTTCCTCCAAAAGAATATGTTTCACCCCTGGAAAGCTCACTACTGTACTGTTTTGCACATTATTATAAATGATATAATATGTGCACAAAGATAACTGCAGTTACACCTCATGTTTAACCATTTGTGTCCACTGATTAACCAAGAACGAGATGAATTGTTGCGTAAATACATTTTATTTCCGTCTGCAGAAGTTGGAGTTTTTCTGTCACAATTTATAAACAAAACCAATATTCACCCTGTGAGTTTGTTCCTGTTAATGGCGTTTAAATCAGCGTTTTTCTGCTTCCCACTTTCATTTTCCTTCTGTAGTTGCAATAGTAGAAAAGCTGATTCACAAGAAATTAATTTTCTTTTGTGAAGTTTGCAGAATTAATAATGAGGCTTTCCTGTAAAAACCACATTTCTGCTCGGTGGTTTTCTGCCTGCAGGATTCAGATTTGGGTTTTCTGCTGTGGTGCAACAGCAGTAATTCAAGCAGATTTCAGCTCCTTTAAGAGGAAAAAAAATATCTGCAATTTCTTCGGTGTAATAATCAGCATAAAATAAAAGGAATGTGAGCTGGTTTTTCTGAGCTTCCAGGAAGGTGGTCCTCTGACTCTGGATAATTTCTCACTTGTAGTTTGTGTTTTTCTGTTGATGCCTTCAGATGATAATCGAGCCGACGAGCCCGAAGCTGCTGCCCGACCCGCTGAAGGAACCCTACTACCAGCCACCATACACTCTGGTTCTGGAGCTCACTGACGTCCTCCTGCACCCGGAGTGGTCGGTACGTCTGTAAATACACTCCCCGTCACTCTGGAGTGTGTTTTAAAGCATGTCGGAAATCATAAAAGCACTCATTTTTAGATGGTGGCAGAGAACAGACAGAGAATATGGGACATTGCTTCTTCCTGCTATTAAAACGACGCTTAATCATTGAGACCTGACTTCAATATTAGTTACAACTTAATTTAGACATGGCAAGACTACAGAAAGAGCCACACTGCATCTGCAATATCCCTACTGGTGAGACTAGACAGCACAAAAAGTCACATATAATGTATGAACAGTCAAAATTATGCAAACAGACTAAAACCAATTCAAACAGACTAAAATCGACACAAAATCACTGAGATCAAACGGTAAAAGCCACAAAACTGTAACGGAGAGAGACAAACAACTACAAAAAGACACAAAAAGACCAGCAAGAGACACAATTCCACCACAGAGCGACCGAACCAAACTTCAGCACAGGCACGTGAATGTTAATCTGCAAGGTGTTTTACATGTTTGTTAAATTTTGTCATGATTTTGATTAGCTTGTCTCTTTTGATTTGGATATTGTGCAATGTCAGTATGTATATGTTTAACCCCCAGGCAACCATAGGGCCATTTTTTTGTCCTTAAGTGTGAGTTTTTCCTTAAACTGGACTTTGCACAGAAAGTTAAGTAGCTATGTACTAAACGAAAAAAGAAAAAAAAAGAACCATGGTAACATGTGAAGAAACTGGCATTTAAAGGGTTAAAGTCCTGCAAAATATTGAATATTTCATAGCTATATCTGGACTGATGCTGGTGAAAAAAAATTTAGCCAGTGAAGGTGAAAAATAATATTAATATGTAACATTTTGACGGCAGGTTTTTTCATCTTTAACCTCCTAAATGTGATTTTTTTTTTTTCTTTTTAAATGGGAAACTGCACAAACAACAATGGGACTATCAGAAAAATCCACTTACCTTTTATCATATGGGAAAAAACAACATGCCATCCTGAAAATACAGACATTTAAAGGGTTGAAATCCTAAAAATGAGTGGTTAATTGGTGGTTGTTATCAGAAATATTGTTGGACAAAAATCTAAGTTAGTGAATGTAGAAAATGATATTAATCGTTGTTTGAATGGACATTTTTGTATTGAAGGTCCTAAATATGAATTATTTTTAACTCTTGATGCTACACAAACAATAATAATACATCAAAATGTATAATCTATTTGCCACTTCAATAGAAAACAAACACAGCTGTGTATTTTGTTCAGGAATAATGTTCAAAAATGTAAGTCAGTGAAAGTAGAAAAAAATGCTAATATATAATAGCCTGATGGCAGTCTTCTTTGATGCAGATGTTTTTGTCTTTAAGGTCCTTCGTTAGTCTGACTTATTTTAATTGACACTTGAGGGAAAAAGCATTAAGCACGTATGATGAATGTAATGGTTTCAAATGGCTCTCAAACAGCTGCACACAATATTTTTAGGACAGTTTTTAACCACAAAATTCCACTCCGTTTTGACTGTTCTCTCAGTTTTAAATTAGATATTTCACTTTATTGGAGCATCCATAGATCCCTAATAGTCAAACTGAAAACAAAATAATGATTCTTATTTAAAAAAAGGTGCGACTCCTTGTTTTCCTGAATCTCCAGAGACACGATAGACACATGATCCTTCAAGAGTTAACGGAATTAAACAGGTAACAGTTGAGTTTGGAGGTTATTTTGGTTTTATGTGACAGGTGGAGGATGTGTTGGAGGTGTGTCCCACCACCTGTCCTCTTCCCTCCCTTTACACCAACACATATATATAATATATATACTGTGGACTTACCTGACAGGTGTGCAGCAGCTGTAACTCGACACCTGCCGCCTGTTAAAGCAGACAGACACACCTTCACCAGCCTCACCTCTCAGCCTCACATACTTTTATCCTCATTATCTGTTCGCCGCCGCAACTTGTACAAACACAAACATTAACTGCTTCAACTGTCGGCGGCGTTTCATGGCTGAAATCACAGCTGCAGATTATCAGCAGCTCTGAAAAGTCTTTACTGGGTTGACTCGGAGGGAATTCAGGAAACATTTCACTGACTTTAATGCCTCTAAAATCAGTGGAATTTGATGTGTGGCAAGTTTGGCAAGACGAGGTTCCAGCTTTTAGATATTTTGGCATCCCAAAATAGTTGGAAAAAACCCAGAAATCACATTCTACTGGTGTTAGGGCCTCACAAGTTGGTGAAATGTTGACCAACGACTGTACTTTTAGTAGGAAATATGAATCCATCCATATATACACACTTACAGGAGCCTTCTGGAGACATAACACCAGTCTATTTGAAAAATCTGCAGTTTTTTTCATTTCCAGAGACCAATAATAATTCTTTATTGTCATTTTGGACAGGCAAATCCTAACTGTAATGCTCAGGCATCAATTTGAAAAAAATGTTACCCAGAGAACCTTAAGTACAAAAATGTCAGCGTCAAAAAAGCTGCCGTAAAAACATTAAATATTAATGAATATAAATAGTCTACAATGACATTTTGACAATTTTCAAGTCATTTTGGACAATATTCACTGATTCTGGACAAGTTTCTAGTCACTCTGGACAAATGCAGACAGGTTTGAAGTCATTTTGGACAAGCTCCAAGTATAAATAGCAAAATATAAAAGAATAACTTGACTTACAGGAACTTTGAGTTCCCAATGCCACCTGTGTTTAGATATTTTCCATGTTTTTTTTTTGTTTGTTTGTTTTCAAAGGTCAGTAATTAAGAATGAGCGTATGCTGAGGTGTTCACTTTCTCTACACAAGCACACCACAAACATGTCGAACAGCCCTCAGGTTGTTTGTGTTTAAGTTAACCTGAGATCAAGTTAACGACCTGCAAGTGTTGAAACGACAACAAACAGCAGCTACAGTTACACAAGGAAACACACAAACGGATGTGTTCTGAGCAGCTGTTGGCGTCGCACATGACTGGTTCAAACTGCTGTTGGTTGAAAAAACACATTGGTGTTACACACTTACAAAAGTATGTGGATGTGCCAAAATGAGTATTAATCTTTATGTATCAATCATTGATGCCTGTAAAATCAGAATAAACTGTCGAATAAAAGTGTGTTCTGAAAGCTTTAAATGTAAACTCTCTCTTCTTGTCTCGTATTAAGTCCAAATTCTTAAACTTAAACATTTTCATTTCCATAAATTGAGTCAATTTTGGTAAATGTTTAAATATAGAAATCAATATTGTTAAAGTTTAAAAAGTTGAGAAACAGTTAAAAACTTCAGTTGTGTGTACAGTGTACACTACATGTGTGTTTCCTACCAGGATCCTGAAATTAAGGTGCAGAAAAATGTTTTGTTGATAACACAGTCATTCAAAAACATTGTGCGCTCTTTGTGACGTTAACGATGCACATAAAGCTGCAGGTAGCACATCTGTTCAGGTTAGACACAATTAGCTGCAGACCTGCACTACAAAATAAATATCACTAATCAGTCAGCCACTTCTTCAGTCTGTATCTGCAGTTACTGTTTGTGTGTTGATCTCAGCTGTTTGTGTTTCAGTTGTCGACAGGTTGGCGCTTTAAGAAACGTCCAGGTATCGACTATCTGTTCCAGCAGCTCGCTCCACTCTATGAGATCGTCATCTTCACAGCAGAGACCGGCATGGTGAGAAACTCTGGAGTTAGCGATCTGATCAGATCTGATGCTGGTTGATCAGCAGTTTCTGCAGTCATTTACTGTCAGGAGCTGCAAGCTGCCCGATGAATCCCAGCCGTTAGAACATGAACTGACTGACTGCAGCAGATTACTGAGGTTTTATAGTGTCACTAACATACTGACGATTGTGTTTGTCTCAGACGGCGTATCCTCTGATCGACAGCATCGACCCTCAGGGCTTCGTCATGTATCGTCTCTTCAGAGATGCAACACGCTACATGGAGGGGCATCATGTCAAAGTAAGAACATGGAAACCAGCTAAACACAACATACAAAACCCATTACAGCGCTTACAGATGTTGGCAGCAGCATTAAAGTTGCTCAGTATCTGTACAGCATAGCCGCACATCTGTGTTTTAAAGTAGGTTGCTTGTGGCAAAAACAGCTGTAAATTGTTGCCGCTCTGTGTTTTAAAGCAGATTTTCTAACAGAAGAATCATTTATTTCACTGTTCGGTTGTTTGCTTTCGGTAGCAGCTGAAATAGCGTTGCTAAAACACCCGTAAGAAGTTGCCGCTCTGTTTTAAAATAGATTTTCTGACAGAAGAGTCATTTGTTTCAGTGTAAAGTTGCTTGGTGCAGAAACATCTGTAAACTCTTGCTGCTTGGTGTTTTAAAGTAGATTTTCTGACAGTTTAGTCATTTAGTTTAAAGTTGCTTGCAGCAGACATAAGGTTGCACAAACACCTGTACACTGTTCAAGTATTTTTATTTTAGAGTAGATTTTCTCATAGAAGCCTCATTTATTTTTGCTTTAAGTTGGCTGCAGCAGCAGGAATAAAGTTGCAGAAACACCTGTAAGCTGCTGCTGCTCATTGTTATACCCCCTGTGTTGCTCTGCATGGCCGCCTTCTGCTGCAGCATTGATTTCTCCTCGCCGCCACAATAGACCTCCCCCATCCTCCTCCTCCGTCTCCTCCTCAGGCCTCATTAACCTTCTGCCTCCCCTCTTCCTCTTATCTCACCCCGGCCTTCCTTCCTTCCTCCCGCCTCCTTCTGTCTCCCTCCAACTGCCGTCCTTGGTGTTTTTATTGAAGGAGCTGGTTAACCTACTTTCCCCAGAATGAAGACACACTTTATCAGCTCATCTCCATAAAGCCAAGACAGAGCCGAGAGCAACAGATGCCCAGAGAGAGTTATTAATGCTCCATATGCTGAGGGAGAGTTACTAGAGCTGCATATGTCCAGAGAAAGTTATTAAATCCCTCCGAGAAATTAAAAATGTTGTTGTGCATTTGCAGCCATACAGGGATTATAATGCAAATGTAGGCAAACATGCAGTTAAATGCAAAACAAAGCCAAAACTGGAGCAGAGGTTGACTATTATTAGCTTACTGGGTATATATTTTCAGAAAAAAGTAAATCATCTTGTAAAAAAAACACACACACACATCAGCTCAACTGAAGATGGAGGTTAAAAAGTGAATATTTTGATTTAGAGTCCAGATCTTCACGTTTAGCTGCTTGGCGACCATAATATTCTGTCTTTAGAGACATGTATGTATGTTTGACATGTCAGATGCAAAATGACCACAAAGACAGACAGAATGACCAGAAAGAGATTAAAAACTGACTGAAAGAGATGCAAAATGAACACTAAAAGATGCAAAACCAACACAGAGACAAAAAACCCCCAGACACACAAAACTACTCAAAACAAACACCAGTACTATACCAGTATCTCCATTATATGGTGAGACAAAAAAGTACAATGACACTAAAAATTACCAGAAAGAGATTAAAATGATGCGAAATTAACACAAATAGATGATAATTCAGTGCAAATAGAAGTGAAACCACTTTTTAGACATACAAAAGGTCTGCTTGTTGCAAAATGGCTGCAAAGAGACACGAACCAATAAAATACAAAAGCAAAATTGCGACAAAGACACACAAAAGGACCAGAAGAAGATTCAAACTGACTGAAACAGAAGCAAAATAATCACTAAAAGAAAAGCCAATGCGAACAGCAACAAAGACACACAAAGTGGTGATAAAGATGCACAATAAGGTCAAAAATCAACTACAGAGTCAGAAACAAATACAGTGAGATGCTAAATGTACACAAGTGGATGCTAATTTAGTACAAACACAAATGAAACCAGCTCTTAGATGAACAAAAGGACTACTATACGATGCAAAATGGCTGCAAAGAGACGCAAAACAACCACAAAGGCACATACAGTGGTGATAAAGATGCACAAAAAGACCAAAAAGCGACCCAAGTGAATCATAATGCATAGGAATAGATAGAGAGAATGTCCACACTGTTTCTGCTCCTGACTGAATCTGACGATCTGTTTTTACACATGGCGATGACAAGAACTAGCCTACAGCTTTGCGTGTAAAACACATCACGTATCACTTAGCATTAGATCATTAAATGCATTAGCATCTGTGTCACATTAGACCATATGTGAACTGTACAGATGTAGGTAAGAACTTGTAAAGATGGTGGGCAGGATGTGCCGATATAAAAAGCTTTTCTAGATAATTCACTGTCGGTTGTGATTTAACGCAGCATTCTGCAGTGATGTAAATTGGCCGTGATGCCATAGTGCAGATGTTTAGATGCATCGTGACGCTACAGCCCGTGTGCAAGCCATCACAGTCATGCTCATTTTCCTCCAGGTTTTGCAGCCAGTATTTCACACATTTTAACTCCGACTCTTCTGCTATTGTGTTCTTGTGCTTTTGTTGTGGTGTTGATGGAAGGCAGAAGTACATATGGTGAAAACTGCAAATAAAAAGAGAATTATGTTCGTGTCTGTACAGTGTTTATCAAAAAGTATTCACCCTCTGTGAGTTTCCTCCTTTTATTGGTTTTCAACACTGAGTCATGGTCAATATAAATTAGCTTTTTGGAAGAATTTCAAAAAAACAACTTTTTTATGTCAAAGTGAAAACAGATTTCTACAAAGTAATATCAATTAGAAATATAAAACCGAAAATGATTGTTCTACCTAAGTATTCACCTCCTTCCAGTCAGTATTTACTAGATGCACCTTCGGCTGCAGTTCCAGCTTTGATCCTGAGTTGGTCTCAATCAGCCTGAACATCTGGACAATTTTATCTCCAGATGCTCTGTCTGACAGAGTTTGAAAATTGTTCAAACTCTGTCAGACTACATGAGTGAACAACCCTTCTCAAATCCAGACACAAGTTCTTAGATTGAAGTCTGGACTCTGACTCGGCCTCCAGAACACTCACCTTGTTGTCTTTAAACCATTTCTCTGTATCTTTGGCTGTTTACTTCGGCTCATTGTCTTACTGGAAAACAAATTTGCTCCCAAGTCTCAGTTCTCTGTCAGACTGCATCAAGTTGTCCTCCAGGATTTCTCTATACTTTGCTGCATTCATTTTACCCTCTACCTTTACAAGCCTTCCAGGACCTGCTGCTGAAGAGCCTCCTCATGTCATGATGCTGCCACCACCATGCTTCACAGTGGGGATGGTGTGTTTGTGATGATGTGCAGTGGTTGGTGCCCAACAACCATTTGGGCAAATACAGTTGACTTCAGAGTCTCCCACATGTCTTCTGCTGAACTCTAGTCCAGATTTATCATGGACTTTCTCCAACAGTGTCTTTTTCTTTGTCTCCATAAAGCTTTGACTGGTGAAGAACAGACAACAGTTGCTGTATGAACAGTCTCTCCATCTCAGCTGCTGAAGCTTGTAACTCCTTCAGAGGAGTCATAGGTGTCTTGGTGGCCTCCCTCACTGGTCTCTTTCTTCACTCACTCACTTTTTGAGCAGTCACTTATTGTACGTTTTGTATTTTTATTTAATTAATTGATTGATTGATTTTAATAATTTTTTTAATTGTCTTTTTTGGAAATTCTCTCAAAAAAAGCCTAATTAAATTGGCCATGACTGAATGTTGACATGCAGTTAAAGGAAAAAACTTTCAAGGAGGGTGAATACTTTTTATAGGAACTGTATCAGAAGATGTCGTCATTTTGTCCTGAAACAGCAACAAGCAGATAATCAGTCCTTAAAAGTCACTGTAATCATTACCTCCGCCAAGGAGGTTATGTTTTTGCCAGTGTTGGTTTGTTTGTTTGTTTGTCTGTGTTCAAAATAACTTGAAATGTTATGGACGGATTTGGATTAAGTGTTCAGGAAATGTGTGAAATGGGACAAGGAACAAATGATGAAATTTTGGGAGTGATCCAGATCACCGTCTGGATCCAGGATATTTTTTTTTAATTTAATGATACTTTGTCATTGGGGGATTGTGTTGGGGGTGGACTGAAGCTGCTTGACGGAGGTCTGCGCTCTCTGAGTGCTTTTCTAGTTATTGTTGTTATTCCTCTGGTGTCCATCTCGGAACAAAGCAACAGCAAATTATTTAAGCTCTAACCCTAAAATTTAGCTGAGTTTTTGGCTGTGGGATCACTAATGAGTTGCCAAACAAGGACAGCGCACAAAAAAAATGGAATGAACATATTGAGCGTTTTCTAGCAGCTGTTTTATTCTCTGCTGTCTGATATCACTG
The DNA here is from genome assembly GCA_024666655.1 of Dascyllus trimaculatus. Taxonomy (NCBI): domain Eukaryota; kingdom Metazoa; phylum Chordata; class Actinopteri; family Pomacentridae; genus Dascyllus; species Dascyllus trimaculatus. The sequence continues at coordinate 7,412,804 of CM045453.1, forward strand.
AACAAATGTGAAAATAATAAATTAAGACCACGAGCTCCTCGTTAGCTGCAGCATTGACCTTCCTTCAGCCTCTTAAAAACCTGCAGCTATTGTTCGCTGGCCTGCATCTGAGCGTCGGCTGCAGGCCAGCAGTGGCTCAGACGTCTTATTGTTTACTGGGATGAGAAACACAACAGTTGGATTAACTGTCCTCCTTCAAACTTGGCTTTAATTTTTCATGTCATGTTAAACTGGACAATTCACGAGACGATGAACAGATGACACTGAAAAAAGGGTTTAAATAGTCCCAATAATTTGTTGAACCAGCGTTGCCTGATCTTCATCTTGTCTGGATTTATTTCTTTTTGTAGAAACAGAGAAAACTGCTGTCTAAATATATAATAATGATTATTATTAATAATAATAAAATGCCTTTTTCCACTTGTACAACATGAACATGCACCTTTTTTAGCTAAAAGTTACATCTTAATGTGTTTTAAGAAAATGTTTCAACAACCTAACAGTACACATAACAAAACTGTAAAATATATTTCCAATATGCACAAAGTTACTGATAAAAATACAGATTTAAACTATGCGGACCTGTTTTTTTAAACTGTGTCTTTATTTAACATAGAAAGACACAATCAATACAAACAAAACACTCCCTGGCAACGTCACAGAATATGTATGACACTGCAAAAAACAAAGCCCAATATGGGGAAAAAGAAGAAAATAAAATAAGTAACCTTGTTGGGGCCCAGAAAGCTTGATAATTTCAATGAATGAAAAATAAATGAATGGACAGTTAGGACATGACAACACAGCGTGGGTTCCCCTCAGTTAGAGAGGTATCTTGCTATAGGTAACCACCTCCTCACAAAGATATCAGCCTTTAATTGTAATTGAGCAGTTAAAGGCTCCCTCAACTTCTGTTTCCACTGTTCCTCTGTAGGCGGCTGTGGATTCATCCATTTTATTGTCACCGTTTTCCTAGCAGTCATCAAGAGTATATGTAACAGGTGCTTTTGGTCCCTGGTGTACATGTCTTCAGGAGTTAGATCTAAAAGAAACTGACTTGGGCTGAATAGTAAATCAATTTCCATAACTTTATCTATCTCTCTTTTTACCCCCTTCCAAAAAGGAAGTATCACTGGGCAATCCCAAAATATGTGCGAGTGATCGCCGACCGTTCCATGACCACTCCAACAGTATATTCCAGCTGGGTTATCTATAAATTTGGAAACCACAGAAGGCGTCTTAAAGAACCTTGTCTTCATCTTCCAATCAAACTCCTTCCACATGTTACTATTAATACCTTTATGACATCCAGTGCACATTGTTTCCACTCTCCATCCTCTATTATAATATTTAACTCCAACTCCCATTTATTTTTGATATAAAAAGTATTGTCTGGCATATTCAGTAACAAATTTCTGTATATATGGGAAACATGTTTTTTTGTTGGGTAGCTGATGTTTAATTATATTAATAAAATATGTCTCTATATTTATGCAGACCTGGTTTAAAAACTATTTTGAACTGTCACAGATAAGGACCTAAATAACAACAAAAGCAGGGAATAAAATTAACCTTGTGAATACCACAGCTTTAGATGGATTTCTGTGAATTTATCTTTTAAACCTATTTCATGTTTTATGCATATTTTTATTCTTTAAGATATTTTTTGTGATTAGTAGTTTATTTATGTGGTTTTGTTTTCTTTCGCTTTGCTTCTGTTAGACACATTCCCAGCTATATAAAACCAAAGTTAACTGTTGTTTACAGGCATATTCCAATATTTCCGTTTTGCAAAGACAAAATAACAATAAACTCAACAGATAAGTCTAATTTAGGTTTCATGGTCGACTGTAGTATTAAAATTTAAAATGTACTCCTCGAAATCTTCACATAGAAAACAGTCCATGTGGATAAAATCAGCTTCAACTTGGGTAAATCTAACATAAAACACTTCATTTGACTATTTTTAAAGTCCTTTTGCTCTTACAGCAGTCTGAGTGACCTGCAGCGTGTACCACAACCTGCATGTGAGGCATTTAGGACACATCTGTAGATCTAGAGTCTGTTGATGAGCAGATTTGTTTCAGTTTATCGAAGTGATATCAGACAAGAGCTAGGAAAAGACTGGTGACTAAACTATTATATTTTGTGATTAAAACATTTTGCAAATCTTAACATCTTTGCAAAACTAAGTTACACAAGGACAGCTATTTTTTTCTTCATGCAAGGTTGATTAGTACCTAAAAATAGGATGGGGAAAGGTGATAAAAGTTAGTTTGAAGCCACGACTTTAGAAAATGAACTGGAGATTTTTCTTCTTAGATGTTTGCTGAAAGTGCTAAAAGGAAACCGCAGCAGCATCTCATGTGCAGCTTCCTGTTTAGCTAAAAATATTAAATCTTCTGTGTGACGTAGATGCACTAAACTCTGTTCTCAAATCGTCTGTTCTTGAAAAATCCTGCAGCTCCTTGCAGAAAACATGCGATAAAAGCAGAGCTGACGTCTCTGACTGTGGTTTCCTCGGCTGGACGTTGCAGCAGCGTCTGTTTCTCCCAGCGGTGGATGTTTCTTCACAGCAGTAGATGTCGTTTCTGTTTCTAATCTCCACTCTGGAGGCTGCAGCCACAGATGGCTGCTGCCAATAACATCACACGGCAGATTTGACGGCGGCATTTCCATACAAAGGCCGAGGGAGAAGTGTGTCGCCGTGGAAGTTGTCGGGCCGCGACCTTTTCATTGATGCAGCTCAGTGTGTGAATGACTGCAGGCCGGCGAACTAAAAGCTAAAACAGCCGAAAAATGATCACAGTGTGACGTCTGTGACAAAGACTTTAAACAATCCCACATGACAGACTGGTTTTATTGACCACGCTTAGAAACACGCTTTCTTTTCTACACTTGAGATTTATTTAAATTTTAAGCCACATTAAGATGCAAACCCAGCTTTTGAAATGCAAACAGCAACAAATCGCATCATTTGACGTCTGTAGAACTCAGAGTTAAGCTACAGTGGTCTAAATGTGCCAAACTTAGGAATAAGAGTGATAAAACATTGCTTTATCAAAAATGTGACAGATTTTTAATGTTTTGTTTAGGTAGTATCAAATCTGTAGATAAACTCTGGCATAATAATTACCTCTTTTATTCTCCCTTATGAATCCTCTGAACGCCAAAACCTGCTGGTAGGTCTGAAAAGTATTTCATCTATTTTGAAAATCACAAAATTTATCAACCAGAAATTGTAAAAATAGAAAGATTTCTGATGAGTTAATCGTGCCTGATGTGCAGTTCTGTCTAAAAATTGACCAAACCTCAGCTTAAAATGGGGATATTTCATCAACATTGCTTCATTCCACATGTCTCATCTAGAAACTTCAAAAACTAAACAACTTGCTCAAACCAGATTCTTTAAAACACTACAAATGCTGCACTCCTCTGCGCAGCCATGAAGCTATGAGTGGCTCAGCTGTGACCAACAGTCATGTGACAAAAATTCAGAGAGTTTTCAGGTTGATCTGCAGGCAGTGTTTCCACAGAGCAGAGAGGGGATGACAAGAGAGACTGAGAGGGACATGAAGCCTACTGGATCAATAACATAAATGCAGCATGGTTCAGAAACAGCAAACAGAGGAGCAGGTTGCTGAAGATACATCCAGCATGGTGAAACATCTTTCTGATGTGTAGAGACTCAAAACTGGACTAAAACTTGTCCAAAATGACTCAAACTGTACATAATGACTCAAAAATTGTCACTTTGAACAAATTTTGAGTCTTTATAAACAAATGTGAAGTAATTCTGGACAATATTAAAGTTACTTTGGTCAGTTTGGACATTTTTTTAAATCACTTTGAACAGTTTTCTAAACATTTAGGACACTTTCAGTTACTTTGGACAAGTTTCAAATCAATTTGGGCAATTTTTTAGACTTAAAGGAAAATCAAACCTACTAGATCATAGAGTAAATGCTAGATGGCTCAAAACCAGTAAACAGAGGAGCAAGTTGTTGAAGATACATTCAGCATGGTGAAACATCTTCCTACAGCTGATGAGCAGAGTAGAGAGAAAAAGGTCTGTAGAGACATTTAACAGCACAACATTTTAAGTTGATTACTCATAAAAATAAACTTGCTCCTACGAGTATTTCCACATTATTTAACAGGATTTTTTAAGTGTTGTGTACTTAATTACTATAATCATAAACACGTCTTTAAGTTGACAAATATAAAATATATAATAAATATACATATAAATAACTTAAGAAATTAAGTTGCTCCAGTGTTTAGTAGGTAGGAGAGGAAACTTTAAATGCTAAACTTAAGGTTAAAAAAAACAAGTTTTTAAGCCTATTTTATTACATCACCTCAAGCTGAATTCAGTTTTCAGTCAAATAAGGCAGAAAATTGAGTTTAAATTACACACAATATGAAGTTGATGCAACATTATTATGTCAACACAGCACATTAAAATAAAGTTAGCAACTTAAAACATTTACCTCAGTCAGTAAATTCCTTTTTTTAACTTTAAGCCATGCATTTAATTCAGTGGTGCTGACAGGTCACTTGAATCAGTCTCTAAATCAGGGGCGGGCAATCCTGTTCCTCGAGGGCCACTATCCTGCATGTTTTCGATGTTTCTCTCTTCCAACACACCTGATTCAAATGATCAGAATCGTTATCAGGCTTCTGCAGAGCTTCAGGATGAGCTGATCATTTGAATCAGGTGTGTTGGAAGAGGGAAGCATCTAAAACATGCAGGATAGGACCAGGATTGACACCCCTGCTCTAAATCTACTTATACTATGCTGTTTTGTCAATTGCTTATAAACCCAGTTTATTGTCTAAACCAGGAGGATGTCTTCAGTACTTTTGATATTTTTTAGATGCCTTAAGTGGTGAAATCTTCAACTAGTCAACAAGGAAGCAGCTCAGGGGTTTCACAGAGTTTCTGGAGAGTTTTAGTTGAATGTGTCAGCAGGAAGTCTCAGCTCCTTGATCGGAATATTTGGATTTACCTCCTGTTTCATTTCTGCTGTAAAGATGTCGGGAAGCTCTCAGGTATCATGAGTTTATTTCCTCCTTGGCAACAAAACGGTAGCCTTGAGAAACATCATGCAGGTTAAACTGGACGAACGAAAGCTTTTATAGAGCTGAAAGACTTTAAAAGCATGCAGGTGGAGCAACATTAACTCATAGTGCAACACTTTCTGTAGAGGTGCTGCACTTGTCTGGTCTCCAAATATAAGACAACCTTCACTTCCATTTCAAATGGCATCGAGAGTCGAGCAGTGTTGGCCAAGTAGTCTTGTTTTGTCCAAAGATATTCAGTTTACTGTCACAGAGGAAGAAAGAAACCAGAAAATATTCAGATTTTAGAAGCTGCAATCACAGAATTTAAACATTTTATTATTTAAAAAAATACTCTAACTTATGAATTGATTATCAAAGTAGTTGACATGGATTTAAATCTTACAACGAATTGGTTTTTAATTATTTGTTGCAGCTTTATGGAAGAAACAGATTGCTAAATAGATCATTTTTTAATTTTCAGTCCAACTGAAAAGAAGCACAGAAATCCATCACCTGGACTCCATCCTGTTGTGAAATATTTTAGCATTTAATAGTTATTCTTTCACTTTAAATGCATGTCATTAGCAGTAGCAGGCAGAGTAGTAGGAGGCAGAGTTGTAGTAGGAGTAATAGTCGCAGTTGTAGGAGGAGTAGCAGTGGTATTAGAAGTAGTAGAAGGAGGAAGAGTAGTATTAGGAGTCATAGTAGTAGTAAGAAGAGAAGAGGAGCAGTAGGAGTAGGACTGGTGGGAGGAGGAGAAGTAAAAGTAGTAGTGGTGGTGGTGGTGGGAGGAGGATGAATAGGAGTTGCAGTAATGGTAGTAGAAGTAGTGATGATAGTAGTGGTGGCAGTAGAAGTAGTGGTGGTAGTAGCAGTGGTAAAGGTGGTAGTAGTAGCTTTATTGTCTTTATATTGAGGCCAGACAACAATAAAAGTAAATGTGGATATGTGTTTAGTGCTTCTGAGGCATAAAAACATTTAAGAAAGATTTTTCAAAAAAGCAATTTAAGACAAGCAAATCTTTAGAATTATTTGAAGTACAATATATAAGAATATCAAAAGTTGAAATGCGTCAGACAGCAGCAGTAGTTTCCTGACTGTGATGGTTTGCAGCCTAACTTCATCCACACTAACAGAATCACTCTGAATGCAGACAGATGCCTTTTATTCATCGGCTGCAGGAGGATGGACGAATGTGTCCGCTGGGGTTTTATCAAACACTGTGGGGGGGTTTCAGGCAGCAGCTGAGGCAGCGTCCCTCCTCCATCTGTCCACAGAGCAGCTGGGCGGCCGGAGAAAGTGTTTAATCTGGGCCAATATTAAGCATCACTAAGATAATAAAGTTCTTATTTGATTAGACCACGAAAAGGTCAACGGCAGCTTATGTTGGGGTGGAGTCATTCATAACTCACTTTAATTTCAGCCCACACATTTTATCTGCTGCAGAATAAATTAATGTATTGACCTGTTTTTTTTTTTCAGGATGTTTCATGTCTGAACCGAGACACCAGTAAAGTGATCGTGGTCGACTGTAAACGGGAAGCGTTCAGCCTGCAGCCTTTCAACGGCATGGCTCTGAAGAAATGGGACGGGAACTCAGAGGACCGGACACTCTACGACCTCGCCAACTTCCTCAAGAGTAAGAAAAGTGTAACTACGCTCAAAAAAAAAGAAAAATGGCCGCCTGTTCAGTGTAATTTAATGCTTCCAAATGAACAAAATTAAATCATGTAGTTTAAACAATAAGGTTTGGTAAAACTTTATTAACTCTAAAGGTCCTTATTTTAATTCTTTACAAATTAGAATGGGCAATTTACAAATTAGAAGTTCAGCAATCACACCTGCACAAATTGCAGGTGTGGTTGCTGAACACTCAACTACATTGCCAACTTTCTGTCATGATGTATTTCCTACTGTTTGGCATTTGCTTCCCCACTGATGCGGCGCTACTGCCAGTTTGAATTGATCCGGGAAGTGGAGCCCAGCTCCGAGGTGACAGAGCCCTGATCCGAGGTGGTGGAGCTCAGCTCCGGAGGGCTCTGGCCCACTTTAACCCCCGGCAATTCCTGTAAAAATTACAGGTGTGATTGCTGAAAACTCGACATCGCCAACTTTCTATCATGTTTTGTTTCCTGCTGTTTATTTCTTCAATATAATTCCATGTTTCCAAGATAAATGCAATTAAACCATGTAGTTTAGATAAGATCAGACTTTATTAACCACAAATGAAATTCTTTAATAACGAGAATGGGCAATGCTTTAAAAAAATCACAACATAAAGTTGTGAAATTACCACAAAAAAATTCAAATTGTCACAAAAAGATGTGAAATAAACACAAACATGCAAATCGGTACAGTGGATTCATCCACTTTCAGTTTTTTATTATCACAAAAACATGTAAAATGAACACAAATGGATGCAAACCACGACAAAAGGACGTAAAATTACCATCAAAGGACCAGTCTGTAATGAAAAGATGCAAAATCACCACAAAAAGACATGAAATTACCACAAATACAAAAAAAATCACCTAATAAGTGCCGAATTACTGCAAAAAGGGACAAAATCACAATAAAACATAAAAACACTGCAAAATGAGGGAAAATCAGCATTAAAGAATGCAAAACCACCACAAAAAGGTGCAAAATCACTACAAAAAAACTTAAAATCTCCACAAGAAGATGCAAAACCACCACACAGAGATGTGAAATCACCACAAGCATGCAAATTACCACTTTGAATAAATCCACTACAGGTTTTATTATGCAAAAATGAAAATGCAACTGACTTGAAATCACCACGAAAAGACCCCAAAAAAGCACATTTTTATGCATAAATTATAAGTGCACCTAAATGTTGGGCTTCAGTTATCCTCATTTGTCAAACTAACATCATGTTCAAGAAGTCGTTGGTGTGGATGCTTGTTGTTCAGACGTCTGGCAGAGAAGTTTAGGATAAACTCTGTCAGGCTTTTTGTCCTTCAGATGACAGCAAACAAGTCGACACTTTTCCCCCAGTACAGAGCAGAGATCTGACGACTCTGTTAACATCTCAAAGAACAGAGCAACAATCTGCCAGTATTTACTGCAAACAATGAGGCACATAACCATCGTACAAAGCTCAGTTTCAACATGTGCAGTTTGATTTCTATTGAAGAAAACAGGTATTTTTTTAAAACAAAGCAACTGCAAAGAGACGTGAAGTTACTTCAAGCAAATAAAGAGATTAAAACTGACTGAAACTGATCCATAATTTACACAGTTGATTGCAAAACCAATGCTGACAGACACAAAAATACCACATAAAAGAAACGATGATGAAAACAAACACAACCAGAAAGCAAAGCAAATGGACCAGAGAAAGATGGAGCCAGTTAACGCTAAACTGTCATTTCAAAAAGATGCAAAGTAACGAGACCCAAATTCACTACAACAAGATGCTAAACTACCACAAACAGAGGTGAAATTTCCCCAGGCTCAGAATTGCCTCACAAAGAAGGGAAGCTACCAGGAAAAAAAAAAACACACACACACAAAAAGTACCAGGAAAAAGATGCAAATTTGCCACAGTGAGACACAGACTCAAAGAGATGAAAGTACTTCAAAAACCCTCAGGAACAAATGCAAAACCACCACAGCACATGTAAAACCACCAAAAAAAACATGCAAAATCATCAAGAAATACAAAATCACCAGAAAACATGCAAACTCACCAAAATAAGGGTGTAAAACTACCACACCAAGATGCAAAATCACCATGTTAAAAAAAACAAAATCATCTTCAAAAGATGCAAAACCACCAGCACCACAAAGACACTCAGAATCACCAGAAAACTACAAAAAATCACTGATAAGAAAAGATGCCCACAGTCTGAATCACCAGAAAGACCAGGGAAATAATACGCTACTAATATGAGCTTTTTATGCAGATTTAGATTTGATTTTTCGCTCCTGTGACCAATCGATTACTTAAAGTGCAGAAACGGTTTCAGTCGATCAAGACGTTCTTCAGTTGATTAGTCACACTGGAGTTTCCTCTAAAGTTCATATGAGGTTTCAGCAATCAGAGTTACACAGAACAGAGAAAACACAAGTGGGGATCTTCCAAAACTCCAGAGTTTTTAGGACTAAGTTCCTTCTTTGTCTTTCTGCTGCAGCTTCTTATTTAAAACTGCAGATTTGTCATTTTTGATAATCAGAACTAACACTGCAACAGAATTGAAGCAGTGACATCGTTTGGATATCTGCAGTCAGATCCTCTGAATGTGTAAATCTGTTTAGGATCTGAACCTCATTGGCTCAGCAGATGGTTTTTCTGTTTTTGGTCACATTTATTGTCAGACCGCCCAAAGGAGAGAATTTAAAGATAATTTTAGCAGTGTCTGGCTTTGACAGCTGCTGCAGCCGGATCTGGATTTTAATGGAAACACACTAAATAACTGTGGTTTCAGCTCCTTAAATCCAGAGCTCGTTCTGGTGTTTGTTGTGTCCTGTTCTGTAACATCAGTCCTCCGCTGCAGTTTGTTACAGGTTGACCATGCGGCAGGTTTTGCCTCGGAGCTCCGGCCGTATTCAAATGGATGTGTTCACTTCCTCTGTAAAAGGCTGTGAAGCTTATTAGAAGCTCTAACCATGATTTACAGAAGTAATTAAGCATTTCTTTTTGCCAGCATTGTTGCTGTAACGTTGCATAAAACCTGTTTACGCCTGACGTTAATGGGCTGTAAATAGAATGGAGGATTGTTGCTCCATTATTGAGTTGCAGGCTGAAAGAGGACAGTTGTAAGAAGGATTATTTCTGATTTATTATTGCAGCCATCCTTTTAATGCAGCCTTTGAATCGCCAGGTTGCTTGAGTTTAACTAGGTTGTAATAAACTATAGTTAAATAATGATCACAGACAGATGTTGACTAAATGTAAACAAACCACCCTGTAGACTCACAAAAGGACGAGTAGATGCAAAATGACTGCTAAGCAACAAAGCAATAGAAAATGACTGTAAAGACACAAAATGACCGGAGAAGATTAATGCTGACTAATAGACGCATAATGAACAGAAACTGATGTGAAACCAACACAAAGACAAAAAACTGCAAAACACGTAAAATTACTCAAAACAGAAACGAGGAGCCACAGAATGCTGACAAAGACACAGAAAGACCAAAAGAGACCCAAGATGACCAGCTAGATTTAAAGATCTAAATGTAACTGGGAGGCAAATTTACAAAGACCTGAACCTGCTTTGGACATAAACAACATTAGTTTGCCGTGAAATGTGAGCATGCGTTTGATTTTCACTTGTCTCGTCTCTGGCAGCCATCGCTCTGAGCGGCGTGGAAGATGTCCGCTCGGTGCTGGAGAACTATGCCCTGGAGGACGACCCCATCGAGGCCTTCAAGCGTCGCCAGGCTCAGCTGGCGCAGGTAGGAGGATGAATCAAACGCACCTTTCTGGTTCTGTAATTTTGGCTTTTTGTTCTGACACTGAGGTTTTTTTTCAGGAGGAGGAGCAGCGTCTGGCCGAGCTGTCACTGCAGAAGAAGCAAGGTTTGTCGCTCGGATCTATCGCCTCGCGGTTCTGGCGCTCCAAACAGCAGTGAGCACCGCCCCCTCCCACACACTTCCACCAATCACAGCCCGGCTCTCCACCAGCGTCGAGGTGAAGGGAGGGGCCAGACCCAGTCACGTCTCGGTGGGCTGGAAACGGAGCGAGAACATTGGCCAGCTTCTGCACCACTTCCTGGTTTTGTGGAGGCGGGGCGTCAGTGGCCCCCTCCCTCGGTCATCTCGGTGTCACCTGATGCGTTTTTCAAGCTGCTGATTGGTTTTTAAAAAAAGAAACTAAGCAAGAGGATCGAGGTCAGTTTAAAGTCTTGTTGTTGGCGGTTGAGGTCCGATCCGGGACCAGCGCTGCTATCGCCACTCCAGCTCTGGTCTGGCCCGCCGCTCGCAGGATCTGACCTGAGCTCAGCAGTCTGTCCTGTACCTTCAGAATGTGTCTTTTATTTTATTTTCTACTCCTCTGTGTGTCTCTGACTGTGTTGACGGACCATGTCTGAAAAATAAATATGGTTTATAAGTATAAAAATAAACTATAGTTAGTATTCGTAAGAGTTAAAGAGTAATAAGAGTGTTAAATACGTCAGAGCGCATGGCGGCGGTGTGATGGACTGAAGTTCAGCCTGTGGATGTGATAAAGACCCGTTGAGATTAACGGTGGAGGCAAAAAAAGAAGAGTTTAAAGCAGATCTCCTCCTCCATCCTGATGTCTATCATTCACACAATTAAAGGATAAAACATATTCTGTATTTTTCACTTCTCTTACTTCATTGTCTGCCTGCTCTGAGTCCATTGGTTCCTACCATTAATCTTTAAAAACACCTCACAGATATTGTTGTTCTATTTTGAAACAACAAGGAGGAAATACTGCATTTGTTGGGGACTATTTTCAGCGGTGGATTCATCTTCATTTGGAACTCTGGTGAGGATTTATGGAAGCGGTTTGTGTGATTATGGTAATAAATGGATTTTAAAGGCCAATTCATGGTTTTCACATGACCAATGTGGATCCAAATGTGATTCTAGTCATTAAATAATAAGAGTACTTCGGTCTGCGGCCACATTTCTTCTTACATGGAGCACTGGAAACCACATGGAGCTACTGTGGATATGTCTAAAAGGCTGTAATTTGTGTTGTTTGTTTTTTTTTAACAGGGCAAAGCAGTTAGTGAGTAATCCTGAGGAGCACAGTAGGTGGATGCGACACGGGGTTTCTGGAGACTTAAGAACTTCCCACTGTGTTTGGGCTCCGTTGATGGAAAGCAAGTACAAATCTAAGGTCCTCCAAAGTCCTGCTGTGACTACTTTAATTACAGCACTCGTAATGATGGAATATAAAGGCGTGAATCTCCTCATAAAGCCTTTTCTCATATTGAGCATCTGTTTTTGATTTGTTTTGCAGTTGGTATGTTTGCAGTATGGACAGTGTAAACCTTTGTGGACTTGGGTGGATGGCGTTTTTTACAGATCCTTGGTGACACATGGAAACCATGAATTGGCCTTAAAAGCATAAACTAGCTCTCTCTGAACTGCTGCAAACATAACATTTTTGCTCTGACAAACATGCTAATTGCATCGTGGGACGTCATAGAAGGATTGAATGACACCAACCAAAGAGGACTGTTTTTGCGAGCATTTAAAGGTCTCATGTTGTTAAAGTCTCACATGTCCTGACAGTGTCTTTTTACATTGTTTAGCTCTAAGCTCCACGAAGATGATTCATTTCACCATGACTGTTTTAGCATCTGTAGCTTTAAATTTAGCTGAGCTGCTGCAGGCCCCACCCCCTTCAGGAAGAAGACTCACTCTTGTCTGTGATTGGCCACAGTAGCAAGACTTTCTGTCTTCTTTCTCTCTAAGCATCATTTTACAAGAAAGATGTGTGCATTCTCAGCACAGTTGTTTTTAACTCCTGTGTTTGGTGATTTTGTATGACATAAAACCAAGATTTTGGAAATGAAGTGTCGACTGGATGAGTTTCAGTCACTGTTTCATCCTCATTCTGCTGTCTGACAACAGAAACGGTAAAATCTGTAAATGAGAACAGCTTTACTGGGAGTTCTGCTGTATTAAAATGCAGTTTATGTGAGCACAGACAGCAGGAGAGAAGCTAACGGATGGAAACAGCAGCGTTTAGGTTGAACATGAAAACACAGTAACCCACCCCGTCCTTGTTTGTTAGTTTGGACATGTGATCAGTGGTAACTTTAACGTGCTAACACTTCGAATTGAGCTACTGTTGTGGGGACATGACCATCAATAATACCAAAAATCCACTGGGTTTTTATTTTCTCAGATGTTGGCAGTGCTTTAAGAAGCTTGTGTTCAGTCTTGCGGCCAACAGCAGAACATTTGGTGAGTTTTGCTTGTGGGTCAGATATTTTAGAGTTGGCAAAAGCAGCTGTAGAAAGTAAATAAACCTAGTGGACTGAAAGGCAGCTGCTCCTTCTGATTGGTTCACCTGGAAGCAGTGAGGGGGTGGGGCTACACAAAGCTGGAACGCCATTGGTTAGTTAGTTTTTACTGACTGACTTGTAAAGGAGGCTGTCTAGTTGTTTGGCTGCCTCAGGAACGGCAGAAGTAAACTTTTCATACTTATCAACTTTTATTTTAAACTGCCAAGATTATAAATTACACAAACACAAAGACCAACTGATTTTCACCATATGATACCTTTAAATCATCATTTTCTGCCCCTCACTGAACAGGAGAAGCATCCAAAGAAAGACGTCAAGAGCAAGTGTACGTCCAGAAAACATACTTTCAGCTTCCGGCCGCCTCGCGTTGTGCTTGTTAAAGAGTCTTGTTGGTGTGAACGCTCCATCGACATCCTCAATAAACGAATGAACGAAACGAACCAGCAGGCTTCTATTTTATTCCATCATAATGTTTTGGAGCGCGCTCAAGTTTTCCCTGTTTTCTTACACCTCCTTTTAAATGATTAAACAATGGAAAAACAGCAGGATTTTGAAATTCTGTCTTGCCTGTTACATAAATGATTTTAAAGGTTTAATTACCTCAGTTTTCCTTTGCTGTTTACGAGCGCTGTATTTCTCTCCAAACTGAAATTCCTCTCAGTCAGGGTTCTTCTGACATTTAAAATAATTCTCCATCTCTGACATGTTGTTCTCTAATGCAGGCCAAATGGCAACTGAGGTTTCATGAATCAGAACTGTACAGGATTCTTTCTTTGAAGATGCATGACATAAGAAGGCGGGTAAGGACAGTTTTGTTTTTATTGATGCTTCCTGTAACCTGCACATGGTAATGAAACTGTTTTTGCAGACATGTCGAGAAGAAGACACCTGATGTATAGATTCAGCATGAACCACAGGAGAACCTAAGTTGAAACTCGGCCAGACAGGCAGGAATGTGCTTTTTCCTGGATTTAAAGCTGAATCCCTGCAGTGCCTTGAACCTGTAAATCTGTTGTTTCTTTTCTTCTCTCTCTGCAACACACCCGTTTTTAAAATCCTGTGAAGGTGTCAGGGCAATTAGTTGCCTGAAACGCTGAAGTCTTTGCCAGCCATCATCGGTCAGGCACGAAAACAAGTCGGGAGGGCCTGGAGGGAAACGATGAGTCTTCTGTTGGCACAAAACCCAAGCAGCAGGAGGGAATCCTCATTTCCAGCAGCGATGGCATCTTCACGTGCATGAACACAAGAGCCCAAATTCTGGATATTTACAGGTTCCTTATCAGATTTTTTGGAGGCTACTACAACATGTTTACCTGCTTTAATATTCAAAAGCACATTATTTTACATACTGTACATTCCTGGGGCTGCACAGTGGCTCGGCTGTCAGCACGGTCGCCTCACAGCGAGAAGATCCCTGGTTCGCATCTTGGTTAGGACGCCTGGGATCTTTCTGTGTGGAGTTTGCATGTTCTCCCTGTTCAGTGTGGGTTTTCACCGGGTACTCCGGCTTCCTCGTTAATTGATGATTCTAAATTGTCCGTAGGTGTGAATAAGAGTGTGCTTGGTTGCCTGTCTATATGTGTAGCCCCGTGATAGACTGGCGACCTGTCCAGGGTGTCCCCTGCCTTCGCCTGAGTCGACTGGGATAGACTCCAGTCCCCACGCAACCCTACAGAGGATTAAGTGGTGTATGAGGATGGATGGATGGATTTACATTCCTGCAGCTCCTCTTCTGTTTTAAACGTTTTATTTTAACTCCTGTCTCTTTAAGGCCCCACATCCAAGAAGTGATGTGAGCATTGTCTGGGTTTATCTACCAATGGGCACCATGACAAAGACTTGTGTGGAGATCAGTGACCGGCTTGCTCAAGCGGACGTGGCCGTAGCTGCGTTTTCCATACGTGTGTCTACTCATCTACTGTACGCTATGTATTTTATATACAGTGAGACCGCGAAAAGTGAACCGCAACATGGTGAGGGACGACTGTATTTAAGACTGTAGGTGAAACCAACAACCTCCAAATTTAGCAAAATCTGAGCTTGAGCCTTGGTGGATGGAAATATTTTTCTCCCTGATGCTTTAAAAAGTCATTCAGAACAGCAGCAAGTGTTTGTCAAACATCGCTGGTTGGTTAACTCCTTGAGTTCCATGTGATTGAAAGTCTGCTGGTAATTGAGAAGAACAAACTAGAGCTCCACTCTGTCTCATGGCTGCATTTGAAGGTTGCATTTTTACTCTGTATGTTTTTTCCCCCAAAAAGCTGTCATATAACACAGTGAAGGACCCAACTTGTGGGTCAATTTAGGGTGATTTGAACCTTTGTGGTTTTGTTCTGGTCACCAGATATCTCCCTGTAGAACCTCTTTCAGCACTGATTTTATAAAAAAGTACCTATTTCAGGGTAGATAATTCTGAAAACTTCTTTGTGGGACATTACATGGATTGCTTAGGACAATGAGTGCCATTTTTACTGTGTTTTGGATATGCCCTTATCCAATGTCAGTCTTCTTCTCTCTAAGATCACTATCAACAATTTAAAATGACATCATATGGACAAATAGATCAGACCTCTGTTGTTCTGTTTTCTGTAAAAACTAATGTTAGATCCAGTAACTAATATGTGTTTTGGTGCTGTCCGAGTTAATGTTGCACTAAAAGCTTTTGATTTCACGCCACAATGGAAACAAAAAGGCCGATTAGTGGGTTTCTCTTTTAAATGTTCACACTGCCTCACGTCTGCACAGAGTTCCTCCAGTGGAAATCCGCCTCCTGTTTACCTCGTAGCTGTTTTTTAATGGGCAATAAAGTCTCTTAAGGCCAGTTAGTAGTAAAGAAGAGGTCAGACTAAATGATTCAAACAACTCAATGAATCAACCAGAAAGAGCTGCAGCACTTCTACCTGGACGGGTGAACTTGGGACTGGTAGAGGATCGTATGGTGCTTCTGTGGATCAACCACCTGAAGGAGGAAGGTCTGGAAACAGGTGCATTGTAAGTAGAGCTGCAATGATTAATCGATTGGTTGACAGCTATTGTGATGATCCATTAAGTGTTTTGAGTAGTTTTCTTCAGAAAACTGTCTAAATTCTGTAATTGCAGCTTCTTAAATGTCAGTATTTTATGCTTTCTTTCCTCTGCTATCACAGTAAACTCAATATCTTTAAACAGAATAAGACAACTTTGGAAAACAGATTCTTTTGATTTTTCAACATTTCCTGACATTTTAGCAACCATACAACTTTTCAAAAAATAATGGCAATAAAAATAATTGTTAGCTGCAGCCCTAAACATGTTACATGTGCTGACCCCTGACATTGCTGACTGATGCCTATAGTTTAAATATCTTTAAATTATTAAGGTTTTGGTTTTTTTTTTTGGCTCATGGTCTGACCCCAGTCATTTAATATTTAGTATCTCCTAAAACTAGCAACGGGCACCATGACAAAGACTAATGTGGTGGTTAATGACCTCCAACCACAGCTAACATGTTTAAGACAAAGTGGGATAAACTAGAATATAATTTCTATGTCCTGATGATCTATTATGTAGGACTAGATTTTGATATCCCTTCTTGCACACATGAAACAGCTACTAAGACTCTGAGGGATGGTCAAGTGAATGATGGCATCCTCTGGGTTATCAAGTGGGCTCCCTCCTTCCTAGGTGTTTTACTGATCGGCCCACAACAACTCCCAAGAGTTTAACAGTGAATCCCAGCATCCCAGGTTCGCCCCCTAGATGCCATCTGCTCACTTGAAGGCCCAGGTGGAGTCCCTCCTTTTCATCTACAGCCACTGACTTCCGTTTTCAGCAGCTCTGGAGAGGTCCTTGGTCGCCTGCTGGTGGTCTTTCCCATCTCCTGGAGAAGCCTGGATGTCGAGGTGGCCACAAACCCTCTGCTGCCTACCTCCACCAGTCGGACCCTCACCTTCCAGCCTCACTGCTTTGCATCAGCAGCAAGCTCCATATACCTCAGCATCTTGTGCTCAAAGGCCTCCTTTACTGAGCTCTCCCAGGGCACTGTGAGCTTGACGATGTAAATGTGCCTAAGCGAAGCTGACCATAGCACCACGTCTGGTTGCAGGTTGGTGGAACTGATCTCAGGTGGGAAGCAGAGCTTTTGGTCCAAGTCTACCAGCATCTTACAGTCGCACGCCCCTCTGAGCTCCACAGGATCTGGTCTCGAGGTGGAGAGACAGGTTCGACCCCACCCTCCTGGACAAATGTTTCTTGCCAACCGGACGGCATGGTTGGAAGGGCGTTGACACTCACCCGCCGTGTTTCCAGCACTAGTGCCAGGCACTTTGGCACCTGGTTGTGCCACCAGGTGTAATGGCCTTGACTGAGGCTGGTCTTGCAGCCCACTAAAATGTGTTTGAGTGTAGCTGGAGTCGGACAGAGTGAGCATGTGGGGTCTTCACCATACCATTGACTGAGGTTCTTGGGCGATGGTAAGGCATCATAGGCAGCCTTGATGGTGAAGCTTGCTCTGAACGTCTCCATATCCCACAGCTCTTGCCAAGAGATCGTCCTCTTTTGCACTCCTTCCCATGTCACCCACTGCCCTTGCTTCGCCTGCGCAGTGCCTTTTGCACACGTCTGCTTCCTCTTGCCGCCGTACTTCCTGCACCACGAGCTTGCATCGTTGGAATTTAGTGGCCCTGTTCCAGGCTGGAGTGCTGGTTCCAAGGCCATGACCGCCTCTCCAAAATAAATCCAAAATAATCATAGCTGTGCCAAATTCAGATTTACAATGACTTCTTATTTGAATAATGAGTCACTTCTGGATGGAAATGACATAAACAAGCAACAAACGTTAGCAAAACACTGTGTTAATGATTTTAATGATGAATTAATAGAAATGAATAATATAAATTTGTTATTCAAAACAAATGCAAAATAAAAAGCATGTTCACTCACGGTCTCAGATCTTTTAAGGCTCTTTTTTTTTTTAAAAATACACAAAAATATCAGTAAAATTACAAAACAGACTGTAAGTTTACATGTGTAATAGAAAATAACATTCAAAGCCCGTAACGCTAAGTAAGCATGACATTTTCATTATTTCATTGGAATTTTTATCTTTTTGACAAATACATTTATAGTAATTTCACCATTTTTATAGTTATTGACAATAACGGTTTTTAAAAAATTTACCCTAGAATTGTAAATGTACCACTAAAGAACAGTAAAGCTATATTTTCACAGTTTTTAACAGATTATTTTTTTACAGTGTTCTCTGAGTACAGTTGTTAACTGCATGGTGGATTGATAATGTTGAGGATGTTGATGTTTATAATTTTGTAAACGTTATGCCATTAAATATATTGTAAATGTTTTGAATTAGTTCAGTCACTGTTCCTCTGCTAAAAGTTCATGTTTTTCAATGTAGTCAGGTACATCTGTTTAGTATAAAATGCTGTAGGTCCATAACTTGTGAGATAGATGTGAATATTTATATCTAAAGACACATACATACACACACACACATAGGTTTATATAAATGAGCCATTAAAGGCTCAGGAGCATGTTTCAGAAAAGTAAAAGTATTTTTTACTTCAAGTACTTCATTCCTCCAACACCACAAAACCGTCATTAGCATATCTGAGCATGCGCGTTCTGCTCCTGCAGCTTTCCTAACAGATGTTAATGAGCCTCTAAGGTGCGCGGACACTTGTGAATGAGTCCGTGGGGGTGCGCGCTCCTCCTGAAAGTCATCTCAATAAGAGCAGAGTCTGGCAGGTGAGAGGAGCTGTGCGAGACCAAAGCCTCCCCCTCATCCCCTCCTCCTCCTCCTGCAACGGAGACACACACAAAACGTGTGCCAAAGATTTATTGATGCCCGCGAGCAGTGTGTGTGTGTGTGTGTGTGTGTGTGTGTGTGTGTTGAGGTGTTTTGTCAGAATTTAAACAGAATCAAAAACATGTAAAATCTTCACTCAGTGAACACTGTAAAAAATAATCTGTTATGTTAGACTGCCAGAAAAAATACATTGAACACTGTAAAAAGAACAAATGACTGTTTATAAAAATGAATTAACTTTTTTCCAGTGGTTTGGCTAGATGTTGCTTGAAAATTAGCAAAACAATGAAAATCTATAAAATATCTCATTACTCTTTACCATTTCTCAAATTTCTTTCAAATAAAAAATAAAATAAATAAATAAAAAATCTGTAAAATGATGGTAGTATCTGATAAAAGTAGCACGTTTTTGGTGTGAACATTATTCAGCTTGTCTTTGGCTTAAAATGCCAATTAATTTTTTTCTGGGATTTCACTGGTTTTTATCTGTCAAATATGATTAAAAACTGGAAATGCTGTTTTTTCAATTCCTAATATAAATAATCTTTATTTACAAAAAAAAAAAAACAGCAAACACCTGTAAAAAAAAATAATTATATTTTTTGGTATTTTAAGTACAGTAAAAAATAGTGTCACCGTTTATTAAAATATAGATATTAATGTGAACTTGATTAACAGTTTTGGCCTGTTTCTTAACATTCCATTTCAGAATTAATATTTTTTCTGTGATTTTACTAGATATTGTATTTAGCTGTACGGGGAACATCTGCAATTAAACATTTAAAAAAATTAAAAATGTTAATTTTTTTTTTTTAACAACACAGGTGTTTACTTGTGTTATTCACCACCACACAAACCAACAATGTACTTTAATCCTTTATTGAAATAACTGAATTTGCCCAGTAGAAATCAGATTAGTCACATTTAAAGCATCACAGCTGTGCAGAACATCTAGTTCTGAGGAGTTTCCACTGCGAGCTGTGTTCAAATGTTGGATTACAGAGTGTGCCTCTGCTGGTTTCAGGCTGAACTGGCTTCATGTAGAGCTTCAAACACCCACGTGGTTCTCTGCAGCTCTGAGGTGTGAAGCTGGGAACCCTGAACCTCCCTCAGTCCCACCATCTGCTGCAGACTGGTTTAACTGGGAGGCGTCAACAGACTGCAGGGGCTGAAAAGTAGCACCTTTAGGGTGACGCTGCAAATGGACAACAGCACACACTTATTTACATTCACATATCCAGATTTAACTGCAGCCGCAAACATAGAAACACAACCAGCAGCAGCTTCGGTTAGAAAGACATAACATCCCCCTTTAATATTTAGAACATGTGCCCTTTAAAAGTCCCCATACAGGATGATATTAAACGAGGTCTGCAAGTGAAAAAATACTTTAAAGCAGCATTCAAAGTCTTATTGTATTCTACGTTTCTTTATTTTAAACAATTATCTTGTGTTTTCCTTCACAAAAATATGATTTAAAAAATTTTGATGCAGAAAACAAACAAATTAATTCTTAAAAATGGACGGAAATGCTAAAAGAAATTAAGTGTTTGATGTTTAAATGTTCCTAGAAGAGTTTTTTTTAAAAATTCTGTCATAAAAATGTGGCTACATTACTGGAAATTTCTGGTAAATTCACAGAAAAAATATAAATTAAGATTTCGTGTGATGCTATAAAAATTTTAATTTTAATTTTCTGTGGTAAAAAATTGTCTAAATCACACTGAAGATATCTAGTAAATTTATAGAAAATATATGAATGAAGACTGACTGAATAAAAAACAGGCCATAACTGTAAATAAAGTCGGAATTCTTTATCATCTTTATAAACAATGACACTATTTATTCTGTACTTATGTCGCCAAAACATAATTATTATTTCACAGAAATTTGCTGTTATTTGAAAGAAAATCTATCAGGGACTGAGAAATAGTGAATCCTGTTTTTATTAAATTCATATTATTCTACTGATAATCACTGTTTTGTTAAATTACGGATGATCTCTAGTAAAATCAAAGAAAAAATATCAGTGCATATATGTTAAGCTAAAAAAAACAGGTAAAAACTGTAAATGATGTGGACATCAGAAATCTGAATTTATATAAATGTGTTCTTTTATAGTGTTTGACTGTAAATTTAAATCAGCAAAAGGCTCATTATTTTACAGATATTTTCTGTTATTTGGAAGAAAAAATCGTATATTGAGTATTGAAATATGGCTGTTACTGAAAGTGTTTAATGTGTGTTTTTGAGAATAAAGCAGGAAAATGATTTAAAATATTCTAAGCCAATCGTTTTCCAGCTTCAGGTGAGGGGGCGGGGCTAACTCGGCTCTGATTGACAGGTGATGTTTGATGATAAACTAAAAACAGAACTTTGAGTTTTAATCCGCCGCCATGTTCACCTCTTCGTCCTCTTCCTCCTTCTCCTCCTCCTCTTCCTCCTCACCGGGCCGTTTGCTGCTCTGCGGTCTGCGCATGTCTGTTCAGGTGTCAGTCCGGACACCTCGCGCATGTTTATGGTCTCGCGCCGCTCGCACCTCAGACTTTCCCACGATCCCCCTGTTTAACCTGTAAAGCTCTTCACACCTTCATCATCATCCTCCTCATTCTGTAACCCTCTTCACACCTTCATCGCCTTCATCCTCCTCCTCCTGCACGCGCCGTCTGCTTCTCACCTCAACAAAAGAGCTCGTGCCGCCTCTTTTCCGACCATTTGGGCGCGTGCAGAACAAACGGAGCTGATTGATCTATCGATAGACTGATCGATACATACATTGATACACAGATGTAAGGGTAGTTGTAGATGGAAGATATCTATATTGACAGATATAAAACAGACATGATAGAAATAGAAATAAAGAGAGATGATATAACACACAGGGTAGATAAACCTTAAGTGAGAAACTTAACCAGAATTTCAATTAACATTAAAAATGAAGACTCTAACTTTCAACTATACAATGACAGTTACTAATACAGGTATATTTCCAAAGGTTAGTACATAATAGTTTAATCAAAACAGCTACAACAACAGAGATACATATTTGGTTCATTCTTGGGCCAGATGTTGCTGAAGGAAAAAATGACTCAAGATAAGAAATGCAGTGAATGAAAAGTTCAAAAGCATCCAGAAACAAGTATGGTGCTTTACTGAAATACCTCAAATAACACTAGAATGGAAGAATAAATAGTAATGCTGACAATCCTACTGAGTTAATGTCACACGTGATAATAAAATAATGCATGCCACATCGACAGTGTTGTACATGGAAGTGAAATATTACACATTTAAGTGAAATAAAACACCTGAGAAATGAAAATATGAACTGTTGCATGTGAAAAGGAAACTGATATTGTGCAGCATAAGTGTCCAATTGTTAGGCAGGTGTAATAAAAATAATAAACGTACCCAGAAACTGAACCAAAACTACAAATTACAACCCTAAATCTCCATTCTATGCAGTGATAGCTGGAATTTCTAGCACATTATAGTTTAAAAAGAACTGTTTTAAAGACCCTAAACCCAAACCTTATTTAAAAAGCCTCTTATGGTGTTTAAATTAGGTTTTAAAAAAAGACTCTAATCAAGGAGTTTTAAGTATCATAAAACACATGAACAGGAGTAAAACAAATGGAAAACAAACAATGAACAGCAAGAATAAACCCAACATGGAGCCAAGCATGATGTTTACGTCACAGCTGAGGAGCGTAAATGTAGTTTATTTAAAAGACACGTTAAAATATTAGAATGATATTAGTAATGATGATGTGTGCGTTAAAAACCCTACATCTGCTCTGAACCACATCTGGATCTGGTTTCTTTAGTTCCTCGGGTTCACGTTAATGTGCGCGTGTCGCAGAGAGTCTCGGACAAGAGGGCACGCGCCTGCCGGTCCGTGAGGAGCTGGGCTGGATCAGTGATCGATAAGCAGATGGAGCTGATCAATAACCCGCACATTCTGCTGCTTGCTGCTTCCTGCCCTGCTTCTCCCTCGGGGGATCTATTTTTTAGTATCTATTTTATATATTATAGTATCTATTTTTATCTTTATCTGAGGTTATTGGTAATTACTAATGTTTGATTATTGGCTTTAAATAACAGATTAATGTGATAAAAACACCAAATGTCCACTTCAAGGTTTCTATTGACTCGTTTTGTTCTGACTTGTTCTTTATTTCTGACTTTTTTTTTGGCAACAAACGGACTGAAAATCGATAAGCTGATCGATTATCGGCTGTTTATGTGATTACAGACCTGCACGTGCTGCTCCTTCACTGTTCATTTATTGTTTACTGTGCACGAGGACAGACTGGCTGCTGCTGTTGTTTGTATTTTTGGCACAAAGACGCACGCGCCACTTTCATTCATCCATTCATTGTCTTTGTTTACGGTCCGCGCGCGTCTCGTTGTTCCTCATCTGTCTGCTGCTGTCTCGCGCCGCCGGAGGACAAACACACACACACACACACACACACACACACACACACACACACCCTTCTTTTGTGTGTGTGTGTGTGGCGAAGTTGCCTCGTGCCTCCGGGTATTTGGGGGTTAAAGTCAGAAGCAGCAGAGGCACGCGCTCAACTCATTACAATGAAGATAGAGGGTCACACACACACACATACACACACACACACACACACACACACACACACACACACACACACTTGGTTTAACCTGAGCTTGTGGACAGTAAACAGGCTAAATACAGTAAATACATTAAAGTGACACATTTTTGTTTGTTCTTTAATCTGACAATCATTTCAATCTCATTGATGGTTTACAGTGAAAGCAGATGGTGGAATTTATTGATAACATCACATAACAACATTAGAAAGACTTAATAACACACAGTTTAACTGGAAATTGAACTGAAATTAAAATGTTACACTCTAACTGTGAACATATACAAGGACAGTAGGTCATTCTAGTATATTAGTGAAGTGTAGATCATCATAGTTTCATAAAAACTGTCTTACAGACAAAAAGAGACAAATGAAGTGACATTAAGTAACTCAAAGTATATAAACCAGAGGAAAATGGGAAAAATCAACTAATTAAAACATAGAAAAAACAACTTATTGATATCATACCTGTGACCCTAAACCCAAACTGTATTTGAAATGCATTTGCAATAACAACAACAATAATAATGACAGTAAATTAGAATGGGAGTAATTTGCAGTTATTAAAAAGAAAAATAGCATTTTTTCCAATTTGGGAAAATTTAGATGTAAAGTATCTCCATTAGCAAGTCACAATGTCAAAATAAATGAATCCATTAAAAGGCGAGGCAACATTCAGTGACGATATATATATATATATATAAAGTAACTGCAAATATCTTCAATATGATAGGCTTTCCTGATTTAAATACAATAAAACAGTGTAATTTTATGTTCACGCATAATGTTATACAATGTGGACACTGTGCAGTTTCAGCCTGTTTTGATGGTTTGTTTTTTACAGTTAACATGTAAATTCATCATTTTTCATCATTATTCATATTTAGTACAATCGGGAAATGTGTAACATAACATAACAATACATTGTTGGTGAAATTTGTTGAAAACGTTTTAAAAACAACATACATATTTACTTTACAGAGTGGGATCTGAGAGCCTGCAGCAGTTGACTGTAAGTATCAGTTCCTGCATCACCCTGGATGTGCACAGTGGAACTAAACTCTGGATTAAACTATGAACAGACCTGATGATGTAAAACCTGAGGCTGAGATTCAGAATCAGACACTAAATATACCACAATTATAAGTTTTACTGAATGAACTGAAACGTGGCTCCTGTTTATGACGTCAGCCTCAAGGTGGACAAATTAACATACAGCTGCTACACACACACACACACACACACACACACACACACACCACATACTTACATGAAGCTTATCTGATATTTCTGTTTGAAAAGCTTGAATTATTCACGCGTGTGCCCGTGCGTGTGTGCCTGCGTGCATGTAGTTTACGGTGGGCGTGTCTCACCCCCTCCCTTTCCCTCCAGGGAAGGCACGCGACACCAGGAAGAAAGAAAAAGTGTGTTTGACAGACGGACTAAGAAGCTGCTCTCTGATTGGCTGACTGAGTTCTGAATGAAGGATTCGTGGAAACTAAAAACCGTGAGGTTACAGCGAAGTGTCTCAATTTATTTGGGTTTTAGGTCTTAAAATGTTCCAGTGTTTGCACCTTTATCTAATTTTTGACATTTTAAACCATACATTTTGCAATATCTTTTATAAAAGTCCAATAATATTGAATAGAAATAGTAATTCTGTTTTTCTCAAGTTTAATATTCATTTCTGTCACATTTTTTTTAACAACTGATGCTGTGCAGGTAGATTAATCTAAAACATGTTGCTCAGTTTTAGTCAAATCAACACAACCTGATGCACAGGCTGCAGAGCTTGATCTATACTTCAAAAATGGGAATTTTAAAACATATTTTACTGTGAAAACATATTTTAAAGATTTTGCAGATATTCCCTGTTTTCTGTCTGTAAACACTCTAAAAAGTATTCATGTAAATGCTACCTATAAAAACTATTCCTTTCTGGTTTACAAGTGATTTTCTCACATTTGTGGACTATACATGCTACAGTGTTCCCTACAGAAGTCCCATAATTTGGGTAAATGCATGTTCTTACATGATATTATATTAGATTCTAGAGTAAAAGTTGGATATTGTCACATAGATCTGAATGGTTTGTGACTGATTTGGGTTTGCAGGTGTGTCTGGTGTGTTTTGGAGCCGCTGGTCGGTCGGTGTGTGTCGCTGTGACCGTGGGGAGGCAGTAAAAGGAGCGTTTGGTCGCAGCTCCTGTCGCCTGACAGTTTGTTCTATTGCCCTGCTGTAATTGCCCCCTTGGCGGTGAAAGCGAATCAAAGCGGGGCCCCTGTTACAGGCCCCTCAGTGCTCCCCTCCCGCCCCACTGAGGCTCCACGCTGTAAAAAATGTCCCGTTTCCACTGCAACTCTGGACTATCTAGAAAAAACAGTTTTTACTCAGCAGCAGCTTCATGTCTGAACTCGTTTGTCCGGACAAACTAACAGCTCTGATCGGAACTCTGACGCCGTTAAATTCATTAATCTCTTTCGGTTTGCGCTCCAGTAGGAACCTTTGAGGGGGAGGTGGTTCTTCAGGTTGATATTTCTTGCAGTGCCCCCTCCTGTCCTCTCTGTCCTCTCCCCGCCTCCCCCTCCTCCTCCCGGTATAAAGCTGAGGTGTGACCGCAGCTGCCGCAGTCCAGAGTTCAGCAGCTCAGTGGATTTTTACTCCCCATTGGTTGTTTTTTATTTCTAGCAGATCGCTGACACACAAACACTGACATTACTTATTTTTTTTGCTGGAGCGATTTCCTTTCTAATTTCGTCAGGTGTCGCTCTTTGTTTTCCTTTTGGATCCGTTGGGATTTTACGCACAGATTTGGACCTGTGGCGCATCGTGCCCTGGACGCTCCGACATGGCGCGTTTGTTCCTGCCGTGTCTCCTGCTGCTTATAACGGCGCAGACGGTGAGTAGCTCTGACAGCACCGGAGTCACTTCATCTGTTCCCTCCAAGCGCGCTGATTTGATTCTAATTTGGTTAACAGGGGACGCGTGCGTAAAAGCGTCCCTCTGCGACTTTTACGCACGGCTCCAACTCTCCCTGCGTCCTCATAAAACAAAAAAATAATCTTTTTATGCTTTTACTGTATTTATATGGACCCTAAAATACATACATTCAAATTTTTAACATACATAACGTATCTATGTGGTAAAAGCTGCAGGCTACAGATTTATAAGTCACAATTATGTTTTAAAATAAATCGTTTTCCAGCACTTTGCAGTCAGATACGGATGTATTTTTGTTATTATCGTGCGTATTTGTGCACCTTCTTCACCACCTTTTTATATTTAGTTCCACTCCCGGTGTCTGACCCTCTCTGCCCCGCTCTGTCCCTCCCTCAGGCCCTCTCCTCCGGGGTCTTCGAACTTAAGATCGACTCGTTCACCAGCTCCCGCGGCATCTGTCGCTTCCAGTCGCAGGATTGCCAGATCTTTTTCCGCGTGTGCCTCAAGCACTCGCAGCACGTCATCAACCCGGAGCCGCCGTGCACGTACGGCACCGCGCTCACGGAGATCTTCGGCGCCGACTCCAACTCCATCTCCGGGAGCGCGCCCATCAGGGTGCCCTTTCACTTCAAGTGGCCGGTAAGTGGCGGAAATCACACGGAAGGTTTAACGGCGCGCTTCACATTAACTTGACAAAAGCGCGCAGGTTTCCTTTAAGCTCCCTGAATAGTCAACAAGTCTCGGTCAGATTATTCACCTGCAGCACATCTGTCTACTAAAGTATGCTGCATTTTATCGTGTTGCATGTTTTTTGACACATAAACAAGCGAAGTAAAACCAAAATCTGACTCTAAACGCTCATTTCTGGTTCCTTTCAGGGCACTTTCTCTCTGATTATTGAAGCCTGGAACGCGGAGTCTTCAGGTCTGGAGTCTACAGGTAAACTGCTGCAGTGCTGCTGCTTCACCGCGAGGCGGCGACAGCAGGGCCACATAGACACAGATATCACACTGAGCATCATACATGTGGACATGGAGGCTCACTTCTAACATTTTAGGAATATTTTATTCCAAAATAGTGAAAAACTTATGATTTATATTTATTAAAACAGTTCTAATTGAGCACCACAGGTGAATATGTTGCAGAAAAATGATCAAATCTCAGTATTTTTCCAGATTCTTCATCCATCTTTACCTTCCTCTAGAGAACCAGAACAACCTGATCAGCCGTCTGGCGACCCGCCGGAAGCTCACCGTTGGGGAGGAATGGTCTCAGGACGTGGACTTTGGGAACCAGAGCGAGCTGCGTTACTCGTACCATGTGGTGTGTAACGAGTTCTACCATGGAGAGGCGTGTTCGGCCTACTGCCGCCCCCGAAACGACACTTTCGGACACTACACCTGCGATGACGATGGGAACCGGCACTGTCTGGAGGGCTGGAGGGGCGAGTACTGCTCGGACCGTGAGTTCAAAACCTTACAGACACACCAATATAATCTAATATTTTATTTTTATGGGAACTTTCATGCAGGAAAAGTGCTTTATATTAAGATAAAGTCAAATCTAAACTATGTTACTGCCCGAAAAACACCATAATGCTCCTTTAATGTCATTTTATGGAGTTACTTTTCTGTTTCCTGCATTATTCCTTTAATATTTTTTAAAATAATCTTGTCTGAGGATGATTTGAGACATAAATATACTTTATAGTGTTTATATTTCTCATGTATACTGCAATTTGGTGCACAAAAATGCAGGTTATTTTGTTAAAAATTGCTAAAAAATATGGCCCAAATGTCTCCAAAACATGAGTTTACACTGTTTTCCTACAGTAGTGTGACTCCTCCTCCTCCTCCTCCTCTGCTCTCCCTCCATTTTTATTCCAACGTTTCTTCAGATTGAGGAGGAGGAGGTGAAGAAAAAGACCTTTGGCGCTTCATTTTTTTTGTCCTTGAAATTGTTAAGTCAAGCAGTTGTCAACGCCATCATCAGCCCCCCCACCCCAATAAAAAAGAAAAGATCTTAGAGCTTATGTCGTTTCCAGCTTCCAGAGTGTGTGTTGGCTCCGTGGGCTGCTCTCCTTTTGTTTTGAGCCCAACAATGGGCCCCTAGTGGCCCCCGGTCGGCCCCCGGCCCGCCTGCTTTAACAGGGACACGCGCTGCAGCTTAATGTGCGCTGCCTTGCGTGAAAGGAGACGGCATGTGTTGCTTTTGTTGTGCGGACCAGCTGCTTCGTCCTGCACTTAACAAGCACTTGTAGGGGAGGAGTGTGTGTGTGTGTGTGTGTGTGTGTGGTTGTAAAACTATCCTTGTGAGAGCCACGTAAGGGTTTTGGACATTCAGACTGAGGACATTTTGGGTTGATTCTTGCTTTTTTGCTCCGTTAGAGACATATTAGAGGGTCCAGATTGGATCTAGGGGTCCAGATTTGGTTTTAGGCTCCATGTTTGGGTTCAGGTTGGTTATCAGTGATGGCTGATGTTGCAGAACCAGGAAATGACTATACTTGTGAGGTCCGAAAGCTTTTGAGGGAACCAAAATCCTGCAAGTTCAGACGGCTGTTTAGGTTTGAGGTTCAGGATACAAAATGCATCATGTCAGTGGATGTCCTCACAAAGATAAGAGTTCAAGAAGAGTGTTTGTGTGTGTGTGTGTGTGTGTGAGAGAGAGAGAAAGAGAGAGAGAGAGGCCCACAGTGGGGGGAGGAGGTGGTTTGTTTTGTGATTCGAATGAAGAACTTGAGACTCCCTCGTTCTCTCGTACTAATATCCTGCCCTCTCTCTCCTCCCCCCTCCTCCCCCATCTCCCATCAGCCATCTGTGCGGCAGGCTGCAGCGAGGAACACGGCTTCTGTGAGTTGCCCGGCGAGTGCGTGTGCCGGCAGGGATGGCAGGGCGAGCGCTGCGACGACTGTGCTCGCCACCCGGGCTGCCTGCACGGGACCTGCCAGCAGCCCTGGCAGTGCAACTGCAAGGAGGGCTGGGGAGGCCTGTACTGCGACCAAGGTGGGTTACACCTGTGGATCGGACACCTGAAGGGTCAAAAAGGCGACCCACTGGTTCATTCACCTGCTTCACCTGTTGGTTTTCTACCAGCTTTCACAGAAAAGTTCAAAACGCAGATTACGATTACCAGCACATGACTCCAGCTGCTGTGTGGACCAAGCAGAAGCACATGATTAATTAAAATGTTAATTAGAAGCCTGACCACTGACTACAAGTAACCATCTGCTTATACAGCATGCTCATTTTCCGTTTATTTCAGTTAAAATCAGCTGGCTGAGCTGCAGATTCTTTATATTTCTTGTTACATTAATGCTGCACACTACAATGAAATTAAAAGTCTGAAGTAGTTGCACGTGTAAAGGGGAAGCTTATAAGGTTACAACTTCTCAAAGTCATTGTTTTTTTCTCTGTTTCTTTCCTATGTTTTTAAATTTTCCACTCATGAACTCAACATTACTCAACATCTCAGCAGTTCAAATTGGAAAACTTCTATTCTGCAAATCCACTTAAGTTGACATTTAGCATCAACTTACCACTGGTTAAACATCAGTATTGAACACCTTAAGCTGCTCAGAAGGTATTTAACACTTAGAACACAAGGTAGTATTGTGTTTGA
The DNA here is from genome assembly GCA_024666655.1 of Dascyllus trimaculatus. Classification (NCBI taxonomy): domain Eukaryota; kingdom Metazoa; phylum Chordata; class Actinopteri; family Pomacentridae; genus Dascyllus; species Dascyllus trimaculatus. The sequence goes on from CM045453.1 coordinate 7,442,839, forward strand.
AAGGTAGCCCAAAACCAGGCTACATCCCTCAGTGTTCCTACTACAGCTGTGAAGTCTTTTTATTCACATGTTATCAATGAATTATTTCATATGCGTATTCGGTTTCTTTAAATAGTAGTAAAAACAGCAGTCGAAATAAGGAAGTGAAAGGCTAAAAACGGAACTGATGTCATGTACAAGCCAAGACTTTGCAGCTGCTTGAAGAACAAAAGGTTATGAATGGAACATGCAGAACAGAAATTTCTAGGTTTTTTAACCAAGCTGCTTCAGCAAGTTTCAGTAAAGTTGTTCATCATCTGCATATAAGAAAATACGACCTGATACTACAGAAAGAACTGTGTGTTGAGCTCAATCACTGGGGTGATGTAGAAGACTTTGAAAGGTTTAATATAAATGGCACTTTCTGGTCTCACCACGCCATCAGTGTCACCATCAGACTAATGTTTCTGGAAACAGGCAAGAATTTTCTGCTACAGTCTACCTAAAATTGAACAAAACAACTTTGATGATAATAAAGTTTCTGAAATATTCTATTCAGTTTTTTGCTGCTTTACATTATTAAGCACATTCACCTTAATATGGAGCCCTGAAAAAAACCTTAAGTGGTTCATTTCTTACATGTAAAACATAATAAACGCTATTTATCTGGCCAGATATTTTGCGGTGTTCCTCAGGGCTCTATATTGGGTCCTCTTATATTTTTCATATTTTTTCTTTCTTATCTGCCTGAGGTGTAGTTCTTCCAGTGATTATATTATCTTTTAAAATTATTTCTGGGGGCCTTTATTTGATAGTAACAGTGTAGACAAACATGAAATATGGCCAATAAGACCAAAGAAACGACATGTAGTGTGCATTTTAAGCACTTTCATTTAGCATTAATTAAACGGAAATTCAAATTTATTTCATTGGTAAATCCAATTGTAAATACAGTATCAGTTCAGCAGCAGCTGCTCAAAGACTTTATATGATCTGGAAACAGCCGTTTGTGGACTTATGCATCAAGACAAACTCATTAATGTCAGTCAATGTCTCATTCTGATTTACATTTTATGCTTTTGCTACATTCAGCTCAGTCACAGCAGATTAATCTTGGAGAAAAACACCCAATTTGACAATAAAAATATTATATACACAAAATAAATCTGACATAGCACACGTGGTTAGTATGCAGATCACATGGATGTGAATTCCCTATGCTTTTTACATTTGTCTACATTACGCATGATTTAAATAAAAGCAAAAAATATCCCCAAAAGCAAAGAAACAAAGACAAGAAGCTTTCATATATGTTTAATTTGTGTTTTACACAACCTCTGCCAAACTCCTCCTTTTCATTTTTAATTTCTTGTGACAGAATTTGATGCTTAACAGTTTTTCAGTGCACATATTTTGATCATTCAGGACTCTGCAGAGCATCAAATATTAAGAGTTTTGCAGGAAAATTTGTTGAGGTTTTTAGCATCCGGTGAAATCAGTCAATCTATTGTTTGACAACTTGTTTTATTACCTGCAGAAAACGTTTAATTATAGAGATTTCAAACCAGAACAGGGAAGGAAGAAGCTCTAATGGCTAAACATCTGTTGTGTTAACCTCTCACTCTCTTTGTTTGTTCCCTGCAGACCTGAACTACTGCACCAACCATAAACCCTGCCAGAATGAAGCCTCCTGCACCAACACCGGTCAGGGCAGCTACACCTGCACCTGTCGGCCCGGATTCACCGGCACGAACTGCGAGATCGAGACCAATGAGTGTGACAGCAACCCCTGTAAGAACGGAGGCAGCTGCAAAGTGAGTTACTGAGATCCATCTGACGAATCGTCCTGCAGAACCTTGAAGCTCATCTTCTAGTGTTTTGGTCAATAGCTGCTGAGGCGTCTTACAACTTTGGTTTCTCCTGCAGGATCTGGTGAACGACTATTCGTGTGCGTGTCCTCAAGGCTTCTATGGGAAGAATTGTGAGATCATCGCCATGACCTGTGCAGACAGACCATGTTTTAATGGAGGAACCTGCGTGGAAAAATCCACCGGCGGTTACAGCTGCAGATGTCCGCCGAGCTACACCGGCTCCAACTGTGAGAAGAGAATCGACAGATGCAGCAGCAACCCCTGCACTAACGGTATAACTCCACTATAATAACCTTCTGCAAATTTACGGTGGAGGAAACACCTTTTTAGATGTGTTAAGATCCAAGTTAATAGAAGGAGGAACGATGCACCACTTTCTGACAGCCGGATGAAGAGCTTCAGGTTTTTGGATTCTGTTATCTGAGCTTAATCAAACTCTACAGAGTCGAGGCTTTTGTTGTTTGTTTGAAACCTGCACAGCTTCTCTCCACTGTCAGTAGATGTGAGCTGGATCCACCTGCTTCAGATACACCCGACTGAGGCTTTTCTTGCTTTTCTGTCTCCTGTCGGTTGTTTTCGAGCAGCTCAGTTGTTCTGCAGTGAACTTATCTGCATATCCCAAAGGTGATCCTCCTGCAGTTAATCATTTGTCTAAACACTGTAAAACCGTCAAACTGTTTACAAGAACACAGTGGGGTGATGATTAAATGACGCCACAAGAGATGGAACAACATTAGAGTTTTATGACCTGCCCTCACTGCAGCTCTCTAACCTGGATTCAGTCTTCTTTTTATGGCTCCTCGAGCAACAGAAACCTTCAGAGAGGCTGCAGTTGTGTTTCTTTGGAGTCTGTAATCAGTTTTTAAGTCAAGTTCGCTATCAGTGTCGTATTTGACATGGAATTAGGTGCATCAGATTGAAGAATGAATAGCTGTGCATCGTCTGCATATTTACATTTATTGAATCGCCTAAAGGAGAAGTGACATGTTTGGTTCGAGTCAGACAACAAACATGATCAGTGTTTGGATTTGTTTTTTGATGCTCAGGACATTTTAGTCTCAACTGGAGCAGCTGACAGTAAAAACATATTTTTTTAAAGAAATATGCACGCGTTAGTTTGACCTCTGATTTTTAACTGATAATAAATCATTAAATGAAGCAGGCCTGCTGGCAGCTTGCTATTACAGCTATGACATGAATATAATAAGACAGTGTTGGTGTTGGAGCAGATCCATGTAGTTAATGACCTTAATGTCTGCAAGTTCAATCACACAGAAACTCAGCTGTTTTGGAGAAAACAGTTGAGTTTCCAGTAAAAGTTAATGTAGATGCACAACTGTGTTTTTGTAGATTTTCGCAGCAGGTTTTTGTCCTTTTTCAGTCAGTTTTACTGCAGTTTTAAGCCCCTTCTTTGAAATTCCTGCAGTGCGTTTGTCTGGCAAACCATCTGGAAGCATTTTCAAATCCAATCAGGAGAATATGAACGTGGGTGGAGAATCCAGGTCACCAACATTTACACTGTCGATATGATTCATTCATTCAGTGCAGGAGCCTTTAAAGCTGCTGCACAAGCCAACATCCACCTTCCATTAGCTGCAGGAGTCGACTCCATTTACAGGAGCTGCAGTTAATTTAATAGTAGTAAAAGGAGGTCACAGCTTTCGTCCTACTTTAGTATTCCTTCTGCATGTAGATTTAAATCTCAGAGGGAGAGTTTTGGATGTGAAACAACATGAATTCAATGATCAGCCATGCCCAAGATCTTCCTGTGAATCAGAATTTGTTGTTTTAAGTGTGTACACAAGGATGAAAGCAGCTGACATCAGCTCCTGCTTCTGAGTTCGTATTTCAGATGACGAGTCATGACAAGGTTTTTTTTTATCAAAGCAACGTTATACCAGATTTGAGGTTATTATTTGCATGTGAGCACAGATTTTGATGCAAAATGAGAGATTTTAACACCTCGACCTTCATAACAAACGCTTATGTGCTGCTCATAATGTAAAGTCAAAGTCTTTCCAGTGATTATGCACAAAAATCATAAACAAAAAACTATTTGATTCCTCTCAGAATTGCTGATTAGGCCCTAAAAACTCAACCCCTTGTGTCAAACTTACATATTTTGATGTACTTTTCATGAACATGCCTCAAAATGTGCAGATCTACAAATTTCTCTCCATGCACCTCTTTCCTCTTGCTGCAGCTTGAGCACACCAGCTCACCAAACCACTGTAAAACTACCAAAACTGATTCAGATGAATAATGATGACACTAAAAGCTCCACCCTGCCAGCAGACAAGATTAGCTCTTTAGTTTTGTTGCATGTGAAACTTTGAAAGTCTGAATCTGCATCTTTGCAGTTTCAAGGCATTTTTTAGGTTTTCTAGTGCAAAAAACTCCATGAACATGATTTTTTAATTGTATTTGTCTGTCAGAAGGCAGATAAACTGCTGTATTGTCATGTAGCAGCTTGTGAGCATGTCTTATCACATCTTCGTCCTTGTTGTTGTAAACAAACCTACCTGGTTGCTGTCGTCGCTCAGTCAGGAATTCATTTCTGGCAGCGTCTCTCAGCCGGATGGAGCCGGCAGCATCGTGTTGATCCACGGCTCATTTCTTTTTGGAAATGCGCACAACAAGGCTTTGCAAGATGGTTTTAAGACTGGTTCATTGTCACACGCAAGTGTCCGTAAACCCTGTGTGTGTTTGTGAAGCCTCGGACTGATATTCACATCTCTAGTTTGTTGATGTTCCTTCTTTTAAGCGTTTGAAACCTGCTGCAGGCATATTTCCTCGTAGTCGAAGCTGACAAACAACAAAATTCACATCATTCTGTCTTTTTATGTCATTCTGTCGTTTTTTGACGCAGCTCATGAATGCACCACATAGGCTGGATAAGATCAGAAAGACTGTGCAGCTCTGAGGCAAGTTTACAGTTAGAAAGATGCAAAAAAACTACCAAACTGAACTTTATGAAACCTGGTAGGGAGGTGAAGTGTGGTTAAAAGAAGTTCAGGGTAAATTTTGGAAGATCTGAGCTTCTTTTGTCAAACTTGCGATATAGAGCATTGACCTTGGTTTTGAAATTAATCAGAACGTGTTTACTGTGTGTTTGTTATCTGCAGGGAGGTTCAAGTCTCTGCAAGTTTATTTTCACATCGTTGTAGCATAAAGAGGGGCCTGGAAGGACAATAAAAATGATTTAAATTAATGCACTGTTAAGAATTAGTGGTGCTTTGACACCACTGAGTTTGGAAATGCTGTTTTTCCGCATGTGCAAATCTTATCAGGATGCAGTGATGCTTGTCAGAGAAATAGGATGCACAGAGATTCTCAGGGTTTGTGAAGCAACCTGTTCTCAAGTGTTCTCCAGTCTAGTCGAACCGAGAGGAGACACGTAATCAGGATCAGACGGCTCCACTGGCACAGCTGGCATCACAAAACAAAACCATATCTACAAATATTACAATTAACACTCGGTTGTGGAGCCTTCAGTCCTCCCTCAGGTCCTCATTAGCGTGCAGAAACGGCTGCCTGCTTATCTTCAATCGGCAGTCATTCCTGAACCTCAGTCAGCCTGACGGACGGGAAACATCTCGGCTGAAGCTTCGCTCTGTTTGCAGTGTTGCAACACAGCAGCCAAATATGGAGCTGTTTTTACAGCCTGCAGCTTCGGAGTCAAACCCATAATGAACCCAAAGATCCTGTTTCAACATCTGCAGGCGTTTCAGTCGCTGCAGAACCGAAGTCTGCAGCTCCTATTTCCTCTCCTTTCCACTGAAACTCAGACTAATTCAGTTTACGAGCTTTATTAATCATAACTACGTAACGTGTACGGCTGCTCAGTTTGTCTCTTTTCCTCCAGTTTTACACAGGTTTGATGTTACGGTAAAGTTCGCCATTCCTGTCGGCCATGTGGCTTCTCCTCTCCTGTGATGGAAAACAAGCATGTTTCTAATCACGCCCACAACTCTGTGTTGATGAGTGGCATCTGTTGTGAGGAAATGCTGTAATAAACAAGTTTTTTTTCCCCTGCCGCCCAGATGGAGTCTTGTGCTGTGACCTCTTTCTTCTCTCAGCAAGATTAAGAAGTGCTGATGAGATAATGCTTGTTTTTGCGACACGTTCCAGCCCATTTTTTTAATGATTACTAAATATTTTAGCTCATTAGTTTTTGGAAAACTTGTTTTCAGCTCTTAATTTTAGTGTTTTCAGACAAAGACTGAGACCAGACGTTTCAAATTTATCAGACCCTCTGGCATCCCTCAGGGTTCCATCCTGGGTCCTCTGCCTTTCAGTTTGTTTGTTGCTGCTGCAGATTAAACACAATAAATATTTTAAATGTATGTTTTTTACTCAGATCTTGAGTGTTTCACCACAATATTATATTGTGGGTATATGTGAGTATTTTCAGAGCACACCCTCTCCTCTTTAATGCATGCATGCTTTAAAAATGCCACAGATTGTGTTATCTAAGTTCTCCATGTCATGTCAACAAGATCTCACTTGTTTTCCCACCATTTCTCCTGCTCAGTTTGCATCTAGATTCTTATGAGCCTGTGACACAGAGCCTAGGGCATCATGAACCCAAAAAAGAAAGACTTACACAAAAGAAAATCTTTTCTACAATCTTCCATGATATGTTCTTTTGATTCTTAGCATCCAGTTTGTAAACTTGAGCGTAAACGTGACACATCTTTTGTCTTTTGTTGTTTTTATCAATACTGTTACATTAATCTCCTCCCGTGGTTTTGGCTAAAACCCTCCCTGTCTTGCCCTTGCAGGTGCTCAGTGTTTGGACCTCGGTAACCGGGTCCTTTGCCGCTGCCGGCCGGGTTTCTCGGGTTCCCGCTGTGAGACCAACATTGACGACTGTGCCAGCAACCCATGTCGTAATGCCGGCACCTGCGTCGATGGCGTCAACGACTTCACCTGCACCTGCACACTTGGCTTCACCAGCAAGGACTGCTCGGTGCGAACCAGCCCCTGCGACCAGTTCCCCTGTGACAACGGCGGCACCTGCTACACCCACTTCACCGGGCCAGTTTGCCAATGTCCGTCGAGCTTCATGGGCGCCCGCTGCGAGTACTCGGTCGCCACACCGACCATGAAACCGCCGAGGAATGATGACGCCCCTCCGGCGCTGATCGCTGCCGTTGCTCTCGGTTTGGTGACACTGTCACTGCTGGTTTGCGCCGCTGTCCACATCCTGCGGCAGCTCCAGCGGAGTCGGGAGCTGGCGGCGATTTCCACGTCTGTGAAGAATGACCTGGAGACGGTGAACAATCGCAACGCCGTAATCGGAGGTGGAGGACCAAACAACGGGGGTTTACCTGGACCTCCACTGGGTAGCCTGAAGGAGAAGGAAGCTCTGCTGATCCCTGGAGGTCATCTTAAAGTATCCAATAAGGACGCAGCGCTGGTGGAGAAGGGTGGCGACAACGTGTCCATGTTCAAAAACAAAATGGCTGACTGTAACCTGGCAAAGGAGGAACAGCGCCTGGACAAGAACAAGTTTGACCTGTAAGGATTTGATGGTTTGATGGTTATCTGTGTGTGTTTTCATGCTTTCTGCCTTCACTTTTCCTCTTGTGAAGACGAGTTGCAGCAGGTTTGTCGTGTTATCCAATCAGCCGGCATCTTTCACAAACTGTCTCTCTCTGTGTTTAATGCTGCCGCTGCTGTAACCGACCTTCTCTCTCTTTTCTCTAACAGTAAGAAATGTGACTCTTCCATCATCGTTCCTCCTCTCAGTTTTGCTAAGGAGAGTCTGTATCACTCAGTGTTCATCACCCCGGAGCAGATGGAGCAGTGTGTGTTTGCTACTGAGGTGAGGATCCACCAACATGAGAGTTTATTAGTCCTGTTCATCAGAAAATAGTCACACCTCCAGTTTGTTATATCAGGTTTTATTGTTGTGTGCATGGAAGTGGTGGCAGAGGTCGAAGTATGTTCAAGGTTCAAAAGTCTGAACATCTAAAAGGCTTCTTTAAACTCATGTTATGTGTTAAAGACACTACATTTTGACTTTTTCACATTTTTTAAAAACTTATTCATGTTTTTCTAGATAAACAGCTTATATGGCTGTAGGATCGGATCTCTTTTTGCACATGGGTAGTCCATACCAAAGAACTGGATATCAGCACTTTTGAAGAACTTAAATTGGTAAAACTAAACTCTAAATCAGAAGTAAAAGTACAATATTGAATTAGTTTTTCAACCCTTTAAGATCGGATGCAACTTAAACATGTGCAGTATACAATTGTGCAAAATCACTTAAATGTCAAATGATTTGTTTCATTACTTTTAAATTGAACAGTAGGTATTGGCTCTTATTTAAAAGTAAAAATAGTTTAGATTTACTTTATTAAAAATACAAACTCAACAGTAGGAGTTTAATGCAGCTAAAGTCCTTTGGTTCTTGAGATTCAAATCAAATTTGTATGTCCAAGTTTACATTTGATAGAAGACTAAATCCATTTCTGCAGAGATTTTTACAGCTAATCTTGAGGAGTTGTGTTGCTCAACCTTTCTCTCTTTAAAAGTTGTTCTGTTGGATTCAAGTCTGCTGATGTTTTTGTCCAGGTTGATAGTTTTCACTTTGTTCTTCTGTAAAAACTCTTTGCTTTGGATGGTTCTTATGTTGGAGTATTTCATTTCTTCAAGCTGCTGCAGACTGGGAGTCTTCTTGTCAGCCAGTATTTTGATTTATCCACAGACATTCATGGTGCATCTAGAAATGTCATCGCCCCAACACCTTTTTCTCTCAAGGAGCCCCATATCATCACCCTCCCACCTCCATGCTTCACTGTCAGGACTATGCATTCACTGTGGTAGTCCTGGTCAGGTTCACACTAAACATGCTGGACTCCATCTGAGCCCAACAAATTTCTCTTCATCTGACCAAAGAATGTTCTCCAACATTCATCAGGCTTCTTTTCATGTTCTTTAACAAACTTTCATGTGAAAGTTTTGCACCAAACAGCTTAACCTCTGTCCGTAGAGGTTGATGTTCTGAAGTGTCCTTCACACTGTCTCAGCTTCACCGAAACTCTGATTTTCATTGACAACCTCTGTACCAAGTCTGAAGAAGCTTCCATCTGTTTTTCACAGCTAGATTGTGAAAGTAGTTCACTGTCTGTGGAGTCCTTTTTAGAAGGACGACCACTGCAGCTCTGATTAGTGGTACTATGGCTCCTTCTATACCTCCTGATTACTGCTGGGACTGTGGTTCACTGATTTTTAGCAGCTCACTGATCTCCCTGGATCCTTCTCCATCTGTGTGAAGTCTCACAGTCAGATTTTTCAGTTCCTCCTGCGGAGCCATGAGAACTTTTTGAATCATTTGACATTTGAGTGATATTACACAGGGCTGTGCTCACTTCTGTTGTGTACTCTATATACCTTTAAATTTAAGTGCAACGTATCCATATCCCTTTAAGACTGCAACATATTTATATATATTCCTTTAAGACTGCATGCAACATATGTGTGTAGATCTCTTTACCACTGGTTGCAGCATATGTGTGTACTCCTTTAAGACCACGTGGAATATTATTGGTATATGTCCCTTCAAAACAGGATGCAACATACAAATGTATATTCCTTATAAAACTGGGTATGTCTCTTTAAGACTGCAACACAGGTGTGTATATACCTTTAAGACAGTATATATATATATATATATATATATGTATATATATGTGTGTGTGTGTGTGTGTGTGTGTGTGTGTGTGTGTGTGTGTAGCCCCTTAAGACTGCAGCATATGAGTGTATATCCTTTACGACAAGTTGCAATATATGTGTTTATGTGCCTTTCAGACTTGGTTCAACAGTTGCATAAGACTGGGTGCTACTGCAACATATGGGTGTATATCATTTTAAGATTAGGTGCAACATATGTGCATGTATCTCTAAGAATTGGGACATGTATGTTTATCCCTCTAAGATTAGATGCAACATTTGCATGTACAGCCATTTAAGACTTGTTGCAACATATGCACATATATTTAAGTCAGGGTGCAACATAAGACAGGATGCAACTGCAAAATATGCCAATTTTGGGTTGACCTCTGGGAATTTCTGGCAAACTATTCAGTGAATCAGGAAGGGACTGGGGATGTTGTTGGACAGTGGAACACATTTCAAGGAGCTGCTAAACCAGATCAACGAATCCTGTTGAGGAAGCTCAGGTTTAGCCTTGGCCATGCCGTTGGCAGTCATTGCTGAGGTACTCAATAAGCTCCTTGGTGGCAAGATACCAGGTGTGGACGAGATCCGCCTTGAGATGCTGAAGGCTCTTTTGAGACAGTAAGGCCTTGTCCACACGTAGCCGGGTATCTCACAAAACGAAGATATTTTCTACGATTTTGCCTGTCATCCACATGAAAACGCAGATTTATGGCATTAAAACCGATTCTTTTAAAAACCTCCGACCAAAGTGAAGATTTGCGAATTCTCCGTTTATGTGTCTGCATGTGGACATCAATAACTGGAGTTTGGCGTTTTGAAACGTCACTGCCTGCGACAAAATATGTTCTTATATCACATATGCAACCTGTGTTTACATTCGGAAACAGTATGTAATGCTTAAAAATGCACTTATGTGAATAGGTGTGGATGATTTTTTTTCTAAAAATGAGGTGGTGTGTACATAAGTTTTTTTCTAGACGGAGGGGGCAGGATATTCGGTTTTACAAAAACCCGGCTACGTGTGGACAAGGTCTAACACTGTTGTGTCGTCTTGGTTGACACATCTTTTCAGTGTTGCTTGGTGGTCAAGGACATGGGTGGTTCCCATTTTCAAAAAGTGGGACGAGCGGTTGTGCTCCAGTTATAGGAATCAAGAGGAGCAATTTGAATTCCACCCTGGCTGTAGAGCAGTTGACCAAGTCTATATTCTTGCGTAGTTGCTAAGGACATTATGCGAGTTTGACCAGATAGTTCATATGTGTTTTGTGGAAGGCCTACAACCATATTCCCCAAGGAACCCTGTGGGAGTATTGGGGTATTGGAGACAATGCTACAGTTCAATAAGTCCTTGTACGAATACTTGAGAGCTGTTTGTATTCTCAGCACAAAGTCAAACACTTTCCGGTGGGTGTTGGACCAAGTTTACCTCATCTCCAATGCTGTTCTTGATATTCATGGATGGATCTCAAGGTGCAGCCGAGGGAGGGAGTCTGGTTTGAGGAGGGAGTCTCTGCTTTTTGCTGTTGGCTTCCATCAGACCTTCCGCAGAGGTTTGCACCTAAGTGTGAAACAGCACATCCAAGTTTGAGGTCATGGTTCTCTGCTGGAAATCAGTGGATTGTACCCTCTAGGTTGAAGGTGAGTCTCTCCCCCAAGTGAATGCATTTAAATATCTCTGGGTCTTGGAAAATGGAGCATGAGGTGGATACACAGATTGATGCAGCATCAACAGTGATGCATACTGAAGAGAGAGCTCAACTGGAAGGCAAAGCTTTTCTTTATGTACCTGTAAATCTACATTCCAACCCTCACCTATGATCATGGACTGAAAGAATGAGATCCAAACAGCCAATATGAGTTTCCCTCAGAGGGTGCCTGGGCTCAACCTTATAGTTAGGTTGAGAAACTTGAACGGAAGAAAGTAGGAAGTCCACCTAGAGTAGGGTGACCATATTTTGATTACTGAAAACCAGGACACTCGGCCCGGCAATGAGATACTCAAATGATACTTGAAGTTTTCTCACAGATGCCTTATAAATTCAATACATTTAAAGTATGCTTCCTCTGTGTGGATAGAAAATTGTTATATTACCAAATACTATCCCTTAGGGCTAGTCCCAAATATTCGAATATCCCAATATTTGTTTGTTGTGGTGGTGTTTGGATAATAATTTTGATATTTGAACAGTTGTGCGTACCGCCAGGCACCACTCACCAAACACTGCCGAGCGTTGCCAAGGCTGTAGTACACCGCTGAACGCTGCCGAGTGTCACCGAGGCTCTAGTACGCCGCTGAGGGTCTAGGATCACCGTCGTGGTTCTAGTACGCAGACCCGCCAACTACGGTGCCATGCTCCAGTGTCACCCCTCTCCCCTCACCCCACCCCCAGTTGACACCGCAGCACGAACCAAATATTCAAATATCCGGCGATTATTGGATCCGAATATTCAGAGCACAGATATTGCTATTCGGACCAGCCCTACTATCTATAACCAAAGGCACAAATTCAGATAGGTTTCTCAGAGGTTACTCAACATGTTTTATTATGACAAGTTTCAAAAATAATGAATGAAATAATTTTAAAAATGTCTCTTCTGTATTAGAAAATAAATAAATCAAAAATACCTCTCCTATATTGGCATATATTACCTCTATTTTTCCAGGTCTAACAAAAGAACTCCGTCAACTTTGTTGAACTTGAACTACTCTCACCTCACACAGCTTTTTTATGTTTTTCGGTGTCCGCTTGAGCTTTAAGATCACTGGCACCCACATTGGACACCAAAACATATGCACCAGGTTTGCACATGTTGCACGCAGCCTCCCACTTGTCCCAACTGGAACGGTAAGTGAGGAATTTCTTCTGCAACTCACCGGTAAATGTACATCTGCGCTTCGGCATGTTGCAGGCAGAAGTGCTCGGATGGCTGTCTGCTTGCTAGTTGTGAGTGTAAAGAGAGCCGCCAACACAGCAGCCTGTCAGGGATGCAGCACCGCAGGTGCAGAGTGCGCCCTAGATCCGGCCAATTTAGTAGCCCATTGAAAAACAATGAAAACCAGGACATTTTCATCACTTAATAAAAAACAACCAGGACGGCCAGGACAGGACATGAAAACATTACATGTTCTGGGAAAACAGGATGTTTGGTCACTCGAACCTAGGGTGGTTTGAGAATCTGATTACATTACATATCTTATCTGGCCTGGGAACACCTCAGGATCCTGCAAGGGGAATTTGTTGGAAAACATTGCTGGGTAGAGGGACGTCTGGAAGTCCCTGCTGCCACCAAGACCTGATTCTGGCTAAGCTGAAGAAAAAAAGGATGAATATTGTAGTTGCACCCAGTCTTAAAGATATATACATGCATATGTTGCATCTAGTTTTAAAAGGATATACACACATTTGTTGCATCCGGTTTAAATGGGTTAAAAAGATGCTGTGTTACTTAATGGGGTAGATTAACATAAAGAAATGAAGCATTTCTGAACATTTGATCTATATAGAATTTTTTAGTAGTTTTAATGAAATGGGATGGTTTTTATTTCTGTTTCTGTTTTGTGTTGACAGACAATTTAATATGAAGAAAAATGCGTTGAAATTTAGAAGTGAAGAAAAGCAGGAAATGACTTGCAGGGACAACAGGAGTGTATTATGATATGCTATTTGATACAGTATTTTTAACTGTATAATGAATTGTTATTGTTGACAATAATTACGTTTTCTGGACTCCATTTTAGTTTAAATTTAGCATTTGCCATTTCAGGAAACCAAACAAATTTAAACTTCACACTGCAAATCAGACTCTGAAATGTGATGCTGAGGGATTTTAAGAACTCTCATACTCTACTTCAATGTGCTTGCTTTCTCTATGAAATGTTCATACACGCTTGTGACTAACCGCTGTTTCTCTGTGTCATTCTCAGGTATAACCTCGAGTTTTCAGACCGCCAGCGGAGAAACTCTTTCGCTGGAGGCCTGAAACTTTTTCTGTCCAGGGCAGAACTCCCAGAGGATCTATTCTACACACATGTTTTTATTTAATATTTATTACTGCTGCTCAACGGAAAGAAACAAAAAAAACACGCCTTGTGTTTTTATTCTGTTTTGATACTGACAATGTTCGGATGACAATGAGGAGGAGGAAAGACTGAATGTCCGGCGCCATTTGCACTATTTATCTTTTTTTATACTTTAAATCTTAATATAATTTTCTGCCTGTCAGTCCAGTTTAATTTTCTTTGGATCAAACAAGACATGAATTGTCCACCAATCAGAACGACCGGTGCCTTAGCTATGCTCCCTAATCATTGTGTGTTTTCACGATCAGTTTCCCAATAAGATGTCAATCAGATCTCCAAAAGGACCTGCTTACGGGGGAGACAAAACTTTATATTCTAGGTCAAACAGCCTGAACAGTTCAGTGGATGATTTTTTGGAAAGTTGAACTGGATATTTTGTGAGTGACTTTTTATCATCTCGCCGTCCAATTTGTTTAATTTTTCAGTTTCTTTGGAAGTGAAACATCACGCCGTGGCCTGTAGGAAGAAGAACGTCAGCCTTACAATCACCGTCCAAACCTACAAACTCTGAAGTGCCTCTTCTTATACAAATCAGCAAAGAGACATCAAGCCAGCGTCCAGAACAGGCGGAATCTACTGGACGAAAGGGAGACTTTTTATTTGTAGTGTAAGTCCTGTTTGACGAGCCCAGAAATCTCATTGAAATCCACCAGGAACAAGCCTTTCTCTTGGTATTTAGAGCTCTCGTGTACCTTTCTGGTCGTCCGAATACGCAGATTTCAGTTTCGAAAAGGCTTCAAGGGAATCAGGAAGAGCTTGAGCTTCTGTCAACAATCAGCTGTTCTCACTTCATGAATCCAGCCCAGTCGGATTACATTTTTTTCTTTTGCCTTCCTTGAAACTTCTCCTGCCTTTTCCCGAGCGTCGCTGGTTGTGCGAACCTATTTTTCTATGAGTCAGAAAGCTGCAGACTTGCTTCTTCTGTCTGCCTTTATCAACCACTGCTGTCACAGCAAGTAAACAGGTAAATAGTAAACACCCATGATGTTGTCCTGCAACTTTATCTGAGTCTGAACAACAGCTCTGCGTGGAAAAAAAAAGATACCCGCGAAGGACTCCGAAGAGAGTTTTTACTCCGTCTTTTTTAACGAATCCATTTTGATACCAAAAATACATGTTATTTCCTGTGTAGTCGTGTCTTTCTACTATCTTCATTAATTTAAGAAACAATGCAATGTGTACATATCCTCCAGAAGATAGTTTTCCTATTTAATTTTGTCCTTTTGTACATCATTTTTTGTATTTATGAAAGAGAATTGTATATATGTCTATGTTTTTGTGCTTAATGTCTCAGTCAGAATCAAGAAATATATATTTTTCATAAATAAATTAGAAAAAGAAACATAAATGCTACTTTCACTGTGTTGTTTTGCTCTTTCTGTTTGTGGCTTTTCACCTTTTGCTCAGATTTTTACCTCTCACGCCATCAGATCTGTAATCAGCCCGATGCTCTCATATGAGGAAGTACTGAGCAAGGTGTTGTCTTTTGCTTTGTTCTCTATATCAGCACATCTGAAGGTTCATTATCTGTTTATTCCACTGTAAGGTGTGACCTTTATCACTTGTGCTTCGTTTTTTATTGTTTGCTGCTCACTTTGGGATTGAGATCCAGAAACTACATTTGGTTTCCGATGTGGAGATGATCCTGAATCAGTGTTCTGGGTGTTTCTAGTTCTTGTGGTTGAGATGTGTCAAGCAAATATGGCGTCACTTTAAAAAAAAAAAAAAGGTATTTCAACACGCTTCCATTTACTTTCATTTTGTTTGTGACTTAATTTTAGTTCCGGTTTTTCAGCATTGCTGCTTCATCAGTGTGTTAAAGTGAGGAAATTCTGCCATTCAGACAAAAGTCGCTTTCAGGTTTCCTCACAAAAGTCTACAAAAATCTAACTGCAAGTGTGACCTGCTGTTAGACTCTGATCCATCCTGTCCCCATGTCAGGGATTATTTATGTTTTAACTGTGTGAATGAGTGTAGCGTGCTCTCATAAGGATCCTGCTGCAGGTATTTAATAAACTCAGAGAAAATGTTCCTAAACAGCTGGAAGCAACTAACTGAACTTCAGCTTATGTTCATCAAAACTTGGATTACATTGGTTATTGTTGAGTCTCTTGCAGTAAACGTTCATTTTTATTGACATGTCAGTTGTAAACTGAATGAGAAAGGTGCTTTGTGATTTTCAAACTCTGTCTTTGACTGTCTGTGATGTTTTTGGACCAGTATTGGGAGTAAAGGTGCTTCACACAACTGAAAGTACAACGTAGACTGACCCTGTGGGCGACTATCCACTAGTGTGACTGGTTGCTGTTAAGACTTAGGGCTGCTCTTTAATTTAAGAAAGGACTCTTGTTTGGATTAAAATATACTTTTTCAGAATATTAACCAAATGGCAGAAGGCAAACATGTTACCTGAACCTATTTTCACAGGTTTATATGTTTATCGAACTACCCTGAACTTTGAATAGTTATGCTAATGAGTAGCCAATGTGTTCAAATTTTCCTGACTAAGCGTCAATATGCTGGGTCACACAAGTCTTCTTTAGCTTCTGTTTGATATTTAACTAGTTATTTACAAGCTAATAAGTGGATTTTGTTTCTAATCTTTACGCTAAGCTAAGCTAAGCTAAGCTAACCAACATTCAACATCAGCAAGATTAAACATCATTTATCAAAATAAAATCTTGTAAATAATTTTTTTCAAGTATCTTCTGACGGTTACTAAGGTTTTCTGTAAAAATGACATGTGAAATGCCAATAATGTGTAGACATGACTTATGCAGTTAAACCCATCAAAGCACGTTATTGTTAAATAACAAAGTAACTGCAGAACACCTGGACACATGCATAAGAAATGCTTTCTTAGTGCATATTTAACAGAAGAATCCCTTAAGAGATGAATCAGTCGAGACAAAACTTGATGAAAAATATCCGTATTTCTTTTTTATGACAAATAACGTCGTCACTCTTCCCTTTGCGAGGCCTTTTGTTTTAGGTTTTACAACTTCATTAGTGCCAAAACAATCTACATGTGCTTTTAAAAAAACAATTTGAATTAAGTTTTTTTAAATTGGTAGTTGTTCATAAATGATGTCAGCTGCAGTAAAATTGTGTCTAAAAAGGTTTCTGAGTGGTTTGTGGCAGCTGCCCAGTAGAACCAGTGGAACCAGTACATCCTCTGTGCACCTGCTGCTAAGCTCTTTGGTCACGCTGCTGTTTGTGTTCATGTTGTGTGTCAGAGATTAAACTGCCTTCAGAATATTCACACTGAGCTGTTATCACACAGAAACACACATCAAGAGGCTGATTATCAGCGTCAGTCGATCAGGTTTGAGCTGTTTGGAATAAATTTAATTTACTGCTGCAAAACAAACCTCACTGCTTTGTTACCGTAGATACAGAAAATACTGGAGGTGGAGGGAATTGAGATTTTACTCCTAACTGAGTCATAGTGACCATCGTGTTCATGCAAAACATATGAAAACATATATTTAATGTTTCACATCTCGTTTTGAATTGAAGCTTAATTTAGCCTGGAAAAACAATAAGGAAACCCAACAGAACGTTCACACTCTGGATTCACCAGGTTTTCTATATGTAATACTGTAAAGTCTGAATCTTGATATTTAAATTACATTTACTGTGCACAATAAATACTCCTGTCAGGTCTTAACTTTAATATTTAAATTACACAGAGAAGTTCAGATAATAAAGGATATTGTTAGGCCCTAATCAGAATATTTAAATTACATTTAATTTACATATATAAATATTATAATTGAGTGCTTACTTCATTATTTGAATTGCATACAATAATTTACACCATTAAAGTATTGTAGGATCTTAAAATAATAATTATAATAATCATGTAAATTCACCTAATTAATAATATTGTAGGATCTTGACCATAATAATTAATTACATTTCAATAACATAATTGATAATATTGTTGAGTTTTAACTTTAATATTTAAATTACATAGGAAAATGTAGTTTTAACTCTATTAAATTAGTCAGATAGATTTACGTAATTAAAAGTATTGTAGGGTCTTAACCATAGAGTTTAAATTACATAAAATTTATATAATCAATAATATTGTCAAGTTTTAGCTTTAATATTTAAACTATTAAAGAAGACAATTTACATAATAAGACCATTTTATAAGATTAATATTGTAGGGTCTTAAACATAATTAAATTAATTAGTAAAATTTATGCAATAAATCATATTGTAGAGTTTATACCATAATATTTAAATCACATTTAATGTACAGAACATATGACATTGTGGGGTCTTAACTTTAATATTTAAATGACTTAAATAATCTTAACCTTAGTAATTAAGTTAATAAGGTACGATATCAGTAATACTGTAGAGTCATCATGTTAATGTTTCTATTGGATGCATTTACATAACTTAATATTTCAACTTAAAGTCATATTGTTAATGGTATTTCTCTGCTGGACTTGGGCAAATGTCTGTTGGTTGAAATGTTCTGTGTAAAAAATAACACCAACTAAACTTGGACAAGAGCTTCCTGACATAAATGAGAAAAACACAAGCAAGAAAGAAGTTTAAAGCATTTAACTTTGATTAATTCATGACCCTCATATCCTGCTTATCTTGTCTTCCCTCCTCTGTTGGTCTCAGTGGGGTAACTCTAATTATTTCTGTTTAAACTTGATAAACCTGAACAGTTCAAGTCAAATTTAAAGCTTCTTTATTAGCTTCCTGCTTCCTTTATGTCCTACTTTTTACATTTTTTTCTACATTCCTGTGTTTCCTTGTCTTTTCCCTCCCTGCTCGGTTTACAGTTTCAGTTAGTTGATCTGCTGGTTAATGATTATCTGCTGCCACGTGTCAAACAGCAGCAGAGAACTTCAGACTGTAGTTCGCCTGCTGCTCACCTGAAACACTCACCTGAAACACTCACCTGTCGTCAGGCTGAGCTCTGCTGAACTCACCTGCTGCAAACAGAAACCATCAGAGGTCAGAGGTCAGAGGACTCAAAGTGAAACTGATCTGGTCATCACAATTTTCTGTTTCTGGACTTTAGAGAATGAATGCCAAGGATGAAAGCGTTGTTTTGATTCATTCACAGCAGCTGTAAAAAGATTCATTCTGGTTTCGCAAGAAAGCCCAATTTGAGAAACAGATCCAGGAGTTTAAACATTTACCAAACCACACAGAGGATTCAGCTTTAATCAGCTGCAAACGATAAAACCAGCAGAAATACAACATTCATGTAATCAAACTGTAAAATCAGGCCATACTGTAAATAATGTCCACATGCAGGTTTGACTGTAAAATTATACTGTTTTATTGTATTTGCATCAGCAAAAATATCATTATTTTATAGATAATTGCAATTATTGGAAATAAAAAAATTCTGTATATTATAAAGGAAAATTGAAAATCATTTAGTAGCTTTTGAATCATAGGCAATATCTAGTAACTGTACAGGATTTGTTTTCTTTTAATTTACATGTTAGCATTGAAAAACAGTCTGTTTTGTGTGTGTGTGTGTGTGTATATGCATACATATATATGGTAAGTAAGTCATTTTTTAAACAGTTAAAAAAGTTTTTTAAAAAGCCCAGCAGAAATACATTATTCATGGCACAATGTAATCAGTTTGTACACTGTAAAAAAGTGAACATTTTTAACTGTCATTTTATAAATAATAGTAATTCACTCCTTTACAACATTGGCCATAAAATTACATATCATTCATATCATTCTCATTTGGAAGAAAAATGTTGTATATTATGGTCTTAAAAATAGTAAACAATTCTTTAACAGTTATTTCCCTTTTTTATGTTTTGTGAAATTACAGATAATTATTTGACTGTAAGAAAAGAACAAAATACAAAAAAGGTTAAAACTGTAAAAAAAAAACTCCACATCAAAAATCAGTATTTTTCTATGTTTTTATTTACAGTGTGTGACTGCAAAATTACAGTCTTACTACATTTTTTTTTACAGATATTTGACGCTATTCTAATCATTTTTACAGTTTTAAACAAAACAGTATTTCACAGGTTTTAACAACTTTATTTCTAGCACCTTTGCCGTCAGATTTTCACTGTTTTTGTTCTTGTTATTGTTTTGTTTTTACAGAATTTTCTTTTACAGTGTAACTGTGTTTTCATGATGTGGTTTATGTGCATTTTGATGAATGAATTAGAAAAAAAATGTATGGAAATGACACTTTTTAAAATTTGCATGCTTGAGGTGTTGGTTTTTGTCAATACGTTTCATTTCATTTGACAAGTCTGTGAAAACACGGCAACTATCTGTATTTAACACGTGAACATTTTTTTACAGTTTTGAGGTTTTTACTGAAAACCAGCAGCAGGTTTCAAGAGAGAAACGGCCGTCAGTTCGATTTGAGGGAAGTTTTCCTTTATTGTCAGCCGATGCTACAGACTGAGGGGAATCCCTGATGTGAGGAAAACACATGTGGCATTAGAGTACGATTAAACAGCAACACATGTAGCAAAAAAAGTACACATCGACCTTCTTTGCTGTTAATGCTGAAAGGATGTGAACACAGATAGCTGCTGAACAGATGACACATGTGGAAGCAAAGACAAGGCTGAGTTTTAGAAAAACCAGACGTCGAAAACTCCATCTTAGGTAGCATTTAGCAAAGGTTTCATCTCTGTCTGCTTCATTCTGTTTCTTTAAAACCTGGGGAAAATAGGAAGAAAATGAATCCATAGGTGTGTTTGGACCACAGGAATTTGTTGGGAGATGAAGTCATGAACAAATGTTCCCGTAAACTTGTAAAGTCCATGTACATGAGGACAGTCTTGAGTTTCCAGTGACTCATATAAATCTGAATTTTCTATGATGGAATCAATGAAGCACATGAATATTTGTCACACACAAAAAAACAATCCTGTATTTTTGTTCTTTCATAGATTTATTTAATCCCACCATCAAGCATGGAGGTGGCAGTATCATGCTCTGGGGCTGTCGAAAACCTAAAATCATCAGCAGAAGGTTGATCTTGGACACAGTTGGTGTTTCAACAAGACACTGAACCCAAACACATCAACAGTGGTACAGAAATGGTTCAATCAGATTAGAATGAAGGTTTTAGACTGGTCTCTCTAAAGTCCTGACTTAAACCATCAAGAACCTGTGGACTGATGAAGAAACAAGTCTGAGTCAGAAAGACAACACATTTAGTTGAACTGCACCAATTCTGTCCAGAGGAGTCAAAGATAAACCAGAAGCTTGTGGAAGGAAACCAAAAGAAATTAACTGAGGTGAAAATGGACAAAGGACATTTAACCAAAGATTAGCATTACTGAATGTGTATTTTTGACCCAGCAGATTTTGTTATATTTTCAGAAACCCTTTAATAAATCTATGAAAAAACCAAAGATGACAAAGATTGATGTGTTCCAATGATTCCATCATAGAAAGTTCAGAGTTATAGGAGTCATTGGAAACTAATGACTTTACAGGTGGATGGAAACTTTTTCTCAAGACTGTATTTTCACCCAAAATTGGCCAAAAACGTTGGTCGGTAATATGTTTGGCTGTATTAGTGTTTGTTTAGTAATAATCAGGATAGAGCCACTTGTTTTGCCAAAGGTGTAGATCATGTAAGTTGTCCTTTCATTTCCTTTTTGGTGATTTCTCCATTTTAATGATATTTCTCATCTCCCTGCTGCAAATGTTTTACCAAAATAATCCCTTTGTCATTATTTTAAGTGGACACCATCGCATGCATGCTGTTCTTAGCCACACCAAAGACGATTGTCTTCTTTTTCCCTCTACAGCAGAGCTATAATGAGGTGCAGTCAGGCCATTCTACACAGCACTGTGTAGAACTAGTGAATGGTGTGGCTAAACAAGACCAGTATTGCTAGCATGTTGCTTTGGTTGTAGTTTGTGGCCAGCAAAAATCAAGATGTTCCAACTCAAGAGAAGTTTTCCTATAGGTTTGGATCATGTAATTCAGCTGTGGCATATTTTTCAGGAAATGAATTATTTTAATTCCATTTCTTGCCTCCATGCATACAAATGTTCTACCAAAACAATTCCTCCGTGATTATTTTGAGTGACTACCATTGCTGCATGCTCTTCTGCTGCAGTCAGACCCTTCTACACAGCACTGTGGCAGTCCTAGTGAATGGTCTGGCTATGTGAGACTAGAATTGTACTAAAATAATTCATGCTCAGGTCAGAAGCTTTGACAACTTTAGTTCTGGGGTTCCCAGCATTGAGCATTGCTGGTATGTTTGACAGTACGGGTACATACGTATTTAACACGTTGTTTTGCTTGTAGTTTGTTGCCGGAAATAACCAGGATGTTTCAGCTCACAAGATTTTTACTAACAATATGTTTTAGACTTCGTTGTCCATTTTTTCCAGACAGTCAGAGGGAATTTCATGTCTTCTCATGACTCCCTGCTGTGTAAATACAAACCACAAAACACCAGAGGAAACTCTCCCTCTGTGGTTTGTCCACTACATCAACAAACATGGACCGATTTTGTATTGCAGATCTCAAAATGTCCTCGCTTTCCAAAACTTGCATTGACTTTTCTTTTATTTCTTCTGCATTTTGCACAAGAACAGCCTGAACGCATGCTGTCCAAAGTTGTGATCATCTCCGTCAGTAAGTTTTTGCAGCATTTAGACGGTGAGAGTTACAGCATTAATAGTCTGACTCACTGAATGTAGACTGTGGGTATAAACCTGCCTTTAGCTGTACATTTTACATGGCTTTCCCTTTTCCTTTCATTATGTGCATTATTTGTTTTGGATACAGAGTTTAGCCTCTCAACTGATTTATTTAATACATTTTAATTTGCTGATGACACAGACACTTAGAAAATTAATTTGAAGGGTTCCTCTGGAAGTGGAAGTTCATATGTTGAACTAGTTGGCAAAAGGCTGCATATTTACACATCCAGTATGTATGAAGTAACACAGTCTATCACTTGTAGTCATATTTGTGCTCAGCTGGTAAACATACTGTGTGTCTATTTTTTCCCCTCTTTTAGCTCCTTTTTTGGCCTCCACCACCTCCTGAGGAAGCTTAACGCTCCACTGTATTCACTTTGCTGTGTCTTTGCTGCAGAAAAGTTAATGCAGAGCACCTTTTGACAACCTGAAAACGTCTGCCAGGCCGAGTCATAAAGGATGTTATGAGAGAAAAGTGAACCAAAACAGTAAATTTACAGACTGAAGAAGCTGCAGATTCATCTGATAAATCCTCTGTAGGTTCAGAACCACCAGAAACACCTGAACGTTGTCTTTTAATACATTTTTATTGTAATAAATATTTAAACTAGCAGCGATAAAGTAAAACTTACTCAAGTTTAATGGAGCTAAAACCTCAGTTTTAGTAGCGTGAGAACCTAGAAGTCAGAAAGACGTGGAGCAGAGAGAGTTTTACCGGAGAGACAGATGAAAGTGAAGAACACACACAGATGAAACACACACCTGTCATCACTCCATCACCGACTAACCACCTCCGAACTCTTTCCCAGCTTGTTTTGGACACACAAAGTCTGTCTGCATTCAATCCTGCTTGACATGGAGAGAGAGAGAGAGAGAGAGAGAGAGAGAGAGAGAGAGAGAGAGAGTGTGTGTGTGTGTGTGTGTGTGTGTGTGTGAAAGTTGTGAGGAGGAAACAAGAACCGGAAGGATAAAGAGGAAGACAATGAATCAAGTCTCCTGCGTCGCCGTCCTGTTCGTTTTCCACGTCTTAATGAATATATCAGACACACACTAACACACACACTCTCCATGGGAACCACAACAAGTTCCTTCCTGGTGGACAAAATAATGGAAACATATAACAGGACAGGAACATCAGGTTTCACCCAAATCTTCTCATCCTTACACTCCTTTACATTTATCTCACAGCTATTTTAAACATGCAGACTTGATTCAATGTGTAATAATATTACACATTTTAAAATAAAAATAGTATATATATATAAAATAAAAGAATTATAAAATGTACAACATATTATAAAATAAAACAAAATGCAAATCAATCTACATAAATGAAAACTAAAAACAAAAATGAAAAAAAGAAATACCAGAAAAAATGTGTAAAAGATATACCACTTCAAAAATGTAAAAACTGTGAAAACAACTTAAAAAATATCTAATATATATATCAGCTGATTTAAATACAGCAAAACTTTGTTATTTTACAGTTACAGTTACTAAAATATAGATTTTTGATTTTATTTAAAGTTTGGGTCTGTTTTTTTGTTTGTGTGTGTGTTTTACAGTGAACATGTAGATTAATACTTTCCCTGTGATTTGACTAGTTATTAGCTTTGATTGATTTGATTGATTGAACAAATGTGGAAAAATCTGAAATAACAAAAAATAGATCATATTATCATATTTAATCCTACTTATGATTAAGTAGGATATATAAGTAGGATATATATATATATATATATATATATACTTATGATATATATATATATATATATATATATATATATATATATATATATATATATATATATATATATATATATATATATATATATATATATATATATATATATACAGTACAGGCCAAGAGTTTGGACACACCTTCTCATTCAATGCATTTATTTATTTTTTTTATTTATTTTCATGACTATTTACATTGTAGATTCTCACTGAAGGCATCAAAACTATGAATGAACACATGTGGAGTTATGTACTTCACAAAAAAAGGTGAAATAACTGAAAACATATTTTATATTCTAGTTTCTTCAAAATAGCCACCCTTTGCTCTGATTACTGCTTTTCACTCTCTTGGCATTCTCTCCATGAGCTTCAACAGGTAGTCACCTGAAATGGTTTTCACTTCACAGGTGTGCCTTATCAGGGTTAATTAGTGGAATTTCTTGCTTTATCAGTGGGGTTGGGAGCATCATGTGTTGTGCAGAAGTCAGGTTAATACACAGCCGACAGCCCTATTGGACAACTGTTAAAATTCATATTATGGAAAGAACCAATCACGTAACTGAAGAAAAATGAGTGGCCGCCATTACTTTATGAAATGAAGGTCAGTCAGTCAAAAACAACAGCAAAAACTTTAAATGTGTCACCAAGTGGAGTCGCAAAAACCATCAAGTGCTACAACGAAACTGGCACACATGAGGACCGACCCAGAAAAGGAAGGCCAAGAGTCACCTCTGCTTCTGAGGATAAGTTCATCCGAGTCACCAGCCTCAGAAATCGCAAGTTAACAGCAGCTCAGATCAGAGACCAGATGAATGCCACATAGAGTTCTAGCAGCAGACCCATCTCTAGAACAACTGTTAAGAGGAGACTGCCTGAATCAGGCCTTCATGGTCAAATAGCTGCTAGGAAACCACTGCTAAGGAGATGCAACAAGCAGAAGAGATTTGTTTGGGCCAAGACACAGAAGGAATGGACATTAGACCAGTGGAAATCTGTGCTTTGGTCTGATGAGTCCAAATTTGAGATCTTTGGTTCCAACCACTGTGTCTTTGTGAGACACAGAAAAGGTGAATGGATGGATTCCACATGCCTGGTTCCCACTGTGAAGCATGGAGGAGGAGGTGTGATGGTGTGGGGGTGTTTTGCTGGTGACACTGTTGGGGATTTATTCAAAATTGAAGGCACACTGAAGCAGCATGGCTACCACAGCATCCTGCAGCGACATGCCATCCCATCCAGTTTGCGTTTAGTTGGACGATCATTTATTTTTCAACAGGGCAATGACCCCAAACACACCTCCAGGCTGTGTAAGGGCTGTTTGACCAAGAAGGAGAGTGATAGAGTGCTGCGGCAGATGACCTGGCCTCCACAGCCACCGGACCTGAACCCAGTCGAGATGGTTTGGGGTGAGCTGGACCACAGAGTGAAGGCAAAAAGGGCCAACAAGTGCTAAACACCTCTGGGAACTCTTTCAAGACTGTTGGAAAATCATTTCAGGTGACTACCTGTTGAAGCTCATGGAGAGAATGCCAAGAGAGTGCAAAGCAGTAATCAGAGCAAAGGGTGGCTATTTTGAAGAAACTAGAGTATAAAACATGTTTTCAGTTATTTCACCTTTTTTTGTGAAGTACATAACTCCACATGTGTTCATTCATAGTTTTGATGCCTTCAGTGAGAATCTACAATATAAATAGTCATGAAAATAAAGACAACGCATTGAATGAGAAGGTGTGTCCAAACTTTTGGCCTGTACTGTATATATATATATATATATATATATATATATATATATATATATATATATATATATATATATATATATATATATATATATATATATGTATATATAAATGATTTTAATGATTTAAATATTGTAAAAAAAAAAGGTAGTCTCACACACTTTAGTAAATTTACAGTGAAACGTTGTGAAAGAACAGGTTGTTATTGTAAAAATTCAGATTGCTGATGTGGACATTCCTGGCAGTCTTTTTTGGTTAACACTGGGTAAACATCACAGTATTTCTGTGATTTCATTAGTTACTATTTATGATTTAGCAGAACAGGGAAAGTCTGTGAAATAACATGAAATTGTTCAAATAACTGCAGTTAAAAACTGATTATTGTTTTACTGCATTCTGGAGAGTTCATAGGATCCTTTCATGTGTTACAGATTTTACCTGTTTATTTGTTGTTGTTGTTTTTGAACAGGTTACAGATAGAAATAGAGGGAAAACAGTGTTAATTTATATGTTGACTGTTAAAAAAGGTTGCCCAAACTGTACATAATATCCATCAACAACATCAAAATTCTGTATTTATAACTAGATTTGTCCTTTGACAGTGTTTGACTGTAAAATTGTTGTTTTATTGTGTTTAAATTTGTCGAAAATATTCTAATTTTACAAATATTTGCCATTTATTTCGTAATTAATACGGTTTTGATGTTAGAGTGTTCTACCATTGTATTTGCTCCTACTTATTTTTTTCTGGTGGATTTTCATCATTTTCATTACAGTGAACTCATAAAGGCTTTTAGTTGAACCAGAACTCAAAACTAAACCCCACACTGAGACAGCCTCTTTTTATTATGGCCTGCATCTGTGGAACACCAGTGATGATTTTTATGATCATTCTTATTGTTTTTACTGCCTGTTTATTACGTTTGTTCTGTAAAATTACTCTGCGTCACACTTCATTTGCATGAATAGCGCTACACAAATAAAGTCTGGCTGATTGATAGAAACAGTACACAATAATACAATCACAGATGAGGTCTGGGTGTCAAACGCCACTTGAACGCCAATAAAAATAGTTGGATAAAGCAACGATTTAAACGCTTCCAGAGTCAAAACAGTTTTCATAAAAAATTAGGAGCAGCTCCGTTACTTCTTTTTTAAGGGCTGGAACGCAAAACATCCAAGAGCATCCGGTTCATCAACTTCTGAAAGGTGAATGAATGTGGAAGAGTTCTGCAGAAAAAAGGTGGCTCCTACCCTGTAAACAAAATCCTAAAATCAATCCTTATTTGCATTTTGTAGCAGTCGCAGAGAAAATAAGTAATTGCATACATTTTTTTTTCTTTCCAGTCAGTATTTAGTAGATGGAGTTCCAGCACTGGTCCTGTGTTGGTCTCAATCAGCCTGAACATCTGGATGCTACAATTTTACCTCCTTCTTCTTTGTAAAACCTTTCAAACTCTGTGAGGTTAGGGTTAGATCAGGTTTACAGGAGTGAACAGACCTTTTCAAGTCCAGCTACAAATTCTCAGTTGGACTGAGGTCTGGACTCTGACTCAGCTTCCAGAACATTCACCTTGTTGTCTTTAAACCATTTCTCTGTATCTTTGGCTGTTTACTTCGGCTCATTGTCTTGTTAGAAAACACATCTTCTTCCAAGTCTCAGTTCTCTGTCAGACTGCATCAGGTTGTCCTCCAGGATTCCTCTATACTTTGCTGCATTCATTTTACCCTCTACCTTTACAAGCCTTCCAGGGCCTGCTGCTGAGAAGCCTCCTCATGTCATGATGCTGCCACCACCATGCTTCACAGTGAGGATGGTGTGTTTGTGATGATGTGCCAACAGTGTTCCAACAGTGTCTTTCTCTTTGTCGCCATAAAGCTTTGACTGGTGAAGAACAGACAACAGTTGTATGAAGAGTCTCTCCATCTCAGCTGCTGAAGGTTTTAACTCCTTCAGAGGAGTCATAGGTGTCTTGGTGGCCTCCCTCACTGGTCTCTTTCTTTCTTGGTCACTCAGTTTTTGAGGACGTCCTGCTCCAGTCAGATATAAACATGTTCCATATTCCTTCCATTTCTTAATGATGGATTTAACTGGACTCCAAGAGATATTCAGTGAATTGGAAATGTTCTTGTATCATCCTCTGACTGATGCTTTTCACTAATCTTTTCACAGAGTTTCTCATAGTGATCTTTAGTCTTCATGGTGTAGTTATATCCAGGAGAACTGATCCACCAGTGACTGGACCTTCCAGATACAGGTGTCTTTATACTACAATCACTGAGACACATTCACTGCACTCAGATGATCTTTATTTTACTAACTGTGGGGCTTCTAGCACCAACTGCTGAACCTGAGTTCAAAGGAGGTGAATACTCATGGAATCACCTAGTTTATGTTTTCTATTTTACTTTGTAGAAATCTGTTTTCTCCTGGACATGAAAGATCCTTTTTGGTAAATTATTGTCAATAAAAGCCAAATTAAATTTACCATGATTCCGTGTTGGAAACCAATATAAGTGGAAAACGTTCAGAAGAGTGAAAAGGTTTTATAGGCCCTGTAA
Organism: Dascyllus trimaculatus; assembly: GCA_024666655.1. Taxonomy (NCBI): domain Eukaryota; kingdom Metazoa; phylum Chordata; class Actinopteri; family Pomacentridae; genus Dascyllus; species Dascyllus trimaculatus. The sequence continues at coordinate 7,471,206 of CM045453.1, forward strand.
AGGGAATTACAACAATCTAACCGTAGGGCAATGAAGGTAGGCAAAACTTTTAAAAAAATGCATGTTTCCACAATAAGTAGATGCATTTAAATGATACAAAATTTCACCAAAACACAGGAAAGTTGTCAAGGGATGGAAGGACGCTCAGATCTCCTCAGTGTTCAAGTAAAACCCACAAAGCTCCACAAGTTGTTCTGAATCAGCAGGAGGGAAACTGAAGAGCTTTAACCCTCAAATCAGCTGCTGTGACCAGGAAGGTTAAAGGTCGAGCAGGAAGGAAACAACAACAGACAGTGTGTGTGTGTGTGTGTGTGTGTGTGTGTGTGTGTGTGTGTGTGTGTGTGTGTGTGTGTGTGTGTGTGTCAGAGGTTAAGAGGGTGATGAGAACAGGAATGTGAGGTTTTCTTCTCCACAGGTACCAAACATAGACTCAGCTACTCTCCTAAACTGTTGAGTTAATGAGTCAAAACATCACCTAAAAACTTTAAAAATCAATACCTCTTTCTCATTTTTCCAACAATTTACTGTTATTTTACAAAGTTGGCCTGTTTTATTCAATTACAGATGATCTGTAGAAAAATTAAGATATTTAAAAACTAGTGAGTGAATGTGAATTAAAAAAGTATTAATTCACATGTAACAGTAAAATAAGTAAATCAATAAAATAATGTTCTCATCATCTGCATTTTTATAAATGGTCATGCATTTATGATCTGTGATGATAAAATTGCCTAGTTTAACAGTTTTTAAATCAACTAAAAATGTCATTATTCTGTTTTGTTTTTGCTATATTACATATCATATCTAATTGGAAAAAAAAAATATTCATTTACATGCTACAACATGCAGACCTTTACAGAGTGTCCACAATGGAATTTGTTATGTTTTAAAATATTTTTGAATTTAAAATGTAAAATTGAAAACACTTTTTTGCTGTATTTAAGTCGTTAAAAATATCATTATTTGAGTTTTGAATGTTTTATTTTGATTTTTACAGTCGTTAAATATTACAGTCTTCCAACATTTTCTAAACATGCTCTTGTGGCGTCCTCGCTGTCAAACTTTTATATATATATATTACAGACTTTTTTATTACAGTGTACTTAGATTTGGCTGTGAAATTACAGAGAAAATATGCACAGAAAAACCTGTAATTTTAGTTATTTATCATTTAATTTTGTACTTTACTTTAATGTTATGGGATTTGTTTGGCAACTTTAGCTGCAAGAACTTTTTAAAATAATGTATATTAAAGACTAAAAAACAGTGATTACCTTGTTAATTATAACTTTTTTAACTTGTCTACTGTTTTTGATAAATTACAGATAATATCCACTCAAATCCCAGAACAGCATATAATATACCTGCTGACTTTTAAAAAACAAAGCAAAAATAAAACGGGCCAAATGTTTTCTCTTGTCCTGAGTGCCACAGTGTTTCACAGACTGTGATTCTATTTTTTGTCATTCTTGCTTCGATTTTTACAGTTTACTTTTTTCTTTTTGTTTTTTTTTGCCGTGCTGTTTCGTCTCAGCTCAGCATCCAGTCTTGAAGTGTTATAAATGTGAGTTTGGGGTCACTCGGCTTCAGCAGGTCGATGGACGGGAAACAGAATGTAAACACTGAGCATCTGGACAGAGCCTGGTCACGACGACGCTTCTTTCACCGAAACATGTCGAGTATCAGTTAAAGCTTCAGCTGCTGCATGAACTGAAGGTAGAAACCTGATTTTGTGGATAAAATATGTGCATGTTGTCACTTTTTCTACTATGATAAGCAGTTTTCAGCAGCTTTTGTGTAGAATAAATGTATTTCTGACCCTCCTCCTCCTTCTGCATCCGCCAGTAGCGACCTCTGACCTGAACATCGTGGGAACGTCGTCAGGAGGAAGAGTCGGCGTGACGACCAGGAGGACATTACCACGGCGATGATGATGAGTCTAACAGACCCCCAGCACCTGTCTGACGCAGGCACACACACTCACTCACTCACACACTCACTCACACACACACACACACACACACACACTCTTGTAAGAACATGGATAATGTGATTTCTCTAATTGTAATCACCTTTTTAAAAAAGACTTTACAGCTTGAGACTACAGCTGGACTACACCACATACATACCTGCCTATGCATGTCTGTTTGTGTCTTTATGTGTCTTTTTTGCAGCTGCATCCTATTCAAACTGCATAATCTTGAATAGGAGAAATGGCCAAGAGAGCAATTTTTCTTCAGGAAAAAGTTTGCAAAATCTTGTTGTTTTTATTTTTGTTTTATGCAACATTTAAGAAAGTCTGGAAATATCAAACAGACGAGATGAAAGGAGGCGAAGAGCAAACTGAGCTGCATTCATCTGCATTTCAGTCATTTAATGAGGTTTATTGGTTCCACACTGTAAATAAAAATGAGCCCAAAAAATGCAAAAAATAAAACTTACTTAAAAATAAAAAATAAAAAAAAATAAATAAATAAAAATATGAAAACAGAAAATAAAACATAAAAAACTAAAAAAGACAATAAATCATAAAAATACAAAAATATTAAAACATTAAGACAATCAAACACAAGAATTAAAATATTAAAATAAAATAAAATATAAATATAAAACTTAAGAAAAGACAACAAAACCTGACAAAATACAATAAATCATTAAAATATAAAATAAAGCATTTCAAAGACAATAAAACATTTGAAATGACAATAAAACCTTGAAAAAGAAAAAGAGAAAAATTGAAAAACAATGTTTAAAAACTCCAGAAAAACATTAAATCATTAAAAATAGTAATAATACAACATTAAAACAAGACAATTAACTATTGTTTCAGATAATAAAATACTATACAAATATGTTTGCAGGTAACTTTTAAAATCTCTTTACACTGAAGCTCACTTGTTCTGAAAGTTCTGATCTGAGAAGCTCATTCTGCAGAGTTTGAGGTAAAACTTTAGAAGAATACAAAGAATTCCTCTTCCTCCTCCTACCCTGGGTAAGGAAGTTTTTGTCCAGATCAGAAGGAAATAAAACCTCTGAGTGAGTTTTTCTTTCTCAGGCTGAAACTCGACTCCGACACTCGTTCAGGAGACGACGAGGAAAATTTACAACCTGCAATAAATCACTGTGGGAACCGAAGAGACAGACACAAATAGAGGGGAACTTTTAAAGGGACGCACACATCTGCAGTCCTGGGACGTTTTCATTCACTGTCACACCTGCATCAGTAATGTGAATAAATACAAGCAGCAGTTATCAGAGCCAGTAATTAATATTCACCCACATTAGACCTATATTTTATGGTAACTTTCATGTAACACAAGCAGCTCAAACTGCTTTAACGTTACAAATTAAAGGTACACAGTAATAAAATACATTGTCATTTTAAAGGTTTTATTGTCTTGTCTAAAGTTTTATTGTTTTATAAAAAATATGTTCTTGACTTTTTAAATGATTTATTGTATTTTCTCATATTTTGTTGTCTTTTTAAAAAAATATTTAAAAATATATCTTACTGTGTTTTGAAAGTCTTATTGTGTTTCCTACAGTTTACTGTCTTTTAAAAATATTCTATTGTGTGTTCAATGTTTTCTAGTTTTGTACTTTTTATACTTTTTAATGCTTTTTGGTGTCTTTATATTTTATATATCAGTTTTTCTTTTAGTAATTCCTTTGAAATTGATCCATCCTTGTCCTCATACGAGGAGCGTTCAAGATAAATCAAGCAGTTTACAACAAAATTAAAGTGTGAAGGCTTTAAAGTGATGGGATGAAACGTCTAAATCAGTGATTAGTGGAGATGTGTTTGTATTTTAAACTTTGTGTTTCTGCTTTTTATGCTAAGCTAGGCTAACACAGAGAAGCATCTCACTTTCCCCAAATCTAAAGTCTGAACTCTAAAACAAGTTTCCATCTTTGGATATTAAAGCGAATAAAAAAGAACTCAAAAAAAATGTTGTTCAGTCCTGATGTTCTGATCCATCAGTCAGCTTTGGGGCGTGGATCTGATTTACTACGTTTGTTTAGCGTTTGCAGAGGAATGTTCTGAGTTTATACAGAAGCAGCAGCTGTTTGCTTCACTGAGTCTCTCACTTATTTTCTCACACTGTTGCTGCAAAATGCTGAACCTGAAAAGGACTTTCAATAATTCTTTGAAGCCTCTAAGTGGTATTTCATCTCAGATCATCAGGTCCACTCGGCTCCACCTCCTCACATTTGCTTAAAACTTACTTTTAAATCATAAACTCTGAATACTTAAAATGTTTTCTGTGAAATTTTAGAATAATATATCAAATACCTGTTGGATTTATATTTATAAAAGTTCACTGAAAAAGTAATCATTCAGACATGGGCTGTAAAAAAACACACACATATCAGGCCAAACTGTAAATACTGTCCACATTAAAAATCTGTATCTTCAGAAACAGTCATTTGTTAATTTGCAAGGTTTTGTTATAAAATTACACAAGATCTACTGTATTTAAATCAGAAAAAAACACATTATTTTTCAGATATTTTTAGTTGAAAGAAAAACTGTGAATATTAAGGCTCAAAGACGGTAAATAAAACATTCAACTGTTGTTTTTACAGATTTTATGTAAAACAAAAAACAGACTAAAGCTATAAATAATGTCCACATCAAAAATCTGCATTGTTATTAATTGTAATAGAAATTTACTGACCGTCCACTTTATTAGGTACCTGTTCAATTGCTTGTTAACACAAATAGCTGATCAGCCAATCACATGGCTGCAACTCAATGCTTTTAGGCATGTAGACGTGGTCAAGACAACTGGCTGAAGTTCAAACCAAGCATCAGAATGGAAAAGAAAGGGGATTGAAGTGACTTTGAATGTGGTATGGTTGTTGGTGCCAGACGGGCTGGTCTTAGTATTTCAGAAACTGCTGATCTACTGGGATTTTCATCACAACCATCTCCAGGGTTTACAGAGGATGGTCTGAAGGAGAGAAAATATCCAGTGGTAGTTGTGTGGACAAATGCCTTGTGGATGTGAGAGGTCAGAGGAGAATGGGCAGACTGGTTGGAGATGATAGAAAGGCAACAGTAACTCAAATAACTACTGGTTACAACCAAATAATGAAGAACAGCATCTCTGAATGCACAACATGTCCAACCTTGAAGAAGATGGGCTATAAAAGACCACACTGGGTATCACTCCTGTCAGCTAAGGACAGGGAGCTGAGGCTACAATTCACACAGACTCACCAGAACTGGACAACAGAAGATGGAAAACGTTGCCTGGTCTGATGAGTCTCCATTTCAGCTGAACATTCAGATGGTAGGTCAGAATTTGGAGTAAACAACATGAAAGCATGGATCCATCCTGCCTTGGATCAATGGTTCAGGCTGCTGGTGGTGGTGTAATGGTGTGGGGGGTATTTTCCTGGCACACTTTGGGCCCCTTAGTACCAACTGGTTTAAACTCCACAGCCTACCTGAGTATTGCTGCTGACCATGTCCATCCCTTTATGACCACAGTGGACCATCTTCTGATGCTACTTCCAGCAGGATAATGCTCCATGTCACAAAGCTCAGATCATCTCAGACTGGTTTCTGGAACATGACAATGAGTTCTCTGTACTCCAACGGCCTCCACAGTCACCAGATCTCAGTCCAGTAGAGCTCCTTTGGGATGTGTTGTAACGGGAGATTGGCATCATGGATGTGCAGCCAACAAATCTACAGCAACATGTGATGCTATCATGTCAACATGGACCAGAACCTCTGAAGAATGTTTCCAACACCTTGTTGAAACTAAGCCACGAAGAATTAAGGCAGCTCTGAAGGCAGAAGGAGGTCCAACCTTTTACTAGCAAGATGTACCTAATGAAATGGCTGGTGAGTTGTTTTACATGTAAACTGTAAAAAATACTTTTTTGCAGATCTTTCCTGGTTTGTTTAATTACAAATATTCTTGAAAAAAATAAATGAATTTAGATGTTGACTGGAAAAAAGCTACATCAATTCTACATGAAAATGTGTTTTGTTAAAGTCTTTCTCTGTAACATGAGAGTATTTTTACTGTAGTTAAAACAGCAAAAATATCATTATTCTACAGATATTTGCTGTTATTTTCACTTTTCATTTTTAGTATTGTACACACTGTTGCTGCCAGATTTTCACTGTTTTGTTTTAATTACAACTGCAGTTATCCATCTTTTCATGTCTGTATATGTGACGTGTGCACGCACTGTCTATTATCTTTATCTTTACTGTTTTTCTGTATGGTTTGTTTTGGTTTTTGTCTTTTAATCACCATTTTCCTCCTTCTGCTTGTGTGTTTTGGGCTTCTGTAAAGTGTGAATTAGATTTTTTGAGGAATCAGCAAAGTTTATCTTTATCTTATGTTTAGATGCCAGTAAACACAGTAAACCTGCTGATTTCAGCCATTAATGTTCTGCTGCTGCTCTGCACCGAGTATCAGAGCAATCTGAAGGTATTAAAAAGATGAAGATGTCAGCGTTGTTTTTTAGCTGATAAATTTAGAAGTGAACTAACAGTACGTTGTTTCCAGGAATGTGAACTCAGCAGATCTGCTGCCAGCTGCAGATAAACTCTGACCTCAGATCAGCTCTCAGAACTGACATTAGAACAAACTAACCAAAGACAGATTGAAGTTTATGGCAAAGGTGTCCTGGACAGAATCCACAGGAAGTTAGTATGGACGGAGTTTGATACAACGAAGGTGGAGGGAAGAAACTCAATTTCTATGATAGAAAACACATTGGAGGCTTTGTGGACGATCAATATGAGCTCACTGATTGTTACAACCAGCTCGTAAGGGGAAAGGGAAGTAACATAAAACCCTGATATTATAAGGTGAATTAAAGTTATTTATTAACAGAAGTGAAGATTTAACAATAAAAACAAAGGTGAGGCAACAAAAGACTAAATGAGTGCTGTGAAAACGAGAACAAAAAGAGACTCTAAACTAGGGTTGTAGATCCAACTATGTACAAAACAAGGGTAACTAAAGAAACTATCCACTACTCTGGCTCAGCAAACAAAACATATACAATACTAACAGCACTCGAAATGCTAATGAGGCTAACAGGGAAGTCTAAGTGTGTGTGTAATGTTCTTAAGCAAAATCTAGTGCCTCAGCAAGTTAACAGTTTAACAAATCACAAAGTCACTAACCACAAAGAGGCACACGAGCAGAGCTGGTTACAGTTTGCTGGTGAGGACTCGGCTGCTGGCTTATATATATGTGTATATATATATATATATATATATATATATATATATATATATATATATATATACCCCAGGTGGCTCCCTCTGATTGGTGGATCGGCTGGTGAAAGTCCTGCACCAATCAGTCATCTCCAGCACAGGTGGATGAAATTGGGTTAATCAGCTGGTGCTGCAGGGCAACCTGAGTGCACACTCACACAGGTACACAAACACTCACACACACCGAGGGAGAGGGAGATAAAAGGTTCCCCGATACAGCAGCAGCTGTAACACTGAACAGTAATCAGTGTTTTCCTGGTTAACAGAGTCGCTGTGAGAAAAGAGGAAGACGAGGCTGATATAAGTTTTTTCCCGGCAGCAGCAGGACATGATGCATTCAGGTTCCTCTTGTTGACTATATTTTACTGCAGGAGAAAACAATGAATTCCTCTGTTCTTGTTTCTGTATTTTCTTCCTTCCAGTCATTGGAGAGTCTAAACTCTGAGAATCACAGCAGTGTTGGTTTCACCAGAGACAAACTTCACAGAAGATGAGTTTAAATGAAAGCAGATGATAGCAATACTGAGAAAATTTCGTAAGAAGTTTTGAATGTGTCATTGCAGCGTTTATCAGTTTATATGTCCCTCTATAATAATACATAAGGTATAATTTCTATAAGTACATAGCCAGCTGTTTCACAAACCCTCATCAGTACCTTATAACATCTTTGAGCTTTTAATTTGAAAGTGTGTCAATCAGCCACTCAGCTGTAAGTCAGTGGTTTGTTGCAGTGAGCAGAGCAGAGAGAAGAGCAGACAGGCAGACTAAGGGTTAGACCCTCAAACAAACTGTCACAGCTCAAAGACTAGAAGTCATATTGAGGGAATTCTTTCAGCGTGACAAGCTCAGTCTGGTTCTGAACATTCTGATGTATTTTCATGTCCGTACTGTGTTTTATAAAGGTTTGGTGGAAGGTTAGAGAGACTCACCGTTTCTGATTATCAGCCCACATTTTAGAGCTCAGATATAAGTCAGTGAGAGTTTTGGTTGACACACTCTGAGCTCTGAGGTTATTTATGAAAAAACACGAATCCTACAGCAATAAGACTCCCACTGGGTGAAAGAGGACAACAATACCTACATTTATATGTGTACATTGTTCATGTGGAGTAGAAACTGTGAGGAGGAGACGAGGTTAACTGCACATTATTTTAAAAATGCATTTGGTCAAAATTTAGAGTGATGTCGTCCAGTTTAACTGAAGGAGAATTCAGGCTCCTCTGTTCACTGTTTTTGAGCCATGCTGCATTTGTTTTGCTGATCCAGTAGGTTTGATTTTCCTCTCAGTCAACATCAGATTCAGCTTTATTGGCCAAGTATGCGTACGCATAGGGGGATTTCTTTTCTTTGCTCTCAGTAAGTACTTCCAACAAAAACACACATGCATTTCAACAAGGAGCAGATCAAAGTCAGGAGTGTTTAACCAGGCAGTTCTAGATATGTGTGGAAAAGAACACTTACATGACGTCTGTCGTGTTGCCTCTTCTTTACCTGACAAACAGGATCTCTAAGTCGTGCACAAGAGCGGAGATTTTTTTGTTGTTTTTTGCAGGTTGGAACAACATTTGTCAATACTTTCTGTTTATACAGCCTGTTGTGAGGGTAAAATGTGTAATTTGTTCATCTTGTCATTTTGAAAGAACACTTACACTCAGAGGCTGACAACTTGCTCCTCTGTGTACTGTTTTTTGAGTCACACTATAAAAAATGTTTTTTAACAGACACGTTTTGTGCAGCTTACTGGTATTTTAACAGATTTACCCTGCTGTCGTCAATTACACATGATATGTAGTAAAATTGCAGAAAAAAATAAACATTTGTGTGTTAACTATTAAAAATTTAAATCCCAAAACAGGCCAAAACTGTAAAATATGTTCACACCAAAAAACTGTATTTTTACGAATAGTAATTTGTTCTTTTACTCTTGACAATAAAATTTCACAGTTTTTCTGGATTTAAATCACCAATAAACATAATAACTTTAACAAATACGTGCTGTTATTTCAAAGAAATTTGATTTAATTAACAACATTCTGAAAAATTACAAAAAGCTGTTCATTTAAAAACCACAGCCAAAACTGTAAATAGTATCTTTATTTTTACAAATCGTAATTTTTCTTTAATAGCATGCGACTATTCAAATCAAACAGCTTTACTGAACTTAAATCGGCTACAAATATCATTATGTTACACATATTTCTGAGTATTTTTTACAGTTTTTGAATTTTATGGTGTTACACAATTTTTCTGTCTTCCTGGTGACATTTTCACCTTTTGTGTTTTTACAGTGTAGGTAGACACTAAAACACTGAGACACTGGACACATTCATGTCAGCAAAGACCTGAATAACGTGGATCTGTTTATGTAGAAATGTTCATCCGGCAGATGTTTTTCCCTGATTTTCAGTAAATGAGTTTTTGGACTCGATGACAAACAGAATCAGAATCAGGTTGTAAACAGAGACAATGACCACAGTCCTGGTCATGGTGTGTCACCAGAAATCCCCTGTTCATCCTGCAGTGCTTCATGTGTTTCTAATAATCCTGGTTTGTCTGTTTGCTCTTGAACCTGAGACTCTTCCTGCTTCAGATTCAAACATGACTTTACTGCTGCAGCCAACATTAAATGTTGTGGCAGCAGGTCTGAACCTGTAGATCTGATCTTGATCAGTCTGTCTGTCCTTAACAGGACGTCTGAGTGTGGAGTTGCTGCAGCAGGTTGCATAGCAACAGTTAGGGTTTTGGAGATTTCAGGACTTTCTGGACAACTTTTTGGCAACAAGGATAAAAACTTCCTCCTGAAGTCTTCAGTGGGCCAGAAATTGTCAGGAAATGTGTTGGTGCTTTTCTGTGATGAACTGAAAACAGTGCTGTGCCTGCAGCACCACAGATCTTGTTCAGAGTTCATTTATTTGCATTTGGAACCCAAAACTAAGTACTGTCAAAGTTTTTTGGCTGAATTCTGAGAATTTTATGTTTTCAGACCTGCAAATTCTTGAATTTTGACCCTCTAAAAAAACCCTGTGAAGCTGTTTTAAAGGCTCAATGTCTCCAGAAATAAAACTCCAGCAGTTATTAAATTTGGTGGGGACACAGACAGAATAGTTTCCAGTAGGTTGAGGCTCTGACGTTTGACAAGACATGGTTCCAGTTTTTAGGATATTTTGATGTGAAATGTGTCCAAAATAAGTGAAAGTGTGTAAAATTAATTGAAACCTGTCCAAAATTAGTTTAAAAAAATGTCCAAAATGATTTTAAATCTGTCCAAAATCACAGAAAATGCCAAGAATTTGTAGTGACTTCTCCTGGCCAGTGGAAAAAGTGCAAATCGCTTGTGGCCTCTAACATCCGTAGAGTTCTATGTGTAGCAAATAAGCCAAGACAAGGTCTCAGTTTTCTGCTGTTTTGACTTGAAATTTGTCCAAAATAAGTAAATTTTGTCTGAAATGAATTAAAACTTATTCACAATTGGTCAAACTTTCCAAAAACACTACAAGTTTTCCATCATGAGTCCAAACTTGGCCAATGTTATTAAAAGAGTTTCCAAAATGAGCAAAAGTTAGACACTTTGACTAAATGTTGATGTGTTCATAGGGGTCCATTTGTTGGTATTATATGAGCAACGTTTAAAGCTGCTTCCATGTTGTCTTCATGTGGAAATTTAACAACATATGAGGCTGATTTTGAATCTCTAAAGGCCCAGAAGTATCTGTCATATTCTAACACTCACAAAATGTGAAATGAAAGGCCTGTGACTCTGAAAATATCAATAGTAAGAAGGTTAAATTCTGTGAGGCTTCGGTAAATATACTAAAGTTACTGTAGATGAAGAATCAGCTGGTTCCTCAGAAAGTAAAATTTCCCAAAATCTCACAATAAACCGCTCCATGAACTTTGTCACCACTGGAGGCTGTTTGACTGCACTTACTGCAAACACTTCCTGGTTTTAAGGAAGTCATTGTTTCCTGATCCATAAATCTTAACAGCTGCTCTAACTGATTGAATAAAAGGTGCTTTTTTCTGTCTTTGTTTCGACCGCGGTCAGTAAAAAGACACTTTACAAACCAAAACCGCTTGTTTGGACTGGCGGGGCTTTTTAGCAGCCACTGTGGTTGAAACCTCCGACTGAGGATCACACAAGTGTGAGCTTTTCTTCCAGTGATTCATGCAACTGTTGGATTCGTTGGTTTCTTCAGAATGAGTTCCTATCAGCTTCCTTCCACAGAACCTATGTAGGAAAAATGCCAGGCTTTGTTTTAGAAATCCTGTCAACCATGAAAGTGTTGGAGCAGCTCTTTGCATCAGTGTGACCTGATGCTGTCTGAATGTTACTCAATCAGTTTGTGTTGGCAGAGCTGCTGTTTATATAATGCTGTCATCGACTTACTCTGACTTTTATCGACTTTCACCTGAACACGGACTGACTGAATCTTCTTACACGTCGAAAGTCTGGCATCAAGGAGTGCCAGAATGAATAAAAAACTGAGGAACACTCTAAAAACTGTGAAAACGACAGCAGACATCTGCAAAATATTCTTTTCAGCTGATTGAAATACAGTAAAAAATGATGCAGTTTAAAAAATTATTTGCACTTTTTTAATCCTTAATAGACATGTGCACATATAATGAATAGGATTTATCCGTAAATAACGACAAACATCTGTAAAAAGGTATTTTTTGCTGGTTCAAATAGAATAAAAATAATGTAATTAATGTAACTAATGGTCAAACATTGTAAAAAATAAATTAATATTTGTAAAAATACAGACATTGTTTACAGTTTTGGCCTGTTTTTTTTTTACAGTCTAAACTAATATTTTTTCTGTGGTTTTACTTGGAATTATCTGGGATTTAACTAAACAGGAAATATCTGCAAAAGAACAGTTTAAAACACTTACAAATATACCATTTCCGTAATCTTTACTATACTTTTTTTAAATGACAGCATATCTGTAAACAAATATATTTTTGCTAAATTAGCATTTTTAATATCAGTATAATATCAACATTTTCTCCTAATGGAAGAATCTGTGGAGTGTATGTTTTTCTTCATATAGAATAAACCTGCTCCATATCGTTATTTACCACATTCAGAAAACTCTGTTAAATATTTGTACAATATCAAAAGTACTGATGAATATTTCTTATTTGCTATTGCTCATATTTACACTTGTTACAAAAACTAAAAAAACTTACAAAAACTAATGACAGAGGCCACCGAGACACCTATGAATAACACATTTCTCATTTTCATGACATAAATTTCATCCCCTTGTCATGGCGGGGTGGGGCACGAACCCAGATGCAGGCACAGACAGGCAGGCAGAGACCGGCGTTTTCAAAATAAAGTTTATTATTCACAAAAAATGAGATTCAGCAAAACCGAAACTAATTAACTAACCCAAAACTAAGACAGGATGAAAAAACCGAATAAAAAGCTGAATCAAATAACGAAAGGGATCATAGAACTAAGAAACTTAACTAAGAACTCACTACGGGGGGAAGAGGGCCGACAAGGGGGGGAGAGCCGGCGGGAGCCAAGGGCAGGCGGCGGAGAGCGGCCGCGGCGTCAGCGGGGAGCAGGAATCTAGGAGTCCGGCGGACGGCCGGCAGGAACCAGGATTTAATGGAGGCGCCTGACTCCTCCAGGGACGATCCGTGGATGGATCTTGCAGAGGCACGAACAGCGGCAGCTCCGAGCAGCGTGGCCGCGGGATGCCGTGAGTGGTAACTGAAGCTATGATCTGACAATGACTGACGGGGTGACCTAACCTTTATTGAGTGATGATTGTTGAGGTTGCACTGAAACACGGCTGCCCGGAGTTGCCGCTGATTGGGGATTACCGACTGGCTGCAGCTGTGGGATGGAAGCCGGGCTGCAGCCAGAAGATGGAGGAGACAGGAGGGAGTCAGGCATGACAGGGGTGAGAGAGAGAGAAGGGGGGGGCGAGCAGGGACCCTGACACCCCTACAAGTCGAGGCGGCGCCTTGCATCATGACTACACATGTGCAGCAACACGTCATCCAAATCTCTCTAATTTTTTATTAACTAGTAATTGAGGTTGTTGCTGAAAGACTTTGGAGGAGCTTTGAACCTCTAAATTCTCCAGGAATCTCGTGTCATGTCCAGTCATTGTGGTCTTGATGGAAAAGCAACAAACTCTGGCTCCAGGCTTTTCCACGGAGCTCAGCACACTTCAGGAATAATCACATTTAAACAGTGTTACAGCTCAACCTGTAACCATCTGGTGTATCCTGGAAAAACAGTCAAGTCACAGCTTTTCAGAAACATCCAGCCCCAGGTGTTTTTCTGTTTTCTCATATGAAGGCCAATGCAACACGTCTGTTTAATCCCAATGAAGGATGAAGGCATTTCCCCACAGCTGTGGCCTCTTCCTTCTTTCTGATCCTCTCACTGTTGTTCCGTATGGAAACCAATTCTCCATAATTGCGAGAAGCTCACTCTCATCATTTGATAGCCACATGTTACACACAGATGTTAGAAACATGTGGATATAGGCAAAACCCTCAAACAATATTAGAGTAACACATTATTTCTTCTGTAAAAGCCTTTGATATTTGTTTTTCTCCTCATTCATGCAATTAGTTTAACGGTTTCCATCCATTTACAGACATTTACTGTTTTCGGGAACATTTATCCAACAAGAAAACCTCATTACACTCATTATAGAAGTGACAATATATGACTTATCTGCCTGAAACATTCAGTGACTCAGCCAAAAGGTTGTGAAAGGAACAAATTAGATGTACATACGGTGCCTATTAAAAGCATTCACCCTCTCTGGAAGTTGCTGTTGCTTTTCAACATTGAAATATTGTTAGCTTAATTTGGCTTAATGTGGCTTTTTGGACAAGAATTTACATAAAAGACTCTTTCATGTAGTTTGTAATTTGCTTTATTTGTTCTTATTTCATGGTATGTATAATAAATTATACAAACTTCATATTGTACATATAGTTAAGGAAAAATACATCCCATGCAAATAAAGAACAGGAGTAGGTTGAAGAGTAACTCTTATTTGATCTCTACTCCTCTCTCAATACAAAACACAGTAACATTGATGCCTCGGACACAAACCAAACTGTCACTTTAGTCTATGCAGTGTACACATACTTCTAATTCCTAGCACAGTCCTCTTCATACACCTTCAATATTTAGTTTTTATACTTGTTCTTAAATTGTTTAATATCTGAACACTTTTTAAGTTTGTCTTCAAGAGAGTTCCATTTTTTTTACACCAGTCACAGAAACATGCATTTGTTTAAGTGTGGTTTTCGCAAAAAATCATATTGTTCCAACTAATAATTGTTCCAATTCATCTGTAAATGACTTCACACGTCACAATATTTTTCTGTTTCTCAATTTCAATCTCAACAGTTATACATTCCATTAAATCTTCTACTGCAGTGGTCATGCATTCCATTATTTTACATTTCAAACCACTGCTAACATAGAGGGCAACCCCCCAAGGAGATGCGAAGACTTCCAACGCTGGCTGTTTTTTCTCCAGCGGAAGCGTGTTTGCTCTTACTGCGGGGAGAATGCCAGCCCGCGGCCCGCAGAGCTGTCTCCCAATCCAGCTCCTTTCTTGGAGCTTCCATCGTAATGCCAAACTCCTTCAGACCCTCAGCTGCTTCTCTTGGGTTATCAAAAGTCTTAGTCTTTCCATCCTGCAGGAACAGCTTGAGTTTAGCAGGGAATAGTATGCGAAACTTGATTTTTCTCTCCTGGAGTTGTTTTCTGGCGGTCCGATATGTTGCGTGCTCCTTAAACACTTCGGCCGTGTAGTCCTCATCAAAATAAATCCGTTGATCGTTCATCCAAATGTCTTTTAGAGACCACGCAGCATGTAGCACACTCTGTTTCTCCTTGTAACTTCGGAAACGGACAATAATCGACCTGGCGTTGTGCCCCGAGGAAACACATGCCCGATGCGCTCTTTCAATGAAAATCTCTTCCCGGATGTTTAGTTTCTCACGTAGAAACTTCTCAATAAACTCAGTCATGTTGCTTCCTTCTGTTTTCTCCGGTATCGAGTAAATTCTAATGTTCTTTCTTCTCGCACGGCTTTCCAGTTCATCACACTTATCTTCCAGTTGCTTTTGTTTGCACATTCGATGAAAGAGCACTCTCTTCAAATCCATATCACAGTCTTCATTGTGTGCAATCCTCTCCTCAGCGTCATCCATCCTTATCTTCCTTGGAAGGAATATGGAACATGTTTAAATCTAACTGGAGCAGGACGTCCTCAAAAACTGAGTGACCGAGCAAGAAAGAGGCCAGTGAGGGAGGCCATCAAGACACCTATGACTCCTCTGAAGGAGTTAAAACCTTCAGCAGCTGAGATGGGAGAGACTGTTCAGACAGCAACTGTTGTCTGTTCTTCACCAGTCAAAGCTTTATGGAGACAAACAGAAAGACACTGTTGAAAAAAGTCCATGTTAAATCTGGACTACAGTTCAGCAGAAGACATGAGGGAGACTCTGAAGTCAACTGGAAGAAGGTTCTATAGTTTAGTCAGACTAGATGTTATGTTTGGAGGGAACCAAACACACCACATCATCATAAACACACCATCCCCACAGTGAAGCATGGTGGTGGAAGCATCATGATGTAAGGATGCTTCTCAGCAGCAGGTTCTTGAAGGCTTGTAAAGGTAGAGGGTAAAATGAATGCAGCAAAGTATAGAGGAATCCTGGAGGACAACCTGATGCAATCTGGCTGTGATGAAGCTGCTTTCCACTAGATGAGCTTTAAGGCTGTTTGAACACAACCTGAAGCTTTGTACATGTTCTGACTACAAGAACCATCCTTGTAGAACCTCTGTCAAGGCTGCTTTTAGCTAGTACTCCAGGGTAGGCGTGTGGACTTGAAAAGATCTGTTCATTCATGTAAACCTGATCCTCGTGTACCCTCACAGAGTTTGAACAGTTTTACAAAGAAGAAGGAGGTAAAATTGTCCAGATGTTCAGGCTAAATAAGATCTATTAACACTGGACCAATGCTGGAACTGCAGCCAAACCTGCATCTACATCTACTGACTTGAAGAGGGTGAATATTTATGCAATCATTTATTTTATACTTTTATTTTACACTACTTTGTAGAAATTAATATTCACTTTGAAAAGAGTCATTTTTTGTGAATTCTTGAGAAAAAGCCAACATAAAGTGAACATGATTTAATGGTTAAAAGTAAAAAAAGGAGGGGAAACTTCCAAGGAGAAGTCAATACTGTGAACGCTGTAGCAATCTCTGTTTTGTTTATATAAGCGTGAAGTAAGAGAATCACATAAAGCTGAGCATCAGAGTGTATTAATCATTCATGTGAGTGTTAAATATTTACACCCAGTTCGTCAGGCTGAAGCAGTCGGGAGGAAGCTGGACATCAAGTTACCGTAAACTCTTTGTTTGTGTAAATACACCCACCAACTCGTTGCATCAACAGAGGCCTCATCATTAGGACATCTTTCGTTAGAAAATCAACTTTGAACTGTCACGGTGGGATTTTTTATGACCCGCCTTTGCAAAATAGTTTGCATGAAGAGTTAAAGTGGAATTTCAGGAACACATTGTTTAGATGCTGCAGAAATGAGAGGGGATGTTACTCTTTACATTTATTGCTCATTCGTCCTCTCAGAAGGCCGAGCTGTGACGGCATCCAGCTGCTGGTGGAGAGCACAGCTGTGGACGATTTAGTACCGCTTTAGCACTGTGGTTGTGCTTGAATCTTTGGTGCTGTAGATGCTCTCTACTGGTCTTATCAACGACAATTTTCAATCAGACTAACGAAGAAAGTGTCATTAAGATCTGAATGTGCTGTACTTTTATCTGATATTTTATCAACACACCACGGCAACTTTAATACAACACTCAGCCACAACCATCAGTGCACACTCATACACACAGCTGCTGCAACATAAACTAAAGGGTCACATCCACAAAGATAACAACCAAAGCACAGCCATGTTTCCATGGTAGTTTAGGATCCAACAGCTTCGGCTGCAACATTAACTCAGTACCTACCCTGGAGTACTAGCTACATTTTTCTCCCCTAAAAGCAGCCTTGACAGAGGTTCTACAAGGATGGTTCTTGTAGTCAGAACATGTACAAAGCTTCAGGTTGTGTTCAAACAGCCTTAAAGCTCATCTAGTGGAAAGCAGCTTCATCACAGTCAGACTGCATCAGGTTGTCCTCCAGGATTCCTCTATACTTTGCTGCATTCATTTTACTCTCCACCTTTACAAGCCTTCAAGAACCTGCTGCTGAGAAGCCTCCTTACATCATGATGCTTCCACCACCATGCTTCACTGTGGGGATGGTGTGTTTATGATGATGTGGTGTGTTTGGTGTCCTCCAAACATAACATCTAGTCTGACTAAACTATAGAACCTTCTTCCAGTTGACTTCAGAGTCTCCCTCATGTCTTCTGGTGAACTCTAGTCCAGATTTAACATGGACTTTTTTCAACAGTGTCTTTCTGTTTGTCTCCCATAAAGCTGTGACTGATGAAGAACAGACAACAGTTGTATGAACAGTCTCTCCCATCTCAGCTGCTGAAGCTTGTAACTCCTTCAGAGGAGTCATAGGTGTCTTGGTGGCCTCCCTCGCTCGTGTCTTTCTTTCTTGGTCATTCAGTTTTTGAGGACGTCCTGCTCCAGTTAGATTTAAACATGTTCCATATTCCTTCCATTTCTTAATGATGGATTTAACTGGACTCCAAGAGATATTCATTGAATTGGAAATGTTCTTGTATCATCCTCTGACTGATGCTTTTCACTAATCTTTTCACAGAGTTTCTCATAGTGATCTTTAGTCTTCATGGTGTAGTTCTATCCAGGAGAACTGATCCACCAGTGACTGGATCTTCCAGATACAGGTGTCTTTATACTACAATCACTGAGACACATTCACTGACCTCAGATGATCCATTTACTAACTGTGGGACTTGTAGCACCAACTTCAGGGAACCTGAAGAAAGACAGCTGTTACCTGTTAACAGGTGGGCGAATGGTTTCAGTTTAACAGGAACTGTGACTTCTGTGGAAGAAGAACATCTAGTCAAAACTGATTTCATCAGTGTAGCAGCTGGAGGCAGTCAGGTGAGGCAGGTGTGACAAAGCTACAAAATTCACCTTAAAAACACCTGCAGGTCTGAATGAATCTGCTCTGTATTGAGACTCTTCATCTGCAGACTGAAGCAGGTCTGATATTAGAACTCTTAGCGCTTTAACAGAACTGCAGCATTCAGATACTTCATTAAAGGAGTTTTAAACCCAGGAATCAGTCCTGTCTTCTGATTCTTTGTAATGTTAGGATGATCTGACAATCTTGTACATGGATGGTTTCAATTGCTACATGCCACATAATGAATTGTACATTAAGTGATAGAATGAATGAATGAACAAACAAAAAACAGTGCAAATAATGTGCAGTTTTACAGTCAAACACTGCAAGAGAATAAATGAAAATAACAAATAATAATAATAACAATAGTAATAATAACATAATTTATATCTGAGATTTTACCAGTTGTTATCTGTATTTTAATAGTAAAAAAGTGGAATACTGTAAAAAAAAGAGTTTTTAAAACTTGTGTAAACAGTGAAACAGCGTAGTTTTACACTGTAAAAGATCAAATTGACGTTACAAATTATGCTACGTTTAAATATTGGGGTTAAAACCCAACAATGTCAATTATGTTGTATTTTTTACTTGAATAATTTACATATAAAGGATTAAACTCTACAAAAATTATGTAAAATGCTGTTTTACCTTAGTATAGAACATATTAAGTCTGAGATCCTCCATTGGTATTGATTATATAATAATTTACTGCATTATTAATTATTGAGATTAAACTGGAGAATTTAGAGCTGAAGTTTTGACCCCACAAAAATATACAGTTCGCTGTAGTCAAAGCAGATGCTAAAAACTTGAAAAAGCAAATAGGTGGTTTTGTCTTAATAAGATTGTGGTAAACGGTATTACTCTTTTTTGGCCCGTCCATCCACCCCAACGTCCTCCTTCAGTATTACAGCCACTAGAGGGTGCTTTCATATGTATGTAATTTAAGATTTTTTACTGAAACTGACTATTTTCAGCATCAGATTATTTCACATTTGTTGCTCTGGAGAGTATTGCTATGTTGTTTGTAGGACTGAGACATGAACTAAGTTGTGTTGTTGCATTAAGCTGTCAAGCAGAGCAGCAGTGTGTCTCCCAGATGTATTCTTAATCATTGACAACTGAGCTCGATGGCACAGAGGATTCGATTTATCAGATATATCAGGCTTTGATGCACACAGTATAGGACCAAAAATAGTTTGATGCTGTCAGACGTTCAGTTTAAATCAGTTTAACAAACAACGAGCAGCACATTGTTTCGTACATGTGTCAGCCAGAAAGCACAACACAAACTCATCCTCGTACTATTCTTTCTGTTTAATCTCCTCTTAAATGTCCTCCAAACTGTAGCTGTTACATGTGTACAAGCACTTTCCACAGAAACAAACCTCTGACGCTGTTTTGAGTTTTCCAAGAATAAAATCAGATCTGTTTGCCGGGAACCGGAGAGATTGCGCAGATTGTTCATTTGAACGCTCTCCAGAGTATTCACAGACCATTTTCTGACTTCCATCTCTATTTTAAACACACAACGCTGTGTATTGTAGGTCATCTGGATGTTAGAAGAGCTGCTGTGGTCAGAAGAAATACTTGTTTCTGCTCATTGATTACCACTAGGTGTAATTTCTGTGAAAACTGCTTTAGAGAGTGAATCTGTTCTGTCTCTGCTGCTGTAAATATCACATTTCAGATTATTATCAGTAAAGTGCTGCTTCTGTAGTTTTGCAGAGTTCCGAGTAGAACTTGATAAAACATCAAAATAAGTACAAATTTCAATTCTGCTTTTGCCCAATGTACAAAATATCTGAACTGGAATTACAATGTCTGGGAAGACCAGTCTGAAACCTTCATTCTAGTCTGATTGAACCATTTCTGTACCACTGTTGATGTGTTTGGGCTCATTGTCTTGTTGAAACATCCAGCTGTGTCCAAGATCAACCTTCCGCTGATGGTTTTAGGTTTTCCTGAAGAAAGTGAAGGTAATCCTCCTTCATTATTCCATTTACTTTGTGTAAAGCTTCAGTTCCACTGGGAGCAAAACAGCCACAGAGCATGATACTACCACCTCCATGCTTGGTGTTCTTGGGGTGAAAGGCCTCACATTCTCTCATTCAAACATATTTCTGCTCATTGTGGCCAAATAGTTCAGTTTTTTGTTCCAGCTGACCTCAGAATTTTCCTTTTCTTTGCCCATGTGATCAGCAGACTGGACAAAACACCAAATGAATCCAAATTTCAGCTCTGCACAATGTACAAAATATCTAAACTGTGATTATAATGTTTGCTTAAAAGGGATATCTTACCACACCAATGATAAAAACATCATTTCCTTGCCTTGTATTCAGCAGCAGGTTCTTTGGAAGCTTACATACACTGGTTAACTGTAACTGAGCACATAATCAAATACTAGACTAACTTCCTGAATAGTTTCCTCATGTTAATGATATTATCAGTCAAACATCAAACTGAGCAGCAACAGAGTGGATGTGGGAGGTTATAATTACGTATAATCTATTAATGTATTGACTATTTCACTAATTAATCATTGATTATTTTCCTCCAAAAAAAAGCAAAATGACCATTTCCTTTAAGTCCATTTTGTTCTGACAAACTGCATGTCAGTCTGTAATGCCGCACAAATGGAAACAACGGTTTAAATATTAAAAACTGTACAGTTCATCTGCCAACATGACATGCATGCATTTTTTAGAAAAGGGGTTCATATTTAAGTGCAACTCTACCACATTTTTTAGCCCTAACAATGTGGTTTTTGTTGTTGTTTTTAAATAACAGCAAATCTCTGGAAAATAATGCTTGCTGAAAAAGAAACTGTAGTTTTCCTTTTACTCTGCTAATATTGCTGACCAAAACAAATCAAGCACAGATTCTCTGATTAGTGGAAGCTTTGCTAACTTGCTAACAGGTTTATTCTATCAGTTTTCTGCTGCTCCAAAGAGCCTAAAAAATCAGTTACGGCAGATTTTCACAAATAAAGCAAACCTTCTTGAATAAAACTCTTCGTCTGGCTCAGGACCAGATGCTTTCTTCCAGACACCATTAATGATTTCTGGATGTTTATTCTCCGTCACTCTCCGTCTTCATTCCTTTGTCTTCACTGTTTATTTATCACATTTCCTCTCTGACCTCTGACCTCACATCCTGTTTGTGTGTTGGATTATTAAGAAATAGCACAGCAGAGCATCTGGAGCCGACAGCAGCAGAAGAAGACGGATAGAAGGAATTTAGAAAAGGTTTCAGTTTGATACCCGACAGTTTGATACTGTAATAAAGAATAAAGCTTTAAAACACATCACCAGTTATCTTTGTGTTGATCAGGTTGTTTCCATGTTAAAATGGATCTTGTATTAGGGCTGAGACACCACAGTGTTATTGATTAATGACCTGACTAATGTAAAATTATAGCAAAAACCATACAAAGCTTAACCTGCACTGCAAAAGAAGCCTATAAAGAAAAAAACAGTAAAACTTCATCAAATCAAATCTGTCAAAAAGCACAATTAAAAATAATGATAAGCTTCAACATTTACAAACGGTAACAAACTAAAAAAATAAATTAAATAGTGAATTCAATGGCAAATATCTGCACAATATTCATATTTTTTTAGTAATTTTTCAGAATGTAGAAAGTTGTATTTTGAGTTTTACAATCATACATTGTAAATTAAATACTATTTAGAAAATCATAGATTTTTGATGTGGATGTTTTTAGTTTTGGGGATTTTTTTAAGTTATTGTCTGTTTTGATTTAACAAAACTTTCTAAAATAATAGTTTAAATGTGTTTGATTCTTAATATACATAATTTTTCTTTCAAATAAACTCAATATCTATAAAATAATGATTTTTTGCTGATTTAAATATCATAAAAATAGTGTCATTTTACAGTCCAGCAAAAGACGAATTACTATTTTCAAAAACACAGATTTTTTAAAAATGTGGATATTATTATTTTTTGTAATTTTACTAATTATTATCTGTAATTTAACAAAACTTTGTAAAACAACAGTTTAAAGTTTTTTCTGTTCTTAATATACATGGTTTTTGTTAAAATACCTTAAATATCTGCAAAATGATTATTTTTTGTGATTCTATTAATTCTTATCTGTAATTTAAAAAACAAGGAAAATCTGTAAAATAAAGGAGAAAAATATTTACCATTTTAAAATTCTTAATATACATGATTTATTTTTCAAATAACAGCATCTGTAAAATTATATTTTAGGGGGGTTTAAATGCAATAAAAACTGTGTGATTTTATGGTCAGTTATTGTAAAATAATAAATAATCATTTGTAAAAATGTAGATTTTTGATGTGGACAATATTTACAGTTTTGGTCTGAATGTTTTTGCTATGTAAATACAATGTGTGATTTTGCAGATAAGGCAGAGAATATCTGTAAAATACCAGTAAATTATTTTTTAAAAATTGCAGTTAAAATCAGTTTTTAATTTTTTTTACAGTGTAATTACTCAGATATTTACACTGTGACCCTACAGCTGTAATAATTATGGAGAATAACCAAACAAAAACCAACAAAACATACGCATGAAATCTAAACAAATCCAAGGATTCCCTGAATCTCCTGAGTGAATAGTTTTAATGCTATTTTTATTATTCTGTTTACTTTTAAAAATGTTATTATTATGTTATAATACAATATATGCAGAATATCACCTGTAACAAAGATGGTGGCAGCTGCAGCTTCAAAATGAAACTAACCCTTGAGTTGCGTTTTTAGAGTTTGAGTAACCTCCCCCTTCACTTACTGTAACACATTCTTTAAATAAATGTGTTTCTCAACTCAGTTTGGCAACACTGCAAAGGACATATCGGTTAACATCTGCTGTGGGGGCGGGAGATATTGATAACATTAAAATTGTGGCGGAAATTTACCCAGAACTCATTTCAAATTTGTCTTACTTCACCTTATCGACCAGACTGGATCTGTTATTAGGACACAGTCTGTTGCAGAAAGCTGCAGAGGTTCACATGATTGATGCAGTTCAACTAAATGTGTTGTCTTTCTGACTCAGACTTGTTTCTTCATCAGTCCACAGGTTCTTGATGGTTTAAGTCAGGACTTTAGAGAGACCAGTCTGAAACCTTCATTCTTGTCTGATTGAACCATTTCTGTACCACTGTTGATGTGTTTGGGCTCATTGTCTTGTTGAAACATCCAACTGTGTCCAAGATCAACCTTCTGATGATGGTCTTAGGTTTTCCTGAAGAATGTGGAGGTTATCCTCCTTTTTCATTGTAACATTTACTTTGTTTAAAGCAGCAAAACATCCCCATAGGATAATACTGCCACCTCCATGCTTGATGGTAGGTTTGGTGGTCTTGTGGTTAAAGGCCTCACCTTCTCTCCTCCAATCATGTTTCTGATCAGTTTTTGTTCCATCAGACCTCAGAACTTTCCTCCAGAAGGCCTTTTCTTTGTCCATGTGATCAGCAGCAAACTTCAGTGGAACTTTAAGGTTCTGCTTCTGGAGGAAGAACTTCTTCTTCATGGAGCCTCTCAGCTCATGTTGATGTAAACACTGTGGACACTGACAGCTGTGGTCCAGCAGCTTCTGATTCATTCAGACCTGATTTTTGCTGAACCAGTTGTTCAAGTCAATAATTTGCATTTTCAGATCTTTGCTGAGCTCCTCAGACTTTCTTTCTATAGTGGTCGAGTCTGGGTCTGGTGAGTATATTAAGAAGATCCTGTTTAAATTGGCTCAGAGGAGTCAGCAACTGTAGTCAAATGTGAACACTAAGAGGCCACTAGGAAAATTGGATAACCGCAACTTTCTACATCATCAATACTGATCACTCAAGCTGTGTATGTGTGTTTTTGACCCAGCAGATTTTGTCATATTCCAGAAAACCTTTAATAAATCTATGAAACAACCAAAACACGTAGTTGTTTTTCATGTGTTTCAGTGATTCCACCATAGAAATTCAGAGTTATAGGAGTCATTGGAAACTCAAGACTTCATGATATACACGGACTTTACAAGAGGATGGATACTTTAGTTGTGTATATGAAGTCAGGGAACAGAAGACATTCTGAAGTGTTTGGTAATAACATTGTGCCCTGATGTTCTTACAAGAAATGTTGCACTGATAACATTTTATAGGCTCTGTAAAAGAGTTTCCTCAACAACATCCACGAAACATCCTCATAATAATCTTTATTAAACAATCACATTACAGGAAGGTTTTATAAAAAATCATGCGAGGCCTTGATAACATCTGGAAAACATTTTCTGAATGTTTCTTTGCTCTTTCTTTGTTATTCTGCAGCGTAATGTGACAGCATCCTCCAAACACCCTGTGAATGATGCAGCTAAAAGCCCGCAGAGCAACTCTAATAGCAGTGATAAACATCCTGTGAACATTCAATGAAGACATTAGTAGAGGTTGTGAGTAATGTTTGGTAATGTTGAGGGCATTCCCAGGACCAACTGAGCTTAAACATGGCCGTAAATCCTTCATTAATAGTCTTTTTTGCAGCTTTCTACATGTCTAAATTCTCTATTTTCCTCCCTGAAATGTTCACTGAACCTGGTGAATCATTTTACTGTAGGAAGCGTAAATCTCTCCACTGACATGATGAAAAGTTTATCTGGTAGCATGAAGTTAGAATCTGCTGTGAAGCTGCAGATAACTGAGGATGTTTTGGCTGCTGCTCCACGCTCAGGTTTCATCTCAGATTTATAGACTGCTGATGTCTTTACCATGTGTGCTTCCTGTTATGTCTGCAACACACACATACACACACACACACACACACACACACACTTTTAGTCATTTTAGTCATAATATCAGTCAATTTGGACTGTTTCGCTTCAATTTGGACAATTTAAGCCTCAATGTGGGCAGTTTTTGAATCATTCTAGATATGTTTTCAGTCACTTTGGAATCGTTTTGAGTAAATTTAGACTAATTTCGAGACAACTTTGACAATTTTTGCATCAAGTTGAGCAAGTTATTAATTGTATACATATTTTTAGTCACTTTGACAATTGTTGAGTGAATTTATGAGTCAGTATAAACATCTCCTCAGTCAGTTTGGACCATTTCTGAGTCAGTTTGGACAACTTTTGGACAATCTGAACATGTTTGGTCTGACTTTGTGATACTGTCAGAGTAGCTCATCCATCATTGAAAAATATCAGAATATTCACTCTATAGCTGATTAAATACAATGGAAAACTATGGTAGAGCCACAGATGACTGACAGTGCAGGACTCCTGTGTTTCAGTCATTTTAGACTATTTTTGGGGCATTTTGAACATTTTTTGAGTCAATTAGGACAATTTTGGAATAACTTTGGATAGCGTTTCATTTAATGGAATCATTTGGAACATTTTTGAGTCAGTTTGGACAAAATGTTAGTCAATTAGGACACATTTTCAGTCAGTTTGGACCACTTATTACTCATTTTGGACAAATTTTGAACCGTTTTGGATGTTTTTTCTTTCATTTTGCACACATCTTGTGTCAGTTTTGGCCTTTTCTGAGTCATTTGGGACCATTTTTGGTCATTCTGAGCAACTTTGAGAAACTTCTGGTAATCTTTAAGTCAAGTTGGGCGATGTTTGTATCATTTTGGTTGATTCCTCTGTATTTCTGGCCAAGTTTTGTCATTTTGAAAAAAAAATCTGCAAATTTGGACCAGTTGTGACCAGGTTTCTTGTAATTTTGGACCAGGTTTTGAGTTGTTTGGACAATTTATGAGTCATTTTGGACACAATTTCAGTCTATTTGGACCTTTTTTGACATTTTGGACAAATTTAGAGTTGTTTTGGATCAATTCTGTCAACTTGAACAAGTCTGACTCATTTTGACAGGTTTGTGTTGTTTGAAGTTTTGCTCCATTTTTGGTCAATTTTTTACATCATTTTGGTCCATTTTGGAGTCATTTTGGACAAATTTTGTTTCGATTTCAGACACTTCTGAATCATTTATGTGTATTTTTTGTTATTTTGAGCTTTTTTGAGACATTTTGCCACCATCCTTATAACAGTCCATGAGTTGATCCATTTAGATGGTTTTCTGCTCAGAAGTGTAGCTTCAATCTTTACTTAAATAACACAGAAAACTGCTGCAGATCCACAGATGACTGACTCGTGTTTGGGAGGCTTTTACTGTGAGATGAAGGTCGGTGTGTTTTATAGCGACTCAGGAGGAGGTGATGATTGGACATGGTCACGCTGCTCAGCTTCCTCTGCAGGAAGAGCGACTCACCTGTTTCACCCGTTTCACCTGTCCGTCAAACCGGCAGCAGCTTGTAAAACCACCAAGAACACGAAGAATAAAAACCAGAATCCACATCCACAGGAAGGTGGCAGGTCACGGTCCGATCATGACAGACCTCCTGCTTAGTCTGCAGAATAAGAGCCCTGAAAATAAAAAATACAGCCTGACGACGCGGTGAAGGTTAGTGGAAATTAACTGAAAGGTCTGAGATGATGAAGTAAGACCTAGAAGCAACACATTAATCCCAAACCTTTGCAGCTCAGACATGATTGTACAACTCTGGAAACTTGCTGAGGTTCTCTGGAAATGAGAAACTGAAAAAGTGTAGTGTTGATGTTGTAAACTAATGCAGCAGGAATGTGTGTGTTTGCATGTGTTGATCGGCTGCTGTGATGACAGATTGCTGCATTAAAGCAAGAGTTGAGCAATGTCCAGCATCTGCAGCAGACTCTGTAAGAAACTGTAAATCTGTGTTCCTGACTCAGCTGAGACCGTTACATAACAGAGATGTATTCAGTTTTGGCACTTTTTGAACTTTTTTCAGACATACGCAGCATGGCTCGAAAACAGCAAACAGAGGAGCAAGTAGTTGGAAGATACATTCAGCATGGTGAGACATCTTTCTACAGCTGATGTACTGAGTCAAGAGAAAAAGTTTCTAGAAGTTGGACAAAAAGATCCCCAAAATTATCAAATTGACATTTTAAGCACATTTTCAGTCATTTTGAACTAATTTTAAATTATTTTTTGACATATTTAAACTTGTTTTAAGCAATTCTTAATGGGTCTAAACTAATTTGGAGTCTTTTTGATATTTTTCTTTGTTACTTTGATCCAAATTTGAGACAATTTGGACAGTTTA